>JAMXBD010000978.1:0-541282 GCA_024138025.1 Combretum micranthum | reverse complement strand
AATCTCATTTATTTTATATAATACTGTTATTTTTATATAATAATAAAATAATATGAAAGAACTTCGTTTTTAGAATTCTATCGTAAAAATACTAAAAAAAATTAAAGAAACTTTCCACAGTAATTAAGGGTGTTGACTACCTTGGATGCGGACGTTCCGAAAGCATTGCACTATCACATTTTTATATGACATAACTTATAATTAAGAGTGTTGATACCATATATTTCCCATATGTCATGGTCATGGACTCTGATTTATTTATAAGAAAAAATGGAATGATTGAATTTTTATTGTAACCGAAAAAAGAGTTAATCCATGAAAAGTGATTAGAAATTATGTTGAGACTCCGATTCGTTATTTTTAAACCGGATTCAAAGCCAGCCCAAAATAAACAGAAAACGGAAAAAATATGAGAGCGACGTGGGGAAAAGTCCTTATATTGAGTTACGATCGCAGGATACCATAGATAAGCCGCGAGCAGAAACGTAGTTCCACATAGCTGACTCTCATTTAATGGTCTATTTAAAATAGCTAGATCAAATGTTTATCTTTTTTTTTTTTTATAAGTTGCTTACGAGGAAAAAACCTATAATATATAATAAGTGTAGGAAAAAATTTTGCAATCTTATCATTCTTATCATCTAATCATTATGATACTTATAAAATTTAATATATGAAAATTTTATGATCAAATTGTGGATTATATGATTTCACTAATCGGTGTTAAATAGATCCTAATTAGATATCTTTTCAAATTAGATCCGAATTGGCCACAATGAGTCCGGCATTAGAGCTGTCTTGCTGGGATTGTTCAGAGCTGCCCGAAAGACCCACAAGGTTGTTCTACACAGGTCCATATTATGGACCATCAGAATCGATGGGTCCAAAAAAGTTCAACAAATTAAAAAAAAAGGCAATAATCATGATATAATCTTTTCCTTTTTAAAATGTGGGAATATCTATTTTTAAAGGATTGGACCCGCCTTTTGCATCAGTGGGCCTATGGTTCTGAATCGTCCCATCATCAAGACAAGGCGGTTTCCTGGTCTATGCTTTGTAGACCCAGACCCGATATTATAAGACGAACAATGACAAAAACGAAAATGGTAAAGAAAAATGATAAAGCACACACAAGATTTACGTGAAAAAATCCAAATTGGAAAAACCACGGGCAAAGGAAAGAGAATTCACTATATGTCGATAATGGAGTACAAAAGAGAGAACAAAATACAAATAAAAACTCTCTCATTTTCTCACTCTCATACCAATCCTAACAAAACACATATTTATATGTGTATACAACTAGCCAACAATAAAGGCTAAAATTATGTTTTTTAAATATATAATAAATAAATAATAAATGTATAGTCAAATATTTATTCATTATACAAATACCAAAATATGACTCTTAAAATGTATAATGAATGAATAATAAATGTATAGCCAAATATTCATTCATTATACAAATACCAAATTATGACTTTTAAATGTATAATGAATGAATAATAAATGTATAATCAAATATTCATTCATTATACATTTGACTATCAAAAATTGCTATTGAAAACGGTCACAAACTCCAACACCCGATAACTCAAATTTGACCTGCCTTAGGGAGATGCCTAATCCTAGCAAACTATCAACTTTACGGAACAAAATAAAATTGAAGTATAATAGTTATCACCCAAAATAAAATATAATCGTATAAATTCTCATTTATTGATTTTTTTATTGTGCGTGTTTTCTTGGGAAAAATCAATTTTGTTATATAATTAAGATTTACAGTTTAAGCAATAAAAACTATTCGATATTTTTTAATTGAGACCATTTATGGAATTATTATTATTATAAGTTTAAAAAATGGACTAAATGTTTGATAACTCTTCCGTAGAGATTACCGATATAATGAAATATTATTATAAAGATAATGGGCACTAATTGTACTATCTAAGCTACTTTAGGAAAGAGAATCACTAGCAAACTATTGTGATTATTTCATAATTATTACGAAATTTTTACCATCCTGTCAACAGTACCGTTCAATCAATGATCAAACCATTCAAATAAATATTATAAATAATATTCACGGTTTGGAATGAACTTGAGCTATTGATAACCAACACGATTGATCCCATTAAAAACTATGATGGGATTATAAAATTTGAGAGCTTCTATAGTCTTGTCGACAAAACCGTCCAGTCAGCCATTTAACCTTTAAAATAAATATAACAATTGGAATATTAACTATTTTAGTGGTTCAATCACGATTGGATGTGGTGTGAGCCGTTAGATGGTAACGGGACTAGTCCCGTTAAAATTAGTAACAGAACAATAGAATTTCCCATAAAATTTTCCTTACTATATATATTGAAAATAGTAGTGCCTTTGTTAATAGAAAGGGGGCTAAGATAGTGCTAATTCTAAAATTTCTTGTAATACTTCCTAAAATATCAAGAGCTAGTCCACATATGGATGAATATGATTGCAAATTGATTGATTTCTATGTTTTTAAAAAGGATATTTTTGTGTTTTATGTTTTTTGGTTACTGGATAAAAGTTAAAGATATGATTAAGATCACTAATTAGATATTAGACACAAATGGTGAAAATTGAGCTAATTTGCAATTCGATCACATATTATGTTGCTCACAATTTGTAAATCTACCACAAGTTGTTAAGAGAATAAAGATATTACGTGACAAGTTCGTCACAACTTAAAATGGATTTCAATGTAGAATAAAAGTAAATAGCTTTGCTTGATGTTTAATAAATAGTCTTATGATGGCTATTTTTTTACTGGGCTTTGTCACTTAGTGCTTGTGAAGAACCACCTCACTGAAAATAAAATAGGTCTTCATGTGGATGACAAGATGCTAGGACCGCTTTCAATACTTCCCGTCCTACAACACGTCTACCGCTATCTTGTAGAGGACCAAGGGTTAAGATGATGTGTCTTCTAGGATAAGTCCATCCTTGCTACATAATCCCGCAACAAGTAGTAAGGGGGGTGTCCCTTTATCTTTCTTAACCAAGGACAGGTATCTCCTCCCCCAACCCCAACTCCAAGACTCGTAAAAAAATCAAATTATAAAAAAAAAAAACAAATAATAAATATAAGAATAAGTATAGTCCAGTATTAAATATTTATTTAGTTTTATATCCAAGAGATCATGGTTCAAATCTCATGATTATATATATATATATATATATTACTTTTTGTATTTATTACACTAACTTCTTATTATTATTATTCTTATTCTGCTCGATATCCCACAAACCAACCACACGCGCCCCCCCCCCCCAAAAAAAAAAAAATATGTGGTAATAGCATTAAATTTTTCTATCATAAAATTACATCTAACTAAATAAATTTTTATTGCCAATTACTATTTTTTATTTAAAGTATACTACAAATAATAATCGCATTATTCACATTACAAACGAATCTTATTGCAGACTAATTATGTAATTTGATTTAATAACATTCTTTTTCTATGCATGAATTATTAAATGCTATTTTATCTATATATATATATATATTCTATGATCTATTTGTGCTGAAAGCACTCAATTGCACACTACTTATATAATTTAATTTAGGGTCTGTTGGGATGGTTTGTTTTTCTTCGCATCCCTACCATTATCTGTATCATATTTGTTTCATATCAATATCTAGTTTGTTTGATCGATTTATAAGTAAAAACCTTTATTTTTATAGGTATATGTTTTTAACAAATAGCCTATTTGAAAATGATCAAAAGATGAATCCAAAACAATATAAATATGATGAAACAAATAGACCATTAATAACATTTTTTTCTATGATTAATGTTATAAAAATGGACATGAATTATTGAATAGCTATCTTATTTAGATATATTTGATTATTTTTTTATTGAAAGCAAAACTTATAAAGATATTAACTCTATATTTTTAATTAATAATTAATTTTCAAATGACATTTATACAATCTCTTACAAAATGTACTAAATATTCTTAATTATTCTTTTAATGGATATTTTCATGAAGTTTTCGAAAATATCACAATGAAACTATTAATGAAATTCTTCTAGATATATAAGATGTAATATTATTGAAATAATGAGCGACTATAAATAATTTTAAAATTAACTTAATTAAGATATACCCTCCAGTCATATAATCTTGTGTCCATCTCTGTCTCAACAAGTTATTAATCAAATTCTTCAATCAAATAACTGAAATAACTTCAACTTCTAATACGCTCTCTCCTTTAAATTTGTATTACAGTCTCTACTCTCATGAATCCTCCATTCACTTGAGCATTAGGGTGTCCTTAATGAGACCAATCTTGACGTCTCTTAGCTTACATTTGTTACTTGTGTAGACCAATCTTTACTAGCAATGCTAGAGAACCTATTGGGTTAAAACTAAGCACATTGACAAAGTTCAATAGATAAAGGTATCTTAATATTTTTTTCTTTTTTCTAAAACAAAATTTTTCTAAGCTTACTTGGTTGTATATGGATACTTATGTACTGAATTTAAGGGATTAAGCTACCAATGTTCCTTTTCAACAACAAATATTTAAATGGTTGTTTTACTTCTTATTTAATCTTTTTTTGTTCAAAATTGGGAATTTTAATTTTTATTCCCTTTTCATACGTAAAATGACACACATTTTTAAAATAATCTAATAAAAGAATTCTAAAAAAGAAAAAAAAAACTTAAACTTTTATCAAATTTGAGATTTCAGTAGAGTAAGAATCTAAGTTTAAGGACTTTAATGACAATTTACAAAATGGATTTTTTTCCTATATTTGACTAAAACAATTAAGAACTTATTTAAACAAACAAAACACGTTATTATTTTTTATTGGGGAAATCATGTGATAAAGCACAAAATCTTAAAACTCGATTTAGTTATTTCATTTTTCTTTGGGTTAAATTACACAAGAAGTTTTCAATGTTTGGGGATAAATTCATTTAAGTTATCAACGTTTCGTAAAGTGAATTAAATGAGATATTGAAGTTTTGCAAAGCTGATTTAAGGTATCAACATTTCAATTAATTTTCAATTAAGTTTCTTAAATTTTCATTAATGGTTAATTATTAATACCTTATTCAACCCACTTTCCAAAATATTGATACATTTAATATTAATAAGTTGAATGAATTTATCTACAAATATTATTCCTCTTTTGAACTACTTAAAATGTTAATACCTTAAATGAATTGATCCTTAAACGTTGATATCTTTCAATGTAAGTTACCCTTTTTCTCTTTCATGAGAATACATTGTATGATTTATTAATAATTAAAAATTTATAAAAATGAAAATATATAATAAAAAAATAAAATTACAAATCATATTGTCAACATTGAAGGGAGGATCACTTCATTTATCGTGCTTTTGTAGTTGATGACCTCCTAAAAGTGTGGTGCGTAACTCCTTAGGATGGTATTCATCTTGGGGTAAACTTTACCAAAATATATAATTAGATACTTAAACTTTAAAATTGATCAATTTATTACACACCTAAATAAAACTTTTCATATATATTAATAGTATTTTGGTCATATTGGTTCAAAATGCCAAAAACGATGACATGTTAGCCAATTTGATGGAGGTATTATTAAGATACATAAGAAGTTTTTTCAGGTATTCAAATGATCAATTTTAAAGTTCATGTACCTAATTGTATATTTTGCGAAATTCAAATACCATTCACAATATTAACCCTTCATGTTAATGGTACCCATATGTTGTCGATAGGTAATAGTGATAATGGTGGATGAAGACACATTTAATTGTGGCATTTGGGGTTTATAACTAAATATTGTTTTTAATGAAATTTCTAGAGAATTTGATATTTGTTTTATTTCCGGGCTTACCTATAGGGCTCAAAATAAATCTTTGATAATAAGCCATTATTTCTCATAGTAATATAATGGTTTATCTTGAGGAGTCATTATAAAGCTTTGATCATTTTTAGGCTCATTTCTTTTTCTAATCCTACAAATGCATGCAACAAAAACAGCATTTACCTACTTAGATTACATTTGAATGAATCAATATCACCAAAAGGAAGTTCCACTCTCAAAAATCAAACATACATATGTTGATAATATCTTAATCTTACTAAAGATGTATTAATATTAGTCAATGGTATTATAGCCTGGTGGCATCTCCCTAGTCTTTTAAGTGAGAGGTTTTAGGTTTGAATCCACCCTTTCTGTTGTAATGGCAAAAAAAAAAAAAAAAAAGGATGTATTAATATTAGATCTAGAACTTAGTTTCTTACTTAATTGCATAGAAGGACCTAAAATAAGATAACGATGACTTTTTGCCAACAAACCTAATAAACTAACGAAGCAAACAAGTTTGATTTGAGTACACTAAATGAGGTGAGGTGGACTTTAAGATTGAGGTGGTTAGCCAACAGAAGGGACAATAGACCCTATCCTCTTACTCTGCTCCTTTTAATTAGCCTTTACCAAGTTAAATACATGCTTCTTAATGGATCCTTTCCTTAAAAATTAAAAAACTCTTTATCCACATGCAAACTCAATTCTTTATGTAAGCAAACCTAATTTTCCCTATTTTTTCAACAATTAATAATTGATCATTAATATACTTCAATCATTACTTATCTACGTATCAAACTCTTTTAAATTGTTTTAAAAAATAATTAAATTTTATCATATTTCTCTTAAAGCAATGAATAGGACCATTATACCGTAACTTTAAATTGATTACACCTTATGAGACTTTATATTAAGGAAAACAAAAAAGAAGAAGGCATAAGCACCTTTTTGTGCACATGTCTAACAACCAAAGCCCAATGAGTGTTAATTCTTTTATAGTTTTACTTCAATTAGTAAGTGTCCCTCATTAAGCAACAAAATTCAAATCAAACTAGCTATCCAAACACAAAATGCCTAATAACCTAAACACCACCTAGATCATTATAAGATTTATATATTCATTATTTCTTCATCTTGCTTTATCATAAATCTCAAGTAGGGTTTCTTTTAAGTAACCCTCCATGAGAAAAAGGAAAAGGGAACCTATAATAAGAAAAAAGGTTCATAAATTTTGACACTCATTATTCTAACTCCACCTTATTAAATGGAATTATATACCTTCTCTCACAAAATTTTGTTGTAATAAGAGAAAGAAGAGGCTATGAGGCATGCTACCCTATAAAATTTACCTAACCCTAATTCCTTTTTCATTTCTTAAATAAAAGTAATAAGCATTAAGAAAACAAAAGGCAATAAATCTTTAATAAACAACATGCTCAAAACTTAAAATTTTCGAAAGTACTTATTAAGGAAAATAGTAAATTATCCTCTTGAATTTTGACCTTAATATATTTACCCCCAAACTTTTAAATATTTTGAATCACCAAGTAAAATTTGATAAATTGGTAAATAGCACACCCCTCCTCCCCCCATTAATTAGAAATGCTTCACTAAACTTTAACTTTGGTATAAAGAACCCCCAATTTTATCAAAGTATACTTTGACACCTCATTAAACTTTGATTTTAATGCGTTTTCATTGAATTAAAAAAAAAAACCTAAATGTGCTTATGTTGCCAATTTATTAAGGTTTTGGGAGGAATTTTGCAATATTTGAATGTTGAAGGATGTATCCATACCTAAGTCAAAGTTAAGGAGGCTATTTACAGTGACCAACGGCTAACATGCAATAAGTAGTATATAAAGCTTATAATAGGTAAACTAATAGTAATGCAAGTCTCTTGATGATGATGTTGAGCCTGGATTTTTCAATTCTTGTTTAGTTTCTTTTTATTCGATTTATATCAAACCCTAACCTATTCGATTGAAACCATCAACTATAAATTAAAACAAATATCATCTCTTTAAAAGTTTAAGGGATTGTTACCCAATTGAAATTAAGAAAAAATGTAAGTTAGGATCAATAGATTGGTTAATCCTAACTTAGCCACTAGTTTGCGAAAAAATTGATTTAAAACCAACTTTGATAAACAAGATATTTTTGGATTCAATGGCTATCCTATTAAAACCGTATGATTACCACCTTAAATCCTGTCATTAAATCTCATTCCTTTAATATTCTAAAGTTTGTTAAAATTAGAAATATTTATAAAGTAATAATTATACAAACAACTGTTAATTGAACGAAAATTTACAAGATAAAATATACATGTAAACTATCAATCACATTTATTTACAAAATAAATAGAATTCATGAATAATTGCCAATTAAAATATATTTACACAATTTTTTTTTCATTTTTTAACTCGTCATGTAGGTGTTTATGTACTCACTAATCAGGATAAGACATCATGTAGTTTTTTTAAATGAAAAATTTAGTATGTTAGTTAATTTCAAATCATAATTCTTTCTTTTTAAGTTTATTAATCTTGAAAAAATTAGTTATTTTAGGGACATCAATCCTGAAAGCTATCAATTTGAGTTTTGTTTTTAAACAAAGCATTTTTTCTAAGTGAGAAAACACTTTATTACCAATATATACGAATAACACAATTTATAGTATAATCAATATATCAAACATTCAAAGACACCATATATCACAGAATTTCAAATATTATCACACCGCATACCATATATCACAAAAATAATATTATTACTCATCACAAGATTATCTAATTTACTAAAACTAGTTTATTGTTATTATAATTGGTATTATTTTAATAACATATTATTAACACGATAGTTTTACAATTACCAAATACATAATCATAATTCGACATTTTTTAGGCACATGGCAGACATGCACATACACTCATTAACGCACACACATATTATTATTATTATTATTATTATTGTTATTATTATTATTATTAAATACACAAAATAAAAAGAAAAGAAAAAAGAAGAAGAAAGCTAGACTTACCTGATGATGTGTGGGTCCGATCGTCGGTGGCTTGAGGCGGGTCACAATACTTGATCTAGTCTTAGGTGTGGCCATCGGACGACCGATGATGATCAGGGTTTTGTTTGCCCTAGGTTTTCAATGGAGTCGGTCACTCTGGTGTCCTCAATTTGGTCGAAAAATGCCAGTAAGTGGCTTTTAATTACATGTTTGTCATGATCGTTCTAATTTTAGATTTTAAAATCATCCAATTAAGTTCTAAAAACATTTGAAATATAGTGAAAAAAAGGAAAGTTTTACAATAATTTTCATAAAAAGTTTACTCCCGTGAGTAACCAATATGTGTGTGTGTGTATATATAAAACATAAAACAATATCATAAATCATATCAGGGTATCTCATGATACCCAAAACAAAAGTATTAATATTAAAAACAAACGAGTCTGAGTATCTCATACAACATAAATCAAACCTGGATGCTAAACACTATCAAAAAGCAGGGTGCAAAAGGAGGCCCTCTAAGTCTATAAATATCAAAATGAATATGAAACATCTCAAGCATGGTCATAAGATCATATTGACCCCTCAAGTTTTTCCATTTTTTAGTTTAAGAAATATATTTTAAAATCAATGAAGTTTTCTTATATAATTTAAAATGAATGTTTTAATTATTAGATTTAAGTATAATAGCATGTTGGGAATAAGAATAGAGAAATAAAATTTCCTTTAAATCTATTAAAATAGCATATTAATTTAATTACTTTGAAATTTCTCATTAGTTAAGTTATTTGAGAATAGAAATTTCAAACTCATTTCAAGTTCTTTGTAAATTATTTTACGTTTAAACTTATTTAGAAAATTAGATTTCAAAAAAATAATCTTTAAATTATAAAGAATTCCAATATAGATTTCTATAAGAAAATTTTATCGAAACTTTGTATTGATTTCAATTAGTGGTTTTTTAATGCATTTTGATACATATATTAAGTCTAATTTTTTGCACTTTTTAGCCCCTAGGACCACCACAATTAGCTTATACACACCCACACTATATCCCTCTTGATGCCCCAAAAGTCAACAATGCTTTCTCCACTTATATAACTTAAAATCAAACAAAATTTAGGCAAATTTCATTCTTCTTCCTTTTCCCAATAGACCAAAAGGCACACACACATCCACACGCATACATCATCTTCATCTTCCTTTTTCTCCTTAAAAAATCCTTCAAAAACTCCAGCTAGTTCCATTATCTCATCAAGACTCCTTTTTGTAAGTTATATTTTTCTCTTTGTTTGTTAATCTTTATGAATTTTGAGTATTTGTGGTTGTGCTTTTTGTTTGGGTTTTACTTGTTAGAAGGTGGTTGATGAATTTAAAGTTGGATAAGTGTAGTTAAGGGATGACAGGTGTACTATGAGTTTTAAAAATTTGATGTCTTTGACCTTATGTTGGTTAAATGGAGTGATTTTGTAGATAGGTGATGTTAGGTTTAGATCTTGGTGTTATGCTCATGTGAATTTTGGGAAGATATATGGGTTATGTATGAGTGATAGAGTGTATTTGGCGAAATTAAAGATCAAAATTTATGTTAAGGAAGTGGAAATTTCGAAGTTAAAACTTGATAGTGTAGAAACGGTGGAGTCATAGGCGTGATACACACCATTGTTGTCTCGGATCATAGAAGTTAGACTCATCATGGGCATGATGAAGCCCGTGCTAGTCTCGGATCACAAAGTTTTAGACTCATCATGGGTGTGATGAAGCCCATGATTGTCTCGAATGTTTTGTGCTAGTTGAATCATCCTTCATCATGGGGGTGATGGTACCCGTGATGGTCATCACGGCCATGATGGCTCCCCTATTTCACCTAAAAAAATTAATTAATTAATTAAATGAACAATATATATGTGTGTATTAAATTCTTTTTAGATGGCATAGTTAAGCTTAGTGTTTCATGATTCCTTTAAGAGTAATGAATTAGGATTTGAAATACCCCAACTCTTCACCTAAAATAGAAATTGGTTTTAGACAGATTTAAATGACTAAAATGAATTATAGGATTTAAATAGACAAGTTGATATAATTTAATTAGTTAATAATTAAGTTGGCTTGAAATTTGAGTTTCAAATTCCCTAAACATGTCATCAAAGTGTTTAGAGAATTCCTAAATCATTGATTCTTAGCCTCAATACTAATTCCTAAATCTCATAAAATTTGAGTTCATTTGCTTATCTTAAAATATCAGTTCTTAAACCCGAACTCAAATTAAATATATTTTATCTAAAATAAATTCTCAAATTAAGTTCTTATTACAAGTTCTTAATTTCTAACATATTGGTTCCGAAACAAACTTTTAAATACTTCCGGAACTATAGATATTGATCTGATAGTTCTAAACTATACCTATTTTATTTTATATAAATTTAGTTTTTTTTTTTCTTTTCTTTATTATTTCCTTTGCTGCCTTTTCTTTCCTTTCATTTTTCGTTTCTTTTCTCTTTCCTTCTTTCTTTCTTTCTTCTCTTCTTCTTCTTCTTCTTCTTCTTTCCCTCTCCAAATCAAAGACATGAATCTCAATTTCAACAAGATAGAAAGAGGAGATCAAGTAGAATTAGCTTCCTAAGAAGAAGGAGAAGGAATTGCATGAGTACTCAAAAAGCTAAGTTTTCGTTTTCTATTTCTCTTTGTTTTTACTTTTTATTTGCATTTGTAATTGATGAGTTAATGTTGAATTGGATTGAGAGTGCTGTTTATTTAAGTATTTGTTGATATATGCTTGTTGGAGGTCGGGTTGTGAAGGAGGAAGAAGATGATGAATAGTAGTTATAGAAGTTGATGAAGTTTGAGATGTTTGATGTGGTGAATGTGAAGTTTATGCATGTTTGAGGATGTTAGAATAGATGTAGGGTGTAGTATGATGGTTGTAAAGTGTTTTGGAGAAGGTTTGAAGTGTAAAAATTTTGTAAAATTAGTGTTTGAAACAAGGAATTTCGTAAATATGTCAATACACCTGTCAAAACGCCCCGTTGCCAAGGGTGTAGTGCTCTCGGATCAAAAAATTTCATTTCCCCTGAGTCAAAACGGCCTTCAAAACGCCCCGTTGCCAAGGGTGTAGCGCTCGCGGATTTCTTCCCTGACGCGACACTGTTTTGTAAATTGGTCATAACTTTTTCATACGACCTCCGATTGAGGTGATTCAAGTTGCGTTGGAAAGCTTAAAAAGAGATCTACAATTTTTATTTTGAGTTTTTACAAATTCGGAAATTATCGATGCTTAAATTTTAGTTCTTTCCAGCCTTTGTATTTTTCAAACAAAGTCAAAAACTTGTTTTGTTTGTTAAATGTGTTTTTGCTTAGGAAATGGATCTTTTTGAGCTAAAATGAGATAGATAAGTGATATTTGATGTGTAATGATGATTGAGGGTATAATTAAGCATGATTTAGATAGATTTATAAATTCAACAAATAATTGAATTTCATGAGTATTAAACTAAAAGTAGTTATGTTGTATATATGATTTCCATTGCTTGATTTATGATGTTGGATGACTTAATGAAACTAAATGATCTTGGTAAGTATATAAATGATGATTTATGTATCTATATGAATTTTATTTGAATTTCCTTCATGCTAAGTTTAAGATTTGTTTATTATTTGTTCTTATGATTAGTTTGAACTTAAATGAACTTAGTTAACAAACCTAGGTTCAACTTGACTAAATGAACTTGAATGAACTAAAATGGATTAGATTGTTTAACTTTGATGAATTTGGCTAGGTTTAAGCTAACTTGGGATTAAGTGACTAGATCTTAGATGTATAATGAATTAGTAATTAATCTAAGTCCAATTTGACTTAATGAACTTTACTAAGCTAAAATGAATTAGATTGTCTATGTGTAATCAACTTGACTTAGTAAATGAATCAAATGACTAATTTTAATCAATTTGGCTAATGTTAAGCTAAAATGGGTTAACAGCTATTAATTAGCTTAGATGAATGAATTAGGATGATGTTTGAATAATATGGTGAATATGTTGTTTCAAATATGTGTTTACTTGGAAAATGAATGTTTTTGGTTTTATGAATTCTTTGTTAATGCTTTTGTAATAAAACACTATAAATAAAGAGAAAAGAAATTCTTTGACAGACAAAGGAGAACTGTCCATATTTTGGCGGGGCGATCTTCGCAGCCATAGTGGGGTTCCACATTAGTGTCTGATCAAATAGGATTAATAAAAGTTTGATATAAAGTGGATGATTAGTTTAGTTTAGTTTCTTATACGAGCTCTTTTCTTAACAGTGGTGGATATCTGATTTTATCTTTTGGATTATCTTATGAAATTTCCTTCCGAAGCTATGTTTGGATTTCATATTCAAGGTACGCAGTAACTAGCTTGTCTCTGTGTTAGGATAGGCATTTATGAAAATATATATTAAGAAAAACTTAATTGTGAGTGTTGATTTGTGTTTTACGCCGTTAAATCCAATCTCTGCCCAGGGTGGCATGAGTGCCTAGGGGCGCCCCCTCACAGATTGAGTGAGCCTGGGGTGGAATTGGTATCCGGTTCGGGGAGCGGCACCCTGCTCAGATTGGGGGCATGGGACTGTTTCGTTATTGGATAGACTTATTTAGGAGATATAAGTATCCGAACTGCTTATATCAACCCCCTGAGCGTCAAGGTTGTTACTCAGGATCCCCCCACTATCCTTGTTGCCCGGAGTTTGAATACTCCCGTGTTGATTTGTTTACTTTAAAGAAAGATAATAACTTGTGATTGTTGCATTTGCATTTAGTTAAGCTCGTGTGTCACTCCGTGTGTGATTGTGTTGCTGTGTACTGGGCTTCGGCTCATTCTTGTTGTTGTTATTTTTTACAGGTTTTGTTGTTGATAAAGACGATGTTGATGAAGTTGATGATGATGAGTTCTTGTTGATATTGGTAATGATGGATGATGAGATGATGATATGATGATGTTGTTGTTATTGGTGATGTTGTCTCGGGTTTTTGGGTGCTTCCATTGATTCGGGAAGGATTGTGGTTGAGTGATGTGAGTTAGGAGCGTCGAGTAGTTTAGTTGTTTTGTTTCTTCTTTTATTTGTTTTATAGGGACTGGATTTACTTATAAATTTGTATTTTCATTTAAGGGCTTGCTAGAGCCCATGTTTTATTAAATAAGCTTTTGCAAATATTTGTTTAAGTAAAAGTTTTTCCACTTGTAATAGTGGAAGTTTGAAATGCTTTTAAGTATAAACGTTTTTATTAAAGTTTATTTTTCCGCTGCTAAATCCAGTTATCTGAAAATCTAACTAAATGATTTCTTATATTAAAATTGGTTTAGCAATGTTCAACATAAACACCTTCTTTTAAGACAACCTTACGTAAAATTCGTAAGAGTTATATGTGGTTGGAGACTTGGTGTGCTTAATTTGAGAATTGAGCATGTCGGGTCTTTACAGGATTTCTATAGCATAAGTTTATAATACTTAAGTATTAAAAGAGATCTTACATATACTTATGCAAAGTGAATTTTGTATATTAATTTATAGGATCTTTTGGTCAAGACTCAGACTTTCCAGCCAATTACTATGACGAATAGCCATAACGCATGGGTGAGTAATTAACTCTTTCACTTGAGTGTGAATGTAATATAGTTGCATATAATCTTAAATATAATGGAAATTAATTATATGTATGGGATTTGGGGACTAATACATGTTGCTTAGTTATTGATTGAATGAAACTTGTAATCTAAAAGTGATAACCAATTGGCTGATACTATTCTATGAATGCAAGTTATTGATTGTCGAGTATGTGGATGGTCGCCAAATAAATTGATATAAACTTTACTTGACTTATAAATAAATCGAACATGCATCGCACGCCACCATAATTGCATTAGCATGTTATTCGTGTTCATTTAGTATTTTGATTCTATGGTAATACTTGATGAGTCCAGTAAATTTGATTAAGATTACCATAGGGTTGTCAGCCTCACATGAACTAAATAAACACTAAAGGATGTTGCTTGTGTTTGAATTGGCTTTAAAGTATTAGTATTTAGTGGGATTTTCAAGTTCTAAAGAAAGTGAAGAGTATGTAATTGCAATCATTTGTAAATGATAAATAAGTTTGATAAAGATTTCTCTTTCTTTGGTTTTAGATTCACATGGGAATAAATTACCTGAACTAATCTTTCAACCTCTAGGGAGAGCATAAATCCTCATAGGTTTTGATTTCGGTTATCAAAACTATGCATGCTTCATATGGTTGATTGACACATTGCATATGCTTGATAATTAAATATGATTGAGTTATTTGGATGGTGTATTGATTCACTGCTTACTGAGCTGTTGTGCTCATGCTTCTTTAGACTGTTATTTCACAGGAACATAAGCAAGAAGACTGAGACCAAGACCAGGTGTGATGTTGTTATAGGATGTAGACCTATGTATTTTTGGAATGAAGGAAGACCCTATTTTTCAATAGAGATTCGGGATTTGATGTTGTAATATTTTAAGTTGTATTTTGTATTTCTTTTTGGGTTATTTTGGTTAGGAGTTCTCAGGTGAAGCTTATGAAGACTAAGGATGTAATATTTATATCATGGCTAGACTTTATGTTGTATCTTAGTTTATGGCTTATAAATATATATATATTTATGCAATGTCTTTCTAATTCGAAATAACCTTTGATCTTGTTATATCCGTTAACATCACAGGGCATGTTCGTTGTATAATGATTATGTAACTTGTTGGAGGCCTCAGTTTGTTACATGATGTGTTGATACAACTAGGGTACCCTATGGAGATGTGACAAAAGTTGGAATCAGAGCATGGATGTGAGAATAAGAAAGGGATGAATAGATATATATATATACATACATATATATATATATATATATATAAACCTTTTATAAGGATGTATTCTGGCTTAGATTGAGTGGAATCTAAGTTAGGCAAGAAAAGTAAGTTTGAATTTGTATAAGTGGATTTAGGTAGAAGCAGCTAGCTAGAAGGTGAAGTGTTGCATGTGTTTTATAATGATGTATTATATGATATGCATTAGGTGTTAGTATTGTTTGTATGTTATAGTGTATAAGTAAAGTTTTGATGCTTAAATGCTAAAGTTGATTATTGAAAAATTAACTTTAGCAGATGTGGATGTAGAGCCAGGAGTGCTCAACCTTTGGCACCAGAAGCTTAGTTTCAAGCTCCTGGACGAACAAAGGCAACTTTAACCTCAAAATGCACCTCTGCCACCTCCTGCTAGATTGGAATATATCTTGCAAGCTATTCAACAACAGAATGCATTGATTTTATAAGCTTTGCAAGGGGGACAACTAGGAGTAGTACCCCAAGTTGCTCTAGTAGAGGTGCTGGCTATACCCCCTATAGCACCACAAAGATCTTGGAATCCTACTCTGCCAATTCTACCCCCCTGCAGCTCTACATAAGGAAGTAGAGCAATCTGTTGAATCTGCTAATGAAAGTCAAGCACCCTCTCTAGCTAGACATGAAATGCCAATTCCACCATTTCAAGTACCTCAACCACAGAGGAATCTCCTCCCTGAATTTATTAAATATAATAAGTACTTTGAAGGCTCTTTGGGGAAACCAAAAGAAGATGAGGATTGGTTATCTCAACTGGAAAGGTCTTTCAATGTATTCTATGTACCTGATGCTCTTAAGGTGTCATATGGAACATATTTATTAAGACTAAGAGCTAGATTAGGTGGGATTCCAAAGAAAGATCTCTACCTAAACCTATAGAATGGGAAGTTTTAAGAAGGGAATTTTTAAAGGAATATTTCCCAAGTAGTTTAAGAGCCTAACATAGTATAGATTTAATGAACTTGGCTCAAGGAGATCGAAGCATTGATGAATACGAGAATGAATTTAACAAATTACTCCAATTTGCTCCCTTTGCTTATAGGGATAATGATGAGTTAAAGAGATAAGTGTTCATGGCAGGATTAAAACCACATTATCAATGAAGATTAGTAGAGTTTGAAATTGAGGATTTATCTATGCTGGTAGAGAAGGCCCAAGTTATTGAACGAGCTAAAAAGTATGAGATAGAAAGGTACAAAAAGTAAGGTCAAGCTTTTGGAAAAAAAGGTCTTATGATAATTTTGGTATGGGATCTTCCTCTAAAAAGGCTAAGTTTTCCAAATCTTTTAGAACATCGAAGGGAAGTATGATGAGAAAAAGCAAGGTTATTTGCTAGAAATGCAAGGAGCCCCATTACCCAAGAGATTATCTTTAGTTAAGGAATCGCCGCTATTTTTGTAGAGACTTGGAAATATGGTTGGAAACTGTCCTAAGAAGTTTGGAGCTACATGCTTTATTTGTAAAGAGGTAGGACACGTATCAACTAACCAACCTCAAAGAATTAAAAATGAGGGAAGAAAGCAATCTAAGGAAACCAGTGGGACAAAAGAGAAGAAATGTGGAAGTAATCAAGGAAATAAACCTACTGGATCTGGAAGGATGTTTGTCATGCATGGGACTTCAGTGGTTGAGGAGATAGACGATGTTTATGATGAGGATAATGCAGACGAATCCGATTTGATTGTAGGTATGTTGTTAATTTTCATCTTATGTATGTTATTATTCATGCACCTTGGTCGATTAGTGTAGTTGTTATAAAAAAAGTTAGTAATTAGAAATCATATGTTAAATAAGAATGATCCAAGTGAAAGACACACCTGCTTATGCACTGTTTGATATTGGTCCTATGCATTCTTTTCTCAACTCTAATTTATCTAAAAGAATTGGTTTTTCGGAATTAATGGACAAAGGACTATGAATTTCAACTCCTATGAGTGGAATGATTGTCACTCGTGAAGTTATAAAGGGATGCCCATTGAAGATTAATGATCAGAAAACCACTGCTGATCTAATAGTGGTTGATATGCAAAGATATGATATTATTTTGGGAATGACATGGATGTCAGCTGCAAAGGTCAAAGTGGATTGCCAGTTAAAAATGATTTCATTTGCTAATGATGAGAAGGAGAAAGTGGTATTCACGACAGAAGTTATTGAAAATAATCTAGTCACAATAAAAGCTATTGAAATTTTAGGAGACAGAGTTGATGAATTAGAGGAAAGCATAATGTATTCTATGAAAGAAGGACAAGAAGAGGTAAACGTTCAAAATGTTTGAGCTGTATGTGAATTTGCTAATATATTTCCAGATGATCTACCTAGTTTGCCTCCTTATAGAGAAGTCAAGTTCACAAAATAATTGATGCTTGGAACTCAACCTATATCAAAACCTCCATATAGAATGGTACCAGTGGAATTAAGGGAATTGAAAACATAATTGCAAGAATTATTAGACAAAGGATTCATTTGCCCAGTGTATCGCCTTGGGGACACTTGTGTTATTTGTTAAAAAAAAGATGGGACTATACGGTTATGCATATATTACAGAGAATTGAACAAGGTTACAATTTAGAACAAATATCCATTGCCGCAAATTGATGTTTTATTTGATCAACTGAAATGGGTAAAGGTGTTTTCTCAAATTGATCTGAAATCAGGATATCATCAAATAAGGATTAAAGCTAAGGATGTATCAAAAACAGCATTTCGAACCTGTTATGGTCACTATGAGTTTTTGGTAATGTGTTTTGGATTAACGAATGCTCCAACAACCTTCATGGACTTAATGAATAGAATTTTTGACATTTGCTGGACATTTGTGTTGTAATTTTCATTGATAAATAATTATATATTCTCCTTTCGAAGCTTAACATGAATAACATCTGAGAATGGTACTGCAAGTGTTGAGAGAAAACAAGTTGTATGCCAAGCTATCGAAATCTGAGTTTTGGTTAAAACCAATATCTTTCTTTGGACATGTTATAACCGGGGAAGGAATATCAGTAGACCTAGGAAAAGTTCAAGCCATTGTTGAGTGGAAGAGACCAGAAACAGTATCTAAAGTAAGAAGTTTTTAGGGATTGGCTGGGCACTACCAAAAGTTTGTTCAAAACTTCTCTAAGATAGCTTTGCCCTTGGCTCAATTAACAAAAAAGAATGAAAAGTTTGAGTGGAATGAGAAGAGAGAAGAAAGTTTTCAAGAACTAAAAAAAAGATTGACATCTCGTCCAATTTTAATTCTACCCAATGATCAAGATGTACTTGTTATTTATAGCGATGCATCTAGAATTGGTTTGGGTAGTGTCTTAGTGCTAGGTGGAAAGGTAAATGAATATGCATCTAGATAACTAAAGCCCCATGAGATAAATTATCCAACTCATGATTTGGAGTTAGTTGCACTAGTCTTCGCTTTGAAAAGCTGGAGGCATTGCCTGATGGACAGAAATGTGAAATTTATATGGATCACAAAAATCTAAAATATCTATTTATGCAAAAGGAATTAAACATGAGACAATGAAGATGGCTATAATTGATAAAGGTTTATGACTTGACATTAATTATCACCTAAGAAAGATTAATGCAGTAGCGGATGCTTTAAGTTGTAAAAGTGATGGAGAAGTTGCTATGATGATCACTGAACCAAAGGATCTTATAAAGGAATTTGAAAGATTGGATTTGGAATTCACTCTGCAAGATTTGAAATTTGAAATTGCAAATTTGATTGTGGAACTTACCTTGCTGCAAAGGATCAAAAGTGCACAAAAATGAGATGAAGAGTTACAAAAGATTATTCAAAGGCTTACACAAGAAAAACATAAAGGCTTTCACATGGATAAAGAAGGAGTTCTCAAACTAAATAAAATATTATGTATTCCTAATGATGTAGCTTTGCAGAAAGAGTTGATGAATGAATCTCATTATTCAAGATATACTATTTATCCCAGAGAAACTAAGGCTCATTAAACATTTAAGGGTGCATATTGGTAGAATAGGATGAAAAGTGATATAGCCAAATTTATTGCTCAATGTGAAACATGTCAAAGAGTGAAAGTAGAGCATCAAAAGCCCAGTGGATTGTTATAGCCCTTATATATTCTTGATGGAAATGAGATCAAATTTCAATGGATTTTGTAATTTCTCTACCAAAGAAAAATGCGGGCTATAATGGAATATGGGTAATGGTAGATCAACTTATCAAACCGACTCATTTTATACCCATTAACATGACATATTCCTCGGAAAAGTTGGCATGAATTTATGTTAAAGAAATAGTTAGATTGCATGGAGTGCCAGCTGGAATTGTATCAAATAGAGATATAAGATTTGTTTCAAGATTTTGAGTTAGTTTACAAAAAGCTGTGCGAACTCAGTTGAGATTTAGTGCATTATATCATCTTCAGATTGATGGATAAACATAAAGAACAATATTAACTTTAAGGGATATGCTTAGAGATACAATCGAGCAGGTCGTTATAGACTATACAAGCCGCCAACCTGTTAAAAACCCTATAGGGTTTCGAGGAGAGGGGGGGGTTGGGGTGTGGGGAATAGGTTGGGATTTAAAATAAAAAATCGATAAGTTATCGGGTCAAGTTTTAGGTTTATATATAACTTGTTAGGAAAACCCGACCCGGCATAAATTTAAAGTAAAATATAAAAAATAAAAAATATTAAGTTATTAAGGTAAGAAAAGGACTAAAAGGAAAACCCTAGCCACTTTCCTCTAAGCTGGTAGTCACTACTCACTCACTTTCAGTCTCTCACCTGTACTCTCTATGTCTCTCGCCCTTTGTCTCTTACTCTATCACCTTTCGCTCTTAGCTCTCAGTTTTGTAGCTCTCGCTCTCAGCTCTCTTGCCCTCACCTCACCTGGCACTCTTATCCTCGTCTCGCTCTTAGCTCTCTTGCTTTCGCTCTCGTCGACTAACCTAAATGTTATAAAATATGATGGTGAAAAAAAAAAAAACCACGACACTTGAGTTGTCCATTAGATAGATATGCTTATGCCTAGGTCTATCTATAGTCATATAAAGACATTGCGACTCATGACTGTGGGAAGCTTATGTCCATTGAAAGGTAAGCTGAGACTGAAAATGGAGCTATTGAGGGTCTTACCCCCGCAATTTATAATGATGTTATTTAGTCGTGAGTGTTAATAATGATAGGCACCCACTTCTAGGCATCGACCTATGTCGTCTGATATCTTATGCATATTTCGTCTTGCTTTTTTGTTTCACTATTGAGTTGGGATATGGGTTCCTTAAAACCTTATAGGATTAGGTTTTACCCGTTCTCGGGTTTTGGGATACCCCATTAAGAATCGGAAGGGGGGAGGGTTGGGTTCCAAATGACCTATTCCAAACCCACCATTGTTGCATCCGTAGATATGCTAAGATCATTTGTGTTAGAACTTAAGGGAAGTTGGGACTGACATTGCCACTTATACAGTTTACTTATAATAATAGCTACTATTCAAGTATTGATTTGCCACCCTATGAACTCTTTATGGATGCAAATGTAGATCATCTCTATTATGGGATAACTTAGAGAAAGTTGTAATTGGGTCGGAATTAGTACAAGAAACAATTAACAAAGTGGCTATCATCATACAAAAGATGAAGGGATCTCAGGATAGACAGAAAAGCTTGGTGGATTTGAAAAGAAAAGAGCTCAATTTTGATGTGGGAGATCATGTATATTTTAAGATAAGGCCAATTAAAAGTTTGCACAAAGACAAATTACAAGGAAAGTTGAGTCCAAGATATGTTGGACCATTTGGAATTTTGGAAAGAATTAGGAATCAGCATATCGATTGGTGCTTCCTCCAAATCTCGCTTATATACACAATGTTTCCATGTATCGGTTTTAAGAAAATATGTGCATAATCCAGATAAAGTGGTTGAATTTAAGCCTATAATGCTTGAAGAGAATTTGACATATGAGAAGCAACCAATGAGGGTTTTGGATTTCAAAGTACAAACTCTTGGGAGCAAAAAAATTAGATATGTCATAGTTTTATGAGATGTTCAAACCGAAGAAGCTACTCAGGGACTGAAGAAAGAGATTAGAAAGAATTACCCTCAGTTGTTTGAAGATTCAGGTAAATTTCAAGTTTTGAGGACCAAGCTTCTTTTTTTTTTTTGTTGTGGGTAGGTGGGTGTGGGAGGGGAAGGAGGAATGTAACCTCTAAGTTTTTCCATGCTTTAGTTTAAGGAATAGATTTTAAAATTAATGAAGTTTAATTATATAATTTTGAATGAATGTTTTAATAATTAGATTTAAGTATAATAGCATGTTAGGAATAAGAATAGAGAAATAAAATTTCATTTAAATCTATTAAAGTAGCATATTAATTTAATTGCTTTCAAATTTCTCATTAGTTAAGTTATTTGAGAAAAGAAATTTTAAATAATTCATTTCAAGTTGTTTGTCAATTGTTTTTCATTTAAATTTCTTTAGAAAATTAGATTTTAGAAATATGATCTTTGAATTATAAAGAATTTCAATATTGATTTCTATAAGAAAATTTATGTTTAAATAAAATTCATAAACCAAATTTGTCGAAACTTTGTATTAATTTCACTTAGTGATTTCTTAACGCATTTTGATACATATATTAAGTCTAATTTTTTGCACTTTTTGGCCCTTAGGACCTCCACAATTAGCTTATACACACCCACACTATATCCCTCTTGATGCCCTAAAAGTCAACAATGCTTTAGCCACTTATATAACTTAAAATCAAACAAAATTTAGGCAAATTTCATTCTTCTTCCTTTTCCCCAACAGAACCAAAGGCACACACACATCCACATGCATACACCATCTTCATCTTCCTTTTTCTCTTTCAAAAATCCTTCAAAAACTCCAGCTAGTTCCATTATCTCATCAAGACTCCTTTTCGTAAGATATATTTTTCTCTTTCTTTTTTAATCTTTGTGAATTTTGAGTATTTGTGGTTGTGCTTTTGTTTGGGATATCCTTGTTGGAAGGTGATTGATGAGTTTAAAGTTGGATAAGTGTAGTTGAGGGGATGATATGTGTAGTATGGGTTTTAAAACTTTGATGTCTTTAACCTTATGTTGGTTAATGGAGTGATTTTGTGTATAGGTGATGTTAGGCTTAGATCTTAGTGTTATGCTCATGTGAAGTTTTTGGAAGATATATGGGTTATGTATGAGTGATGGAGTGTATTTGGTGAAATTAAAGATCACAATTTATGTTTAGGAAGTGGAAATTCAAAAATTGGAACTTGATAATGCAGAAAAGGTGGAGTCATAGGCATGATACACCTTATTGTCGTCTTAGATCATGGAAGTTAGACTCATCATGGGCATGATGAAGCCCGTGATGGTCTTAGATCACAAAGTTTTAGACTCATCACTAGTGTGATGAAGCCCGTGATTTTCTCAGGTGTTTTGCACCAGTTGAATCATCCTTCATCATGGGGGTGATGGTCATCACGACCTTGACCACGGCTGTGATGGCTCCCCTGTTTCACCTCAAAAAATTATTTAATTATTAACAAATAATATATATGTGTTATGATATGTGTGTATTAAGTTCTTTTTAGATGAAGTAGTTAAGCTTAATGTTTCATGACCTTTAAGAGTAATGAATTAGGATTTCTATAGCATAAGTTTAGGATACATAAGTATCAAAAGAAGTCCTATATAGACTTATGCTCAGTGAATTTTATTTGTTAATTTATAGGATCTTTTTATCAAAACTCAGACTTTTCAGCTGATTACGACGGCGAATAGCCAAAATGCATGGGTGACTAATTAAATCTTTCACTTAAGTGTGAATGTAATATAGTTGCATATAATCTTAAATATAATGGAAATTAATTATATGATTTGGGGAATAATACATGTTGCTTGGTTGTTGATTGAATGAAACTTGTAAATCTAAAAGTGATAACCAATTGGCTGATACTATTCTATGAATGCAAGTTATTGACTGTCTGGTGTGTGTGAATGGTTGCCAAGTAAATTGATATAAACTTTACTTGACTTATAAATAAATCGAACATGCATTGTACGCCACTATAATTGCATTTGCATGGTATTCATGTCTGTACTAGTATTTTGATTCTATGATAATGCTTGATGAGTTTAGTGAATCTAGTTAAGATTACCATTGGCTTGTCAGCTTCACAGGAACTAAATAAACACCAAAGGATGTTGGCTGTGTTTGAGTTAGCTTTAGCGTATTAGTATTTAGTGGGATTTTCAAGTTCTAATGGGAAGTGGGGAGTATGTAATTGCAATAATTTATAAATGATGAATGAGTTTAATAAAGATTTCTCCTTATTTAGTTTTGGATTCACATGGGCATGAATTACTTGAACTAAACCTTCAACCCGCAGGGTGTAAATCCTTATAGGTTTGGATTCCGATTATCAAAACTATGCATGCTTCATATGGTTGATTGACACATTGCATATGCTTGATAATTAAATATGATTGAGTTATTTGGATGGTGTAATGATTCACTACTCACTGAGTTATCGTGCTTACACTTCTTTAGATTGTTATTTCACAGGAACATAAGCAAGAACACCGAGACCAAGACCAGGTGTGATGTTGTTATAGGATATGGATCTATGTATTTTTTGAATGAAGGAAGACCCTATTTTTTAATAGAGATTTAGGATTTGACGTTGTAATATTTTAGGTTGTATTTTTGTATTTCTTTTTGAGTTATTTTTTTTAGGAGTTCTCAGGTGAAGCTTATGAAGACCAAGGATGTGATATTTATATCATGGCTAGACTTTATGTTGTATCTTAGTTTGTGACTTATAAATATATATATATATATATATATATTTATGCAATGTCTTTCTAATTCGAAACGACCTTCGATCTTGTTATATCTATTCACATTACAGGGCATATTAGTTGTATAATGATTATGTAACTTGTTGGAGGCCTTAGTTTGTTACATGATGTGTTCATACAACTAGGGTACTCTGCGAGGGTGTGACAAAAGTTGGAATTAGAGCATGGTTATGAGAATAAGAAAGGGGTGAATGGATATATATATATACACATATATATATATAAAGCTTTTATAAGGATGTATTCTGTGACACGTTGATTTTTATTGAATGCAAAATTATTAGTAAATCGATATTAAGGCATCTAATTTGACAACAGTAAACTAAATTAAGGATATAATTAGAATCATAGGGAATAATGAATAAGAAAAGAAAGTATCAAAACTACAACAACCCTAAGAATAAAAGGAAATCATTTAAACAGATAGCCTAATTAATTTAAAACAAGGAATAATATAGAAATTGCTATAGAATTTAAAATCATGAAATTCAATTTGATATAAAAAAAAATAAATTTAAGGAATTACACTAACTATGTATCAAAATGATTCAAAAAAAAAAAAGAAAAGTAAATAGTAATAATAAAAGGTAAAATAGTAATAGTAAGTAGTAAATGATTAAGAAGGTAAGAAAAGTAACTAGTAAATATAAAAAGCAAATATAAAATATAGAATTAGCATATAATACAATAATTAATGTAGATTTTTCAAATAAGGTTACTTTAACCTATGAAATTACTAAAATGCCCATTTAAATTCACAAAAATTATAAAACCAACACAAAAAAATAATCTAAATGGAAAAAAAATTCTTAAATACTCTAGAAAAATTAGGAATAATTTGGAAAACACTAAGAAAATTCGAAATATGTAATTAATCTCAGAAAATATCCTAGAAATTTCTCAAAATTGTGTCAAATTGCATGTAAAATTCACCAAAAATCCGCCAACTATCCAAAAATTTTGAAACCTCACCAAAAACACGTGTTTTATTTCCAGATGGCCAGATAAAAAGTTGCATGCAAAAATATTGACATTTGGAATTTTTAATACATGGTAAAAGGATATAAATACCAAGTTCTAACATAAAAAATTCACACAGCTCCTTTCGAGAATCCTAAAATCACCAAAATTTTCAGTTTATTACTAAAAATTATACTCTATACTACTGACAAGTTCATGATGGTAGAAGGTGGCCGAAGATGATCGTTTTGGCAGTGGTTGGGCAGAAATTGCGGACATTTTGCATGAAGTTATTCCAGTTCCTTCCGTAAAGAGATTTTGTGGATAAACTCATCAAAATATTAGGTACCTCTCATAAAAATTTCGTAATTTTTCTTGGTCATTTACTATTTTTAATAATTAATCTAAGATTCTGCCAGTATAAATAACATTAATTAGTGCATATTTTATATGTTGAAATATAGTAAAATGATTCTATTATACATGAGACTTTTTAACCACTTTCTAAATGCTCATTATAAAGCTTAGATATTAACTTTATCAAGTTATAACATATACTACTATTTTTCTATAATTACACGATTTATTATAAACTAATTACCTTATAAATGGGTATGTATAACTTAAATCTATAACTAAACTACCCTAGTTATTTACTACTTTTTAAATATATTATCAAAGAACTTATAACAAATACTTAAGAAAGAATAAGCCTTAGATTTGCTTAAACTAATTATCTCCTTTAAGATTTATTAATCTAGCTAAGCTTAGTATCAAGAAAATGACAACATTAATTATATTGTCAATATCAAATATTTATAAAGCTTATGGTTAACTATACTTAATCTTTTAACTATTGCTTCTATAGTACATATTATATAGGAATACTTATACTAAATAATTAGACTCTAAATTAGCCTAATAGAAATTAATATTTAATATTATACAACTCAGTTAATAAATATCTACTTATTCTCAAATTCTAGTAATTAATAGGGGTATCGCGAGAAGAGGTAAAATCTAGATAATCTTATCAATATTTCATAATTTTCCTAGAATTATCATCACATGTTCGCTGTTTTTAAATAAATTTTCTAATATTCTAAAGTTAAGTAAAATAATCATCGTAAAAACTAAATTAGTCTTATAGCTCACTTTAAACTTTTAAAATTTTTAAGTTTAGATGTTAATCTTACTTATCTTACTATAATAAACCTCAATTATAAGTTACTTATCCAATAAAAGCCAATATAAAACTATAATTAGTACTTAAATGATGCTTTATTTAAACCTTATTAAAATACGTCATAATATACACTATAATTGTAATCCATTCCCAATTAGCTAAATTAGGAATTATTACCCCTGCTAATTACATCAAGAAAAAGAAGGAAAATGATTAAATGATCAGCCAACCTCTATATGAAACTATAGATACTCATAACTATTCCTTGTTGGATATTATTAGGTATTTAAAGGAAACGCTGATAAATGGAAATTTCTGTAAGTGGTTCATTTATATGGTAATTGTAAAAAGGGATATTATTTACATTATAATTGTTTGTGCTTGTAAGTTAGCTATAAAACGTATGTGGTTGATTAACGTTGTTTGATATTGGATGTTTACTTACCTTATTGTATTGGTGTGAGATACCTATTTGATCGCCTAAATAAAATGTATTATTAAGAATATAGTGAAACTAATAACCGATCATGCATAGTATATCGCATTTTGCATCCTTGCATCCACAAAACTGACCGTTCAGGTTAGAATGGATTTCTTCTTATGACCTTTATTGAACTAAGTGACAAGAGAGGAGGTCGCAATAAAGGTTGCAAGCTATATGAGGGATAGTCCTACACGGTTTTTGGGAGGACAACGGTCCATTGCACATTCTCGGTTTTATGGAAAATGAATTTGTGTTAAACTCCTCGAAACCCAGATTAGAGTGGGGTTAATTTCTCTAATCTCGTGATGAGCCGGTCAACATCACACGGATGGCAACCCGATTGATTGCATAATTCACTTTAATATTAACAATGATTGTGATTTGTCCTATAATGTTTATAATTACCCTTTTTATATCCACTTACGGAGCTGTGGTTTAATGCTCATACCCTTATAGATCTTTTTACAAAGATACAAGATTCTGTAAGGAGTATCAGAATTGGTTTCAGTAGAATGGAAGATGAAAGTATTAAGGATTATGTAAGAAGAGTTGAGATTATATTACTGTAAAGGTATGGATAAAGTGTATTTCTTCAGATTATTTGTATTTCTGTGTGTCGGCCATCACTTGACAGTTGTCAATAAATTGGTTTAATGAGATAAGCCTTGTATATTCTACTTGCTAATGATAGTTAAGGCCACCAACTATCATTTTCACTTAGAATGTACGACGGGACTGTCTTGATTAAGCTATTGGGATGTGACATATTTTGGCTTAGATTGAATGGAATCTAAGTTAGGCAAGAAAAGTAAGTTTGAATTTATATAAGTGGATTTCGGTATAAGTAGCTAGAAGGTAAGGTGTTGCATGTGTTTTATAATGATGTATTATACCTTTTTGGGGTGTGACATAGACGCTAGACTAATCATTAAGCTTGTCAAGAAGGCTCTCGAAATTGGTACCATAACCCGCACAATAGTAACAATCATCATCACTGTTAGATGAAAAAGAAAAAGAGGGAGCCGAAGCCCAGTACACATGAACTCAAACACACACATAATGATTCAGGCGCAGTTATTCTAAATTCAATGTAACAGTTATCACTTTATATCTTTTTAATTTAACTGTAGTAAGTCATCAATGGAGCACTCACATTTATTGGGTACTTGGGTCCTTAGTAGATGTAACTGCTCAGGGGGTTGATATAGATAGGCCGAATATCTATACCTCCTATCTCTGACTGGTAATAGCAATGTTTAGAGGTTATAACCATTACGTGACTCTACTTATTTTAGTCTATTACATTGTTCGGTTTAATAGAACCCATAATCCTAAACTAAACAAGTGTAACTTCTTTCTAAACGTAAGTAGATGCTATCTTGCTACTGTTCCCCTATCGGCAACCCACTGAGCTATCCTCAATGGCCTAAGTACCTAACCACCATGCTGGCGTCGCCTAATAAGGTTGCTGCCCCTCGGCCTAGGTCTAAGAACGGTAAACACAGACAATACGCAATTATTAGGTGTCTTTAGGTATTAGTTTATTTAGGATGCTTATCATAACAAGTAACACACATGTCATTGTGTACCTAATATTGAATCAGTGGATGATAATAGATCACACGTAAGACAATAAGTTGATTGAAAATTTGTTCAAGGAAGAATAATTGTATAAGAATTTAGTATACAACCATTCATATCATATTAATTAATTAACGTAAGGTTTTATGTAATATAATGCCTTTGAGTTATCATATAATTGAGTCCATTTAGGGTAATTGGGCTTAGGTGGTTTGGACTAAGTTAATTGAATTTATTATTTGAATTTATTGAGCCTTTAAGGATCATAAGTTTAGTTCAATAAGATATTCTCTAAATGTTTTATTTTTTAGGATACTGGGATCTAGGATTTAGGAATTAAGCCCATTAAGAAGTACATATATTAAATTGGGTAGATTTGGGCTTTATTTTAAATTTAGATCAAACTACTTAATATTGATTATTGGATCAAAGAATTGAGTTTAAAGCCTAATGGAATTTAATTTAGATCCTAATTAGGCTATTGGACCTTCTAATTTTCTATTTAGGCCCATAAGAGTATTTTAGGGCTTTTTGACCCATGAAGGAAATTTTAGCCCAATTAGGTATTTCAATACTCGGAATTGATGATGGACTTAAATATTTTATGAATATGCCCAATTTGAGTAGATAAGGATATTGAGCCCATTATTATGGAATTTAAGTCCATAAGACATAGGTTTAGGTATTTGTTTTATTTTGTAGGTTTAAACCCTAATTGACTAAGGAATTCATGATAGAATTTGATTTACCTATTTAGGTATAAATAAGCTTAATTGGCTAAAAAACAAGTTATTTGTCTTAAAGTTATGTTTCTATGCTAGTTTTATTTATCTGAGCCCACTTGTATTTACTTAATCATATTGGATCCTAATTTGTTGTCTAAGCCCATATTTAGTTAGTTTGAGTCCTAAATTAAGCTAATGGACCTAGATTTATTTAGTTAGAAGGTCAATTTGTTAATTAAGCCAAAATTATATTCACCTAGTATTTATATTTTTTATTCGAAAATTCTAATATTTCAATTTTCAACTACTACAATTTGTAATTTAGTTAATTTAAGCCATATTTTATCAAAATTGGTTTGGTTCCGAGACATTAACATAACGATTTCAATTTGGCACGAAGGCACATGTTTCCAAGTTCGACTTTATCATCCAGAGTTGATAAGGAATTGATCAGTTAATATATTATTTTAATTACAGTCGGTACGTTCGCCTATAAGTTCATAAAATTTGAATTGGTATAATTTACCACACCAAGGAATTAAATGCTTATACACTAGTACATATGTAAACCGACTACATATATATACATTTGTAAATTATTTAATCAACAAATATCATACACGATACACGTATGTAATTCGACTACTCTATATTAAATATGTTACATTAATCTAATATAATTTCCTAATTAATGATAAGTCTAGCATAGATCCAGCATAAACAATACACTTCCAGATTAATGATTATAATTCCAGCAAAAGATCAGAAAGGAGGATAGGAGGATCAGAACAAAAGAAATAATTGAAGAAAATCAGAAGGATCAGAACGGAGGAAATAATTAAAGGATCACGGGCAAACAGGAAATTGAAAAAGGAGTAAAACCCGGAAGATAAACGAACAAATGGACAAAAGCACAAGGCAGAAGACAGAAGACAACACGGAGAAATAGGAAAAAAGAAGAAAATATTAGAGAGTATCTGAGTATTTTGTGAGAAAATTTTCTGAGTATTTTAGTTCTATAAGTCTATCCTTGTAACATATCTTTACCGTATTCAATAAAGCTTTCGTAAGTTCCCTTTAATCATGTCTGGCTAATTTTCTTTTTAAGATATAAATGTAAACATGCTATAAAATCTTATTGCATGGTCTAAAGGTCTAATAAGATTTATAGCATAGGTAAACAAATTGAGGCACAGTACTTGAATAGTAAAGCTCTGGTTGCTTTAGAAATTATACCAAAAGGGTCGGCCTAAAAAACCCTTTGATAAGGCTGTTTAAGGCAGAGTTTGCCGTGATTTGGCCTTGTGGGTTATGGCATGGACATGAGGTTTACTTTCTAAAGAAAACATTGTTCCACCGATCAACTATCTTCGCTTTAATTTTTTACCTCTGCCATGAAGTCTTTTCTTGTGGCACAAAGATCCTTAATTTGCTCTAGCTCTAGCATATTTCTCATAATACCAAATTATAATATATCATACAACATCAAAACTCAGTTTAAGTTAATTATTTCCAGTTTACAATCAACATTTCCAGAATTTACACATTTAATTTACTTTCTTTTCTAGAATATAATTTACTAACTCATTATCATAATCCTAGCATAAGAACATTAAAAAAATCACATTTATTATACAAATTCTAGGTTTGTATCAACGCAGATTCAACAACATGCATATATATATATATATATATATCATCAAATTAAATTAATAACATTTCTGTATAAATAAGCAAAATTGAGTTCGACACTAGCAATTATAAATTCTTGCACACATTCAATAAAATTAACAAATTGAACGTAGATATATGTGCACAATGGAGTTCGTATTTAGCATTTTATATATATTTAATACTTCAATTAAACAATTGCATCAATGTAATATGCACTTACACATACATCTTGACATGCCATCTACACATATGTCATATATATATATATATATATATCCATATTATTTATCTAGCCCATTTTATTATCAAATTAATGTTAATCTTGTCATCAAACATCAGTTTTAATACCAGAAATGCAATCAACATTCAATAAAATAAATATACTTACTAGTTTTGTTGGATTAATGAAGAATTTTCTTCAAATCTCTCCACCTCTACTACTAATTTTTATTATAGATGCTAAGAATCCAACTCCATAAGTAATCTTCACTTTGCTCTTCAAGATTCAATATCACCTAAAAATTAAATGAAATTGGAGATTAGTATAGGTAATGGAAAGAGTAATTGATTGAGTACAAGAATTAGGTAATACTTTACCTAATTAGAATTGTCTTGAGCTGAATTTTGGAGCTAAAAAAAAAAAAAACAAAAACCAATAACAATGGAGATCTCTAGTTTTGTTTTAGTTGAAAAGAAAGGCAACAACATGGGTATTTTGATGTTTTGTCATTGTTGTTGTCGTGTAGAATATGAGGAAGAAAGGGGGTGGGTTTCAGTAGGTTTTCAGGTGTAATATATTGCTGAATTTTTAGACATGTAGGGGCTCCTTTTGCTGAAATTCTTAGTGGGAAAAATGAAGAAAAAAAGATTATGTAGTGCCATGTGTCCAATTCTTATTATAGACTAGTTGGTTTAGTTTTGATGTAATTTAATTAGAGGAGAAGTAGGTTTCTTTAATACCACAACTGACATGTGCCACCATAAGAATGGACAGATTTAAGATACTTTAATGAGGTTAGCTAAGTTAATATATGTGATTAAAGTGTTGTTATGTGGCAAAACACAAGAGCTTAGAATTTTTATTTTGGTGGGTTGGGCCTCTTTTATGTGGGTGTTTATATGGGTTGAAAATTTTTATTATTATCATTTTGGGGGCTTTAGAAATTAGAGAGGAGAGCTTTAGAATTCGATAGATGAAATAGAATAGGATTTAGCTAAATTAAATTTATGATTTAGCTTGAGAATTGAATTATTATTCTAAATTAAATTTTTAAATTTAAAAAATTTACCCTTAATTATACAAACTAATTATATTTTTCTCATTTTAATTTTATGTATTTAGGGATTCTTCAGCAATGCTTAGTTATTGCAAACGGCGTTAGGATGATTTAGGCTACACAAATTAATTTCTAGGCTACCAAACAAATGCTTAAAGCTTCCCCAATCTTCCTTTAGCGATCAATTTTCTTTAGTTTTGCCTGCAAAACAAAATATTTTAAAGAACTATCCATAACCTTAGGTAAGATGTCAAGGACACAAATTTGAGGTCTTAGTGAATTTTGAATGGAATTGATGCTTGCAAAAGTGTTGGGGAATCCTATTTATACTACTAGGGACTTGATTCAAGATTGGAAAGTGTTAATTCATGAAAAGTCAAATCTTGAATTTCTAAGGTTCCTATTTGCGCAAATTTGGGAATTGTATGACATTTAATTTGAGTGTTACTTTCTAATTAAATGTGATATTTGCACTCTTAGAAAGGATTGGAAGATTCAATGATGCTTCAACTTGCCTTAAAAACAAAGATCCTAATCACATCCAAGTGAGCTATTTCGGCCATGTATGCGCTAACATAATGGGTGTAGGCCTATCACAGGTTGCCATGTGTCCTCTACTTATGAAAAAAATAAAAAGCACTTTTATGCCTCACTCATGATTTGAACCCAAGAGCTCCTTATATGTGTATGAATGTCTTATCATTAAGCTATTGACCTATTCCTTAGTTTTTATTTGCATAGAATATGATCTTAAAGCTTAAAGCCTAGGTCCTTTGATTAAAGTAGTTTACGAACTATTTAAATGTACCATAAACTAAATATATAATAAAAATACATCATATTAAGGGTCTGTTTGTTTTGGCTTTTTTCCGGCAGATACAAACACTTTTTCAAACTTTTTGCTAGTAAATTATTTATCAAGAAATAGATATAGATAAAAAAAAAGTTGACAGTTCTCATCAAAAGATCAAATAGAACAAATTTAGATAAAATTTAGATGCAAATTGGATATATTTACACATATCATTTTAAAAAAGATACAGATACAGATGAAAAACAGACAATCCAAACAGACCCTAAATCTAAATAAAATTCTTGTAATTGTGATGGATTTGGGTTTAACATAATACTTTATTTCTATTACACATTAAAAAAAGCTTTATATATAGGTAAAAATGAGGTGTCTACAAATGACTAAGAGTCAAATATAATCAATTTGAAGAATAACATCACTATATATAAATTGTAGTATTGTATTGTAGTATAACTCTATAGCTTAGCTTCTTTTATAGATAATAAGTCATATTTGGTACCTAAACTTTACCTATTTCTAGAATTAACTATTTAAAGTTTAAAATGTTAACTTGGTACAGAATCTTTGCTCATTTTTTTTATTAAAATACTTAAACTTTGCTAAATTTTACAATTAATTACCTAAACTTTACTTATTTTTGTAATTAATTAACTCATCTAGGTATTATAAATAAACTCAAAAAGTTTGTAGATAATAAATTGGTAGTTTTAGATTTTAAGAAGTTAATTACATAAATTAACGATGTTCAGTTACCAAGTGTGATGTTTACCCATAATAAAATATATTGTTTCCTCATTTTAAGTTTCCCACATCATCCCTACAAAAGGGATATTCTAAGACTTTGTTAGATACCTACAAAAGGGAAGGTCTAAAGGGGTGTTTATGAAACCATGTGCTCAATAAGTGGTAAGGAACTTGTAGAATATGTAATTTATCATTTCAAATATGTTCAATTACAGTGAAACGCAGCTAAACAAATGTGTTATTCTCATGATGTTTTTTTATTTGTCATGATATTAGGGAAACTAACCTCACTTTGAGAAGTTTGACATAAAAACGTCTTCCATCAAATGTAAGAGTGTAATATGGATTGTATTTCCTCACAAAAACCTTCATGGAGTATCCATTGATAGCTTTTAACAATTGTTGCAACCCCTCTCCTATCATTTTGTTTAATATAGGTTAAAAGAAGATATATATTGAGTTTCTTTCCTTAATGATATGTATTTGTTAGAAGCAAAAATGCAAAATATAATAGGTGCCAACTTGCCTGAAATTGCATGTGATCTTAGATAACTCCAAATCGATAGAATTGCCTAAAGAGATAATTCTTAACTAGAGATTTATGGATGTAAGATTTCTTAGTAACATAACCCTAAATAAGGCTAAGTGTTTAGGCATTTGATCCAAAGAGTTATAGTTTTAGTGACTTTATGCTCACTTTTCATACATAGGGTGTAATTATCTGCCAATGTATACAATAGATTAGTAAATTGTAACCCAAAGTTCTATAGTATTTTTAATATGAAATAAGGGTAAAATAAACATAATAATAATTTAATTTAAGTGAAAAATAATATAGAAAAGTGGAAATTTTTTAATACTACTTTGTCACTCATTGAGTGGAATGGCATACTAGTTTTACCATATATATAACCTCAAGGGATATATATAAAACATCTATTAGTTAGGTGAGTGTCAATTCAACTTTTGATTAAGAAATCAGTATTAATTTCTATAAAAATTTTGATAGAGTGCCCTTTGTTTTTCCATTATTTAGATTATTTCAAAATCTGTAAAATTAACTTACTCAAGTTATGGATTTCATAAAATGTACTTATACATAAAACATTGCCCACTATGGCCCATTAAAAGAGTATGATTTTGCAGAAAATGTTTTAGACCTAGAGGTCCATCTCAAGTAAAATAATTAATAGTTAATTAATTACAATTATTCAAGTTCAACTATATATTATATATATACACATATAAAAAGTTTCAACAAAATTCTCTTTAATGTTCATAAATGTTCAATAAACGTTCAATCTCGTGCAATGCCATCTACTTAAATGTCGCTTGAAGTCCTCTTCCAAAAAACCCAACGAGTCTTGTTGCAAATCCATATACGAACCATCAGTAGTACTTGAAATGTTAAAAGAATGAGCTGCAAAACTCAATATATAGTAAACAAACATAAATTGGCATGTCACACGAGTATTATATCAATGGTATATTGATCAAGAGTCCAACAAGCAAGCATTTACATTATCTCATAAATAGCAACATGCACAAGAGTACTTAGGACTCTTGCTAAATAATGGGGTATAGAAGGGATCCTAAATCTAGCACTGGGGGGAACTAACAAACCGCTAGAACTTATTAGAAAAGGAAAGGAAAGAAATAGATTTGTTTAGTTCGTTTACTCACATCCTATCATCAATGAGCACGGTTCATTGTAATGCTTTATACAAGCTCTCATTCCCCTATATAACTTATCATAACTTTGTTCTTACTTCAACTAATCACCCCTTCTTGGAAATTCCCCTATTAACTACCTATCAAGCCGTACTACGCATTTTGTGAGGGTCTAAGTGCCTAACTACTACGTTTTTTAAAAGTTGTGATTAGGCTCGCAACCTAATCTAAGGATGCTACTTCTTGGAGTCAGTGACTAAGTAGCAACTAACACTCATTTAGGTCAAGTTTAAGTATTATTGCAATTAAGGTAGATTACGAAAAATTAACTGTGCTTTAAACAATTAAATATATAACTTGTGTTAATTTTTTTAACATATAGATAACCCGAGTTTCATATAAAAGTATTAATATAACTAATTAATATTAGAGAGATATATGTTAATGTCCTATTAGACTAAGAAAACTAATTTAATAAAAAATGTTATTAAATGAAACTGAATAAATAAAACATTAAATATATTTTAAAAAGTGAGAAATCTAAAAAAAATGTAAAATTAATTTTTTAAGATTGATAAAGTATTGGCATGTGTCATTCTAAAATTATTGAATAATATTGACATTTTTTATTAGGGTGAATTATACTAGAAAGTATCGACATTTGAGACTAGGAATAAGTTCATTTAAGATATCAATATTTTGAATGATTAAAAAAAAGAATTAATATTTCTCAATATGAATCAAATAAGGTATCAATGTCTTGCAAAGTTCATTTAAAATATCAACTTTTGGGTTGTTTTTCAATTAAGTTTCCTTAATTTCTTACAATGGTAAATTATTAATACCTTATTTGACTCATTTTGCAAAACGTTGATTCCTCTTTTTAATCATTTAAAATATTAATACTTTAAATGAATCTAACCCTAAACATTGATATCTTAAATGAACTTTGCAAAATGTTAATACCTTAAAAAAACTTATCCCCAAATGTGGATACTTTTGATGTAGTTTACCTTTTTTTTCAATAAAACTCAGGTGAACTATTTGTTCAAAAAAATTAACGTGGGTTATTTGTTTACAAATAGGTTAAAACAAATAAGGTTTTTCTAAGTTACTCTTCTAGTTGTTATTTCTATCTTAACAAACAATATGTATTTACTGTGTATTTCATGACCACTTCAAAACCTTTACTCCTCTTCCAAAGTTCAATGTCATTAGTTGTTCATAAGTTTAATGACTTGTATTAGGATAAAGTCCCAAGTAATTCTAGTAAATTATTCTTATTTCTCATTATTTGAATTATTTGTTCTAAGCTCCAGTTGGTCATAGATTCTAGCTTTGACTCAACTCATTTGTGTACATTAAGTCTAGGATATGGATAAGCAATATTTTCTAGGTTTTTATGTCATTTGTTTCATTTAGTCGAGTTATCAAGTTAATTATGTAGGTTATGATTGGTCATAGGGTTTAGGTTAAGCAATTCTTAGTTAGCCATATTTTTTGTTGGTCTCCGTCTTAGCTTTCCGAGAATAAATTCCTATAGTCCACCAATCAAGCACAGTACTAACATCCTATTCCATTTATTAGACTAATAGGTATAAAAGACTTTTGGTTAGATTGGATACTTTGAGCTTGATGTTTATTTTTGAAGCCAATTATACTTTGGTTTAAGTTTCATCTGTGTGTGTTATCGAAGTTTCAAAGGTTAAAAAGGATGTTTGAATGAAGTAAGACGGAATTGAAGGGTTTTGAGGAAGTCTAGTCTAATGTGAAAGGTGATGATTTTGAGAATGGTAACAATCACGGCCTTTTACCATGTCCACAGTGAAAGTTGCGGTGGCCCAAGTGTTGTGTTTTCTTTTTAAGTTTAAGTTGAAATGTTTGGGGTTTTATGAACACCATTTTTAGGAGTAACTAAGGGAATAAAAGTTAAGATAAATTTTAATTTTGACCAATAAACATTCCGCTAACAAATTTTCATGCTTACATTATTATACTTATCATTAATAACACATACACAATTATAACTTGATAATTATTGTTCAATCATGCACCTTATACAAGTTTTAACATAGATAACAGTCTTTCTCCCAAAAGTTTATCACGCATTCCAAAATTAGGACATCATATTTATTTGACCATTTATCATCACAATATACCAATCTTCACTTGTAATTGTCATCTCACCAATTGTCCAATTATACCATAATTTATCATCAAACTATCATTACTTATCATACAACTAACCATCTCACTTCTCCATTTCATCAAATTTATACTCAATAGTGGATACTCAAGTTTCTTCATACAACAATTCATTAGCAATTTTGTCTCCAATTCTATAAGTTTGGCACTTCCTTATTATAGTCCATAATTCCACATAATTAGTCATATGCTTAATTTAATTTCTCATTCATATGAATTACTACCCAATCATTAAATTCTCACTAACATGATTTATATAGCCACAAATCAAACAATTCAATCAAGATTTCTCCAATTCACCAATTTAATCAATTACTGTCCATAATTATCAACTTCTCCATTTCATCCACAAGGGGGCTAATTTTTACTAATTCTTCAGGTCATTGACTACTAATTCCAACAACAACTTAGTTCTTAAATTACTCCAATTTAATCAAGTTTTTCAATCAAATTTTACAATTTGACACAACTTTTTAACTAACACCATTTCCACATGTCTAATTACCCATGTACCAAGAGAAGATTCAATGGGTACTATACACCACGTATAATATACAAGTGGTGTGTAAATCTCAATAATTTTCTAACATGTGGGTATGTGAGTAGTGATTATTTTGAAAACTACCTATATCCATATGTTATAAAATGATTTGGAGTTACATACCTCATATACATGCACCCAAGATTTTTCCCTTATGTACTACTCTAAGTAATTAATAACCTTATAATTCACCACCTAATTATCAAATTTCTCATCATTTATCAAAAATTTAGATTTTAAACACCCATTCCATTTCGTCATTCAATACATGCCATAACAACTTATGCATATCCAATACAAATTTCATCAAGTTTCAATTCTCAATCACTAATTAACAATTATAGTCTATTCCATAAATTATTATTATTATTCAAGAATTCATGCATACGACATCTAAGTCATCAAATTGATCAACGGAATCAACATTTCCAATAGCTCATCATCAAAATAATCTAGCCTACAAATTTCTTATTGCTATATAAAGGGTCTGTTTGGATTGTCTGTTTTTCATCTGTATCTGTATCTTTTTTAAAATGATATGTGCAAAATATATCCGATTTGCATCTAAATTTTATCTATATTTGTTCTATTTGATCTTTTGATGAGAACTGTCAACTTTTTTTTATTTATATCTATTTCTTGATAAATAATTTGTTAGAAAAAAGTTTGAAAAAGTGTTTGTATCTGCCAGAAAAAAGCCAAAACAAACAGACCCATAATCATCGTTATAACAAATTTTATCATTATTAAGTTGTTTAGTGGCTTAACAAGCTTAGTTTTGGACTCTTAGCTCTTGTTCCAACTGTAACTCCTAAATGAACACTTTCAAAATCTTCTAAAACATAATTTTTAGCTCCTCCATACATATACCAAAGTACCCATGTTAGCTTCAATTGACTTCTAATGATTTAATTTTTTTTTAATGATTGGTGTGTAGATCTTTTTATCCTTACCTTCTTAAAATAAATTTTGACATAAAAAATTTGCGAGATGTTTGGACTAACTATAGATGCCTAGTGCACTTGGCTTTCTTAACTCACATATCTCTCTATTTGGCCCTCTATTAACTCCTTAAATATTTGATTAACTAGTTTCTCATAACTTCTTCCCATCTATGACCTCAAATCGGTATTTAGTTCATGCGAGATTTTATCATGATTTTCTTCAATTCATTTCAATTGTTGTTTATTAATTTGATACACCATTTTTCTATGGCAAATGGGGGTACATATCTTGTGTGCTTGATCATCCTAATCACTTGCATCCCCACTTAAGGATTTTCACTTCCTCTACCTTCATCGAACTATATCAAGGGTTGAAAGAGTCATATCACTTATTTTATCCCAAAATAGAGGTCATCGGCCCTTCTATTTATACAAAGCTTCCTCATGCACTGGTAAGTGTAAATTATTCTTAATTTAAGAAGGGTATTTAGTTTTTATTTGATATATTTTGAGGATTAATTATGAGGAATTAGTACTTAATTTGATTAAATTTTAATTTTTGGAGTTTAAAAGATATTTGAGCAAGAAAGAAGGATTTAATTAAGTTTAATAAAAGTTGGAGAAGAAATTTGAAAATTTTAAATTAGATCTAGAGAGGTTCATGGTTGAATACATGAAGCCATGTTTACCCCATGTATTGTTGTGGTCAAAGACTTCGAAGTGCTACAAAAAGGAACATGGTTCAATCTAATTTCTCATGTGCTAACCATGGAGTTCCAAAATATTGTGAATCTTATTCAAACTTTTGGATATCTTTCCTATCAGATCCATATTCGAGATTAGAAGATTTGCAAGGTCTCTTTTGCTTATAAATAGAGATCTAAAGAGAAGAAGAAAGGAGTAGTTAAATTTAGAGTTTTAGATAAAATTAAGAAGATAAATTTAGGGCTTCTTAAAGAGAGAAGCAAGTCAAAGAAGGACTCTAGAGAGGATTGCAAGATTGGGTCTTTAAAGGGTTTTTTTTCTTATTAATTATGCTCCTTTCAATCTCTACTATGTTTATTGAAAATATTATGGAAAAGTAGAGTATTTAGTTTAGATTTTTGTGAAAAGCACTAAAGTTGCTATGTAATTTGGGATTGATTTGGTATTCAATAAATTATTATGTTTCTTAATTCTAATTATGTGTTCTTGAATGTTCTTGATTTAATAGGTCTGACATATTAATTCTTGTTTGATTTTATATTACTTAATCAAAAGATCATTTTTATGAACAAATCTAACATAATCTAAGAGATTTAATTGCAACCCTAGACATATAATGACATAAATCTTCCATATTATATTGAATTAAGGTCTAATTTAATAAATAATTCATAGATTGTTAATATAATTCTTGGATTGATATTACTTACGAAAAAATTTGAACGGATGGACTAAGGATTAGGAACTAATAATCTTGAAAGAGATATGAATTTAAAATAGGAATTCCACGGATTAAGAAGTTAATAATTCTAATCGAATATTATATTTAAGAATTTACATAGTAATACCTACTGGTAATTCATAAATCTAGATAGTCTTGTAATTGATTTTTATAAGCTCATCTTTGACTTGTGAATTAAATATCCATAATAAGAAATTGTAATATTAAGGTTTATAGTTAATAGTTAATTAGAATAAGTTTGATTATTACTCAAAGATCCTCATGGGAACGATACCTATCCTTATTTTGCTATACTATAATTTGATAGGTATAATTGCCTAAAGAGTAATCGTTAGATTTATTAGTACAAAATAATAGAGTGATTACGGTCATATCATGCATTGAATAGCTTAGTGAGGTGTCTCACTAAGTATCTTTTCTTCAAAAGTCCTTATTCAGTATCCATGACTCTTTTCCAAAGTGATCACTCCATCTTTATCCATAATTAATCTATTTATTCCTTTATCTTTGTTATATTTATGATATACTATGTTTTGTTGGTTTCCTCTATTGAACCATGTGGAAGTTACAATCTTATTTTGATGAGAAAATGTCTTGCATAAATGCTCCACAACTTAGTTAAGTTACATTTCATAAGCAAAACATGTTTGTGATGTGACTAGGCTTTATTATGCATATATATGTTTGTGTTTTGTTATTTGTACTTATTGTTGCAGGTTTTTTTAAGCATGATTTAGGCCTTGATTCCTTTGGAATCTCTTATAGCTCAAAATATAACAATTGTAGAGCTCTCTTTAAGCTTTCTGTAGCATCTTGAATCACCTCAATTGGCGTATGGATGGAAAAGTTATGGATGAAATATGAAATAGTATCAAACTGATCAATGGTTACCACGAGAAAGATCACGCCCTTGATTTTAGATGCTATTCCAACTTTTAAAGGAGTGACTCACACCGGTTAGTCAGTGAGGATTTGGCAAGCTTATTGATAGGCAAAAAAAAAAAAAAAAATTGTTGTTACAACTTTTAAAATCTAACTGTTGGTGGCTATTTTGAGGGGCAATGGCTAACTTGTTTTGAGAGCTTATAAATATAAGTATTAGCGTGTTTTTATGTATAAGAGTGGAGCTTTAGAGGTTAATAGTATGTCAAAATATTCTCTCATTTATATTTGTATTTAGATTAGTGAAAGTGTGAATAATGCCATAGTGTGCTTAGTTGAATTTATTATAAGACACTATTCACACATGTATTGAGTGTTATTTAGTGAAGTCCTCATGTGTTTAAGGCAATAGGTAAAGTCTTCATATATTAAGACACTTGAGTGAAGTCCTACATGTTGCAGGAATTCGTGAAATCCTCTCAATGAGGCATTTTTTGAAGTTCTCTTTATGAGGCGAATTATTTGTTGAATGAGAAGCATGAAGTTCTCCTTAAGTGAGGCAATTTGTAGACTATAGAGACCAGGGCCTTGACCAAACTCCACGTTAAATTCTGGTGTGATCTTTTTCTTCCATTATCTTTTTATTGTTATTATCATAATTACATGAATGGGGCATAATTAACAAAAGAGATAATGGTTGGTTAAGTAAAATTAAAATTGGTTTGGAGACCCACTTTGTAGCTTTCGCATGCGTGTAAAAGCCTAGTCGTTTTTTGTTTTTAACATCCTCTTTTATGTCTTCTTAAATCTTGTCAAAGAAAGTTGATTTCAACCTCATGAATTGCTTACGTATCTTCTATATCCTTGAACTCATGAATGTCTCCTTAATAATGAACTACTTACTAAAATACTCCATTAAGATAGTCATAAATCTATTCCATGAAAAATACGTTATTTTGGCTCTACAGTCCTTTAATCATTTAGTCATTAATTTATTAATTATTTGTTACCCAAAATTGCCAAAATAAGATTTATTCCTAAACATACTACATTTCATTTATCATACCAACATCTAATTCCAATTACTTATTTGAAATAAACCAAAATCCTCATTAAGTCTATTTAAAGCCTCAAGCCAAACCAACTTGAATCTCAATCCTTAAGATCTCTTTACTTCTTCATTCAATCCTCATTTATCACCTTAAATTCATAGTTATCGATTCAGTTAATAGATACACCAATTTGATCATATTAATCGATTTTGAGGAAAAACAACAAGATTTTCTTACCCAAATATCAAACTTGTTATTCACCTTATCCATTCCTTAGTTTAGCTAAATCTACACTTAACTAATCCATAGGCTATCAATTCTTGGCAAAAGAATTTTGTTCTTGATAGTCAGTTGCTCACAATCTTTATAACCAATTGCATAAACGTACTTTTCTATCTTTTTCATAAAATATATGGGAGAGTCCTATGACTTATGAATTATTTCTTAATCAACCCTTAATTTTTTAGTCTTCAACTTGTTATTTCCATAAACAAATCTCAACACCATGTCCTCATAATCAATCTTTACATGATATTTGTCAATCAACTCAGATAGATTGAAGATCTTATCTTGACCCTTATCATCATAACTCTTTCCACGCTGTGTATGCCCAAACTCAACCAACAAAAAACCATCTATTCAATTCAAAGACTCCTCAAAACATTTCATTAAGATTCTTAAATTTTATTATTCCCTCACATTAGACATCTCGTGCGTCTGAACTGGGACCTAAACTATCGGGTTTGGGTCCATTTTTTAAGGACCCATAACTATCCCATGTAGGTGATAGGGTAGGTCTAACCGATGGACCCGCTAGGTTATAGGTGGAGATGATTCTTACCCCATCCCCTTTTAAAAAAATTAAAGGAAAAATCTCTTAAATTAAAATAATAAAATTTTAAACTTTTAATATATAAATGTGCTTAAGAATATACTGCTCTTTAGCTTATATTCATTTAATACTATCAAAGATATCTAATTATTTATATAAAAGCCTATCTCTATTAAGTTGAACTATTAGCAATGTGAAGGTAGAGTAATTCTAAAAAAGTAAAGTTTACAAAAGAAAAAAAAAAGTCTCACATTGTTTAGATACGAGATTCTTGTCTTAGTAGAACTCTATACAAAGCAGAAGACATGATTTTGAATTATACTTATCACATGCATTGTTTCTAATAACTAGTAATACTATCAAGGATATACAATTATTTATATACAAGCACATCTCTATTGTGTTGAAATATTAACAATATGGGACTAGAGTAACACTCCAAAAAAGTAGAGTTTACAAAAGAAAAAAGAAGTCCCATATTATTTAGATGTAAGATTTTTCTCTTAGTAAAACTATATATAAAGCATGGGGATGATTTTGAATTATATTTATCACATTTATTGTTATATATAATGTGTTAAATATTGTGGATAGATAATTAATAAATTCTATTCACATGGAAAATAGTTTAAACATTAATTTTTTTAATTTTCCTAATTTTTTTTAATTCTATTTTTATTTTTATTTTTTTTAAAAGTGGACCCAATTGGAATCCATCGAGTTGATGAGTCTAGCTGGTAGACCCTGCCATGACCTATGGACCAAGGTTGTCAAACTCGCAATTCTATGTAGAATCGCTAGGGAATTGGTAGAATCGGAACGTAAAATCGAAACGTAGAAACGTAAGTTTCTATAACCTTTGCAAAATAGTTTTGAAATTTTATAGAAATACTTATAGAAGATATAGAAAACATAAAACACATAATAGATGTTAAAAAATAAAGAAATTAAGTTTTTTTTTTCGTAATAACTCTTAGTCTATAATATAACATATATAAAAAAGAGCGAATAAAGTCAAAATTAATTTATTTGCTATTATTTTGTTTGAAATAAGTGATAAATTGAAAAAGAATCAAAATTTTCAACTTATTAAATATTTAATTATATAAATGAAATAAATAAGTTTTCTTGTAAACTTTATAGCTATAACTTAGCCTAAATGAATTTCATAAATATAGAACAAGGGTTTTTAGAGGAGGAAGGGAACAAGATAGAAAGAGTATGTGGAAACCAAATAGAAACGATAATAAGAAATATATATCATTTTAATTCTTAATAGTTAATGAGCTTGTAAATATACAATTATATTTTTTATATTTTAGCTTATTTAACTCGAATATGTAGAATTGGTAAATTCGGTTAAAATCGTAAGATTCTACCAAGTTTACATGTAGACTCGATTAAAATAGTAAGATTCTATCAAAAAAAGATTTTAGCCAAGAGTCAACTCGGAAGGGCCTTCTAAAATCGTAAACTCGTAGAATCGTATAGGTAAAATCGCGATTTTGACAACTATGCTATGGACTATGGCGAGTCCACATGCTGGGTCAAGGGGCAGGTATAAATGAAGATCTAGCACAGTCGGGTTAGGTTAAGTCCTGGTTTGGAACCGACCCTTAGAGATGTTTACCTCATATGGATCAATTAACTATAGATTCATTAAACATTCTTCAAACAAGTTAAAGTCCCATATGCTTAATTCCTATTCACTTAAAGTTATCATTCCTCATTTATCCAAAACATGCTATTTAACCGCAAGTCTGTTTACTAAATTTTACTCTTTAATGGTGTTCATAATCAATATAACTGATTCATTTAGCTTCTTTAATGGTACGCTTGGTACGCACGAATGGACTAGCTTCCTTTCCCTTTCCCATGCTTAAAAGTATTCTTGGAATCCTAAATCCGATTCTAAGGAAGAATTCAATTCCACCTTTACAAAACTGGAATTGCAATTCCTTTCTGCCTTACATTACTGATATTTACTTTAATTACCCTTTTATCTTATTTAAAACTATTATCTTATTTATTGTTAAGGATATTTTTGACAAATTCTATTATATATCTGTTGACAACGAAATATAAGCCACAATTTAATCAGCTTATTACCATCTTAACACCAATCAAAGAGCCCAAGAAGAGTTTAAAAGATAATAAACTCTACCAGCATAAGAAGGGCTCACGATAAGTGACACCTCGGATCTTGCCTTAGCAGGGGAAATTAAGCTTATGGTCACCTTTACTGAAGGGAAACCCATGATCACACCCCCAAGGTATTTGCACATGATCTCCACTTTATCCCCGCCCCAACACAAGGCCAAAGGAAAAAGGGGGAGGAGAGGCGAGGGAGGGGGTGGGGACATCACTAGCTTGGCACAATCTATGCAGCTTCAACTGCTTCACCTTAAGCACCAAATAAATCCATCGCCTCGAGTGCTAGGTCAGCTACCAGATGGAGATTCGTCTTAATAGAAAAGATTCAATGCACTCCACTTTGGTATGGTCACGAACTATTAATAGCCATTCCCTTCATAATGGAAAGGAGAATGGTTTTTTATTTGATCAATACTCCTTTAAAGATTCTCTAAGAGACCATAAGCATTGAAGTGGTGATGTCGGATAACCAATCGATGCACCACTGACCATTTCTCTATGTTTGCAAGGGTAAAACTCTACTGGCATAATCAATACCCTCAACGATATCTATTCCGTTCGATTCATTCTTATTCTGTGTTTGTATCCAAACATAAGAACGAATTTCTTATTCCCTTATTCATCCCACTCCATTTCATTCCTTTGATTCCAATCCATTTCATTCCAGATGATTACTGCATACTAAACATAACATAAGTATCTAAACCATATCAATCAAGAGCCAATTATATAGATCATCTCGTCCGATCATATATTCTTAACTCATAGCTTTAGATCCTCATTATTACCAAATGTCTCATTTCATCAATATCTCCTAATAACACAGTAAAAAAGAATCAACCGCCCTAAAAGAAGTCAAACTTTCATCCCATTTATTTCATCTAATCTTATAGTCTTGAGATTGCTATAAATTTATTTGTAACAATGACCCATTAATCAAACCTTCTCTAATATCCCTTAAACAACCAAGATGCTCGAGTCTGGAGCTTTTAACATGATGGCAACACCTTCTTCATAGATCTATTAATCTAACTACATACTCTTAGCATCTCATAAAACTATCATAGAATTATTATTAGTATTTTTTAAGTATTACACATTTAGTCTTAGAATGTGACATTTTCAAAACTTAATGCTCTAACGATGTTAATTGGGATAATCAGTAACAATTTAATGTCTTATTGCAAGATACAATTGTTGAACTCTAGAAGTCCATATAGCAATTAGTATTACGTATTAATGGCAAAATCACAACTAGGACATTGGTAACATATGCGTTTGTGTAGTCTTTGAGTTTATAGCATCCAAAATTCCAATATGGTTAATGTTGCATTTGGTAACCGAATTTTTTCAAAATGTATAATTAACTACCTAAATTGTAGAATAACCAATTTAATACTCAATCAGTCTTTTGCGTTCATTGTTACTACTACAACTAATAGAGTTAACTTTGTTTACTGTGTTAACACTCCCAGTAAATGAAGAAGTAACACTATCAAGTAGTCAATAAAAAATCGAAAATTAGATAATTACGCAAGCAAATTAATACAAGTATTATTAAATTAAACATGTACGTGGACACATTAACTCCTAGCAACTTTAACGTGTTAATCTACCTATTTAATTATCAAAATTTTTTAATTTTTTTATTAACACGTATCACTTCCTTTTTCATTGGGAGTATCAACCCAGCAAACAAAGTTAACTCTATTAATCAATGTTCTATTAATGAATATAAAATCGTTGATCATAGATCAAATTAATTCCTTTGAAGTTTAAGTAGTTAATTATACATTTAGGCAAAGTTTAACTATCACTAAAAGTCCACATAACATTACATATCAATGGTAAAATCACCATTAGGATGTTATTGACATAAGCATCTCAGCAATCCTTGAGTTTGTAGGATCCATAATGCAAAACAATGGTCAGATAGAATTAAATAAGCTACCTACATCTTGTGAAAAAAAAAGAAGAAGAATATCCAAAGTAATTTAAAAATGATTGAAAACAACTTTTACTATAATTTTTTGGGTGAAACACGTATCTACTAACTTTAAAGAAATAAATTACACGAACACAAGTTGCATAAATAATTACCAAAACACTAAGGAAAAATTGCATGTAGATTATACAATTCATGTTTTTTTGTAATAAATCGCACAAATAATATGCGATTTAGTAAAAGATCTACAATGCTAAATCTTAAATCGCATTTTTGAAGATCGATTCAATATACTTATACATGGATCACATATACTACATACAATTTTGCATTGGTATTTTAATAATTATTTTTATATAATTTGTATTTATTTAATTTTTATTTAGACGAATTAGTAATCAAACAATTTCTTCATGAATCAACTAATCAACCAAAAAAAGACAAGTAGTTCTTGAACTACCTATTTTTAGCAAAGATTTTCCATTGAGGGTCTGTCATCTAGAATATGGTACCATGGCAGACCCTTAATGGAGGGTTTATTTAAGATGGCCTACGTACCTTTTTCTCTTAATCAACTTAGTGACGGATATTATTAATTTTGAACATTCCTCTCCTCATTAGACTTATTTTATTAGTTGCATCTAGGTGTAGTCAAATTAAAGTTTCCAAAAATTATACTTTAAAATATCTTTTATCCATGTTTGAGTTTGACCAATAGGAATCCACACATTTCCATTAACACAATAACAATCCCAATATATATATATATATATATATATATTGGCAGTAAAATTGATATTAAATGATTGGGTTAATATTGAATTTGGTACCTAAATTTTGCTACAAAATTTAATTAGATACTTAAACTTTCAAAAATTTAATTTCAGTACCTAATTGAACTTTTCGAGACTATTTTGTTACCTCAACGGACGGTGTTAACTCTGTTACTGACATGAACATACGGGTCATCACAATGTGACACGTGTCATCTAATGTGGCATATTATCATTATTTATTTATTTTTTTAGTATGGTAACTTTTATTTTTATTTTTTTCATTATAATTTAATTTATTTTATTTTAAATAAAAATTATTTTATTATTTAAAAAAATTTTAAACCTACATTCAAGCCTAAGCCCGCACAAATATAAGCTAGCAATGCAAGTCTATAATTCCTTCACAGTCTTTTGGTCTTCAATAATAGTTTATTCTAATTTTATCTTATATATAAGTCCATTTCTTAAAAAGTTTTACACATGGGACTAATAACAAAATACATTGGCATTTTTTTTTTTTTTTTTGGCTGCAAACAAAATACATTGGTTGGCGAAAAGCAACTTACACATAAGTTAAAATTTATACGAAAAAGAGGAGATTGATTTTCTCTTTCAGAAAATTAAAAAAGAATAAAAGAATGTTCTTCATATTTTCATGCTTCTGAATAGACATTAACCATCTCCTTCTACCATTGAGTTTATATGACACTGGAATGATGTCGCAAGGCATAAATATTTCACCACCACCATCATTAATCAATCTTCAATAACCCTGCCAGCTTTCATCATTACGTGTTAGAGTCTGTGTCTTTATAAATGAAAAAAGTCTTTCTTGTGGAGAAAATAACATTCTCCCTCTCCTTGAAGTTATTGAGAGGTGCAGGGTGTCCACACCCATCTTTTCTCAAAATATTACATAAACCAATTTCATCTAATCGTCGGCATATTCATAACCCATTTATAGTGTCTCTTCCACTTAGAGTGGTTGGTCTTAATGCTTTGTTCCTAGGATAGAAAAACAGAGCAAAATCCAACATCCTTAATAGACCCAAAAAATCCCTCATGCTTAGCTTTCCCAACAACATCAAACATGTATCCAACAACTCTTTATTTCTTGTGCATCATCTTTGTTCCTTGAGCACCTTGTGCACATTGCCGTCCTATATGTGTGAGGTATCATAAGTCACTAGTCACATATGGTCAAAATACTTCACATATATATTTTTTTGGTGAACAGGAAAACTAACAGTAAGTGTAAATGAAAATTAGCCATGAATGTAAAGCTTCACAAAATCTTAAAGTATTTAGTTTCTATTGGGAAGGAAAAGAGATTGCTCTTTTATAATGCTGGGCTTCTTCTTAGTATCTTTTAGTAGTGTGTTTCACTGCATAAGTAAACTATGTTTTAAATTAATATCATGAAGTAGAGGTCATCACGGGGTGGTTCTGAACAGCGAACCGCCCCGAACCGTCCTCGGTGGTTCCGTACCAGGGAACCGTCCCGTCGGGGATGGTTAAGAATCATCGAAGGACCCGTCGGACCCGTCGGAACCAGCAGGTCCTAGCAGTTCCTCCGCAACGAATCGGCGGTTCTGCCAGGTCGGGAACCGCCATTCCAGACCCGAAACCGGTGGTTCTGACCCCATTCATATAGAAAATAAAACAATAAAAACAAAACAAAACACATACATCACAAATTGGGCTAACTTTGTTTAGTAAGTGACTCCAGAAAGAGATTCTTTCTATTTCCTCAAGTTGGGTTCTAGTGTTTTTTGTGGACTCCAGTCTATTTCCAAGGGTTTGAATCATATCATCGCACATACATAGACATTGGTATAAAAAAAATTTACAATGACCCAAAAATGAAGAGAGGAAAAAAAAAGAAAAGGAAAGGTTTGAAGAAGATTTACTATAAACGTTCCCCAACATTATTCTAAATGACAAAACGAGTGAAAATAGTGTCTGAAATCCCTAAAAAATAATTAGAGAAAATAACTTAGGTGTTTTGACAATTTTACAGAGTTTTTTGTATTTAACAAACAAATGAGTTTTACATTTATTTGTTAATTTCACTTAAAGACATGCAATTTCCTCTTAATAAATAATGAAATAATTAAATTAATAAATGATGCTTTTACATATATTTACACAACTTAATTTAGTTAAGAAATATAAAAGAAACCGAAACCAAAGGAGGTGAAAAAATTTTCAAAATTAAAAAAAAAAAAGCAAGAAACTATTGACTGACCACCTTGTTGTCGATATGTTGTTATTATTTTTTTTTTTTGGCCAAACAATAGATTGTTATTTACTCTTTACTTATTTTTCAGTCTTTACATTTAAATTTTCTGCATTTTCGTATCAAGTTTTTAAGAAATTTAATTATTTAAAATATTTAACAATATCATTTAATTAATTCATTCATTCAAATCAACCCTCCCAAAATACAAATCACTTTTTCATTTTTGTAATTTAACCAAAAATATTACAATTACATAACAAACAGAAGGAAAAATAAAATAAAATTTATAATTTTGATGGGAAATAGGGAAAAGGTCTTAATTGCTTTCAAAAAAATTGAAGGAAAGTTACAATTATAGCATCCATATTGATTATTTTTACCAATATTCTTTAAATCTTAATAAGAGAATCATAATACCTAAATCTTTATGTTAAATATTGACTTTACAAGAGTAACTTTATTAGAATAATTCTAATTATTTATAACGGACTGCTACTATAAGAGATTTTGAGTTTGCAATAAGGAGAAAAAAAAAAGAGCTTTGGATTGGCACGCATACCTCTTTTTTAGTGTCATGGACTTTTGCTATTAATTTGCATTCCTGTGAGTAAATGGTGTCATATTTGGATATTAACAGTATACAGACACACTCAATTATAATTAGAAAATGCATATCCAATTTAATCTTAACATAATAAATTGATTTTAAGGTTTTTTTTTTTTCATTTTTTGATTAATTTATAAAAAAATGATTCACGGTTCATGCGAAACTGGAACCGGAACCGCGAGAATCGCGATTCCGTGAAACTGTGAACCACCTTAGATCTGGCAATTCTAGTTCAGGTTCCGGTTCAGGTCCCGAACTGTGCCAACGTCTATCATGAAGAACACAAAGCTAATTTATCAAGTCTACCACAAAGTCAACTTCGTCATGCAACAAGGATGGTCCGACCTTCTTGGACAACTTAATGATGAGGCAAAGATGATTCCATTTGCTCCATGGTTGGCCTTTATATACTATAAAAGTGAATTTTTTTGTTTGTATTTAATTCTATATGAAAAAAATTTTAAGAAATGGACTTGTATATAACTTAAAGCTAGAGCAAACTCTAAATGAAAAAGGAAAATCCATGAAGGAACAATGGACTTCCATTATTAGCTCATATGGGCAGACTAGGAGGTTAGGCTTGGGTTTAAATATGAATTTTAAAATATAAAATAATATTAATTATAATAAAGTAATCAATTATAACAAAAAAAATAAAAGCAAAAAGTTTCCACTTAAATATATAAATAAATAATGATAATATGCCACGTTAGATGATACATATCATATCGTAATTGGTCTGTACGTCTACGTCAACAATGAAGTTAAACCTAAATGATCTGATTCATGGACCAATAGTTTTTTTTGGATCCAATTAAACTATGTTTGCTTTTATGTTTAAATATGAATTTAAATATTGAGTTATAATTAATATTACATAAATATGTTCAAATTCAATGGTATCTTAGCATTATTATTATTATTATTTTTATTAATGGTTCAACCATCTCTTAATATTGCTAAGTCACAAGCAACTAATTATCGAAATATTTTATTTTTTTATGTTTTTAATAGATAAGTGTCATTGATTATTTAACGGATACTAATTGTAATCTAATTAATAAAATGCTTAATATAAGTTATTATATTTATTTTAATGATTAGAAGATTGAATCACTGAAATGATCATTAACATAAGCATAAAAATTTATGTAATTCTTTCATGATTTTGATCTTAAAAAAAATAAAAATAAAAATAAAATAACAAGGGGCATGCCCACATTAGTATATCATGAGTACTAGGATTAAGAACAAAACAAGGCACCGAAATTTATTGATAGAAGATAAGCCTCTAGCATGACGATGAAATATCACTCTTACAATTGCTCTTTTTCCTTGGCATGGAGAAGGATAAACACATTAAACTCATCTCCTCTCCATTACGAACCATGACTAGAATTCCATAAAAATGGCTACAATCAGAAACGAAGCAAGATCAAGACAAGCAAGTCGAACCGCCCTCAACTCTTAGGCCCCATCTTCCAGGACACAGCAAAGTTCTTCCCTACAGGCAATTTCAAACCACTAACATCCACCATCACACTCTTCATGTCTCCAACATCCAATGTCTCCTGGTGCAAAATCTGATGGGAGAGAGTCATTTCGACCTCAGAAGTTGTACCAGCCTGGCTACCATTGATCTCGAGCTCAGAAGCTCCTATCCCTTCCAAGCCCAACACGGTTAATTTCTGAATAATCCAGCCATTCTTCAGTGCAAAGTCACCCTCCAGCACTTTAGACCACACCTTTACTTTCCCACTGCTTACGGTTGCATAGAAATCAACATATGTTGAGGTGCCCTTCGCAATAGTCATCTCAGGAAGCTCATCATTGTCTAGGAACAGCTTGCCTTTAGCTTCTCCATCAGCAGCCCCCGCCGGGAATGTAATGACAAGGGTGAAGGGTGTCATCCTAACTTCTTTAGAAAGCATCCCACCTTGCTGCATTGGCAGTATCGTGTTTTGATAAACATGTACATTCACCGCGTGCAATGGAGTATCAAGGGTTACATACTTCCCATCTTTAGACACAATTGTCTGTGTCATATCGAACAAACTGTACCAACTGCCAGGAGGGAAGAGAGCTTTAACCTCCGTTTTCCCCTGCTCGAGCACAGGGGATATCATAACACTACTTCCAAGCAAGAACTGGGTGCTCAACCCGTACTCAGTATAAGCAGGGAATGAAAAGAAAAGAGGCCTGGCGATTGGAGCACCCGAAGTGTGAGCCTCGTAGTTCAAGGTATACAAGTAAGGCAAGAGCTTGTACCTCATGCCAAGAGCATTTCTAGCAGATTCTGCCACGGACTCCCATTGATAGAGCTCTTGGCGCGGGGAGTAGTAATTAGCATGATCCCTTGAGAAGGGATAGAATGCACCAACTTCAATCCAACGATTGCACAGCTCCTCGGTTGGTTGTGGATAGAACCCGCATATATCTGCACCTACCATCGGTATGCCAAACATCCCAAAATTCAACACGGTAGAGATTGAGTACCTTAAATTTTCCCAAGTACCTTGGTTGTCCCCAGTCCAATGAGCAGCATATTTTCCAGAACCAACGAAAGTGGAACGCGATAAGATAAACGGTCTCTTCCCCTCCAGACCCTGAAGACCTTTATGTGTTGCAATGGATTCTGAGAAACCGAAAAGGCTATGTGCGTTGTACTCCAACACACCATTGTGGTGATATGCACTAGTTGCTATGGTTTTGAATCCTATAGGAGCTTGCGTTCCAGATGCATTAATCTTGTAAGGAGGATCGTCCCATCTGGTCATCGTTACATTGACACAATCTAAGCAACAAATCCAACCAGGGCCAGTGCCATTTGGGCATATCCTATTCTTAGGTACAGTGCACTTCCCTGTACAGAAATTGGAAACTTCATTCATATCAATCCACAAGCCATCAACCGGGACAAGTTCATGAAACCGGCGGATCTCATCACCCCACCATTGAACCGTCTTCGGGTTTAGGAAGTCAGGAAAGTGAACAGCACCAGGCCAAACTTGAGCAACATAGGGTTCACCCTCATACTTGATGAATACATCATTGGCCATCCCTCTTTGATACACCCATAAGAAGAATTGATGGCAATACCGGGATCGTTGATGACAATGTATTTCATGCCAATGCTGTGGATCTTTCCAGGAAAGCTAAAAGCTTCGGCCGGGGATAGTTTGTCGGATTGACGGTGAAATCCTTCTTACCATCCATGTGATCATCATCGTTCCAGATCACATCAAGAGGGATTTTAGCCTTCTGATAATTTCTACGACGTCTTCTATCACCGAGAGTTGTGGTATCCCCACCTGCATTGATGAAAACCTGCAAAACCCAGAATCCTCGAGCCATTAGATATTAGGTTGAAGTAAGCAGAACATATAAAATTTTAGAAACAAGTTCCAACTTAAGCAAAACATTCCAGTATCTTGAGGAAACAAGTTCTAATAATAAGTAGATTATGGATTGTGATGAATTAAATTAATAGGACAAGCGCCCAAAATGACTAACATTATTAACCGAGTACACAAACATCGAATCAGTACGATTTTAAACACATGCAATTTTTTAGCATCATATATTCCAAATGCATATAGATCTTCACGTTATATAGAGAGAAGATTTTTTATGCTCTTTGGTAAAACTTAGCATCAACTTGAATTCATAAAGCCCAAAATTTAGCTAGTTCATCACAAGGGCTGGTGGGCAATTAATCTGAGGGACATCATTCAAAACATAAGTTTGTATAGAAGTGCATGAGCAGCTAGCTATAACTATAAAGGTCTAGAAACAATGTGGACTATGGAAAATGAAAATTTGTTGTTAAAAAAGTCAATATAATTTCTTTTATCCCTCTTCTTCCTCCCTATTTGAGTCATAAATGAGTGAAATGATATAGTATTTAACTCAAACTCATGCTTGACGCAAAATTTCAAAACTATAAGCTTTACTCAATCAAGTTCAAAATTTTTTTTTTAACCTTAAACTTGATAACTTTAAACTCAACTTGGTTAAACTCATTCATGTTTGACTTTTTTTTTTTTTCCCAAAAGGAAAATATGTTCTTTTAATCAAATAATAGTGAATAGCACCTATCGGGCTCAAATTCAACTCAAATAAACTTCTTACATGCTCAATATTTGTTTCTTTAAGTGGAATTTAAATTTTGCATAAAAATTCAATTTAGTGCTAAACTTTACAATGATCAATTTAATACCCAATCAAATTTGTGTCTATTTTCATCATCCCACTAATATCATTTGCTCTATTTTCGAATATGAAATAGACAGTCTATCAATGCTGGATCCAAACATGATAAGGTCTGTGAACCAATCAAACTAAACAATATAAAATTCGAACTCCACTTAATAAACTACTCGAGTGATTACCGAGTTAAGTTTAAATAACTTATGAATAATTTGATGCGTCCCTATTTCTAACTATTACAAATACCAACAATAACTTATACATTTGGTGTCATCACAACGTCATTTGTCACGAGCATGATAATTAATCATGCCACATGGATTGACAAATTGATCCTGAAAATAAAATTTCAGTCAGTCCATCACGGCTCAAGAAGACTTGAGTTGTGACCATTCCATTATATTCCAAGATGATGTGGTCACACAAGCCAGTGATTGAGAACCACATTGGTCATTGGATTCACTGGCTTAACACACGGGAACCAAAATATAATCCATCCCCACCCGTCACAAGGGCCAATTAGGTTTGGTCTATGTAAACATGTGTCTGACATAGACATCGGAATCAAACGGTGATTGTCTGGTTTCCACAAAGAAAAGCATCTCTAAGATTTATTGAAAAAAAAAGGACAATAATATAATATAATAACGTCAATTTGTATTATGGGGCCCATTTGTTGCCCGACTTTCAAAATTGTTCACCAACAGCGTCAAGATATTTTGGTTACAATAGTTTTGGAAGGGAAAGAAGTATTATATTTGACATGCTGAAACTATAGTTTCATTATTAATTTTAATGATATCGATTTTGTTATAATTTAAAAACTCATATTATATTTATTTTTTAATTATTAAAATAGTTTATATTTTTATTATTATATTTATATATTTTAACAATTAAATAATTAATTTGATAATTTTATCGATGGGACCATAAAAACTGCAAGGAAAAGGAAATCAGATCTTGAAAGTTTTGGCATATCGCCTCGTGTTTTATGTTGACTGATTTGGTTTATAAGACACAAAAAACAAAATTAATATATAATAAAACATTTATTGCAGTGATTTGAGGCGGAAAATAGGATTGTGATAAGGCGTTTTTTGGACTTTGATTTGTTTTGTCTGTTTTAGTGTCTGATCTATATGAGAATTATACTTTTATTTAAAAGCACCGGATCTAAATTTTTTTTTTTGGGGGGCGGGTAAAAATGAGATGTTTGCATAAATTATCCTTTTTATTTTGTATTTTATAACTATTATAATGAAAATAATGATTGGGAAGTGGAAAATAATATATGAAATTTCCTGTAGTTCTTCAAGAAAAGTGTTCAGAAAAGAAACATATTTTATTCTTTATAAATATAAAACTCTATCTGTCCTTTATGAAACCTAGTAAAATAAGTAATAATCCTACCTTAAAAGGATTGTTATGCATCTATCTATATACTGTACATATCTATAATCTACTCTTTTTTTTTTTTTTTAATAATCCTACTTTTAACAAATGTACCTTTAAAAAAGATATCAAAAGCCATTTCTAAAAAGATTAGAAAGAAAACCAGCTAAAAGATCAAAAATTCTATTGTATTAATTTTAACAAGAATAGTTTCGTTCACTGTATAACAGTTCATATTCATTTCCAATTATAATCACATCATTAATATAGTAAATATACTAATTATTATATTTATTTCAACAATCACATAATTATCAGACTGTCTTGATGAAATTAAAATCAAACCAACGAACGTCTTGTTGCATAGTTAACATAAAATCCTAATTTGAGTCCCATTCAGATTATGGGCCAACACTCCCCAACGACTACCGGCCTATAATAAAATAAAGAAAAAAGAAAATATCTTGTGCCCAAACCGACACGACACAAAATATAGTAAATATGTAATTAATCTGCTGAAAACACAACACATATCCAGTGGTAACTGGTCCCTACGCTACCTTTCTTTGGGAACAATGATTGCATTTCATTAATAGCCCTAATTCCCAATTATCCCTTAATTCCCTTATTATCCTTCCACACAGACATGCTTTATCATTATATTAAATTTTATAAACCAACTCATTAATGGTCCGACCCATAAAAGGACACTTTTTACTATTTCTTAACATGTTAAATTGCTTGTGCCATCGTCAAAAGATCTCTTCTGATTTAGACCAAATCTGCGACCATTTATTAAGTTTGAATAAATTATGATTTTATAGTTCCCCTCTAGCACCAATCAAAATTTGTGTTTTAAAAATTATAATATTTTAGGACATTCATGGCCTTGGACGCATAAGACTCAGATTATGTTTTTTAAAAAAGCACAAAATACTAAAAAGTAAAGATCCAGTGTTATTCGGCAACCATAAAAGTTCCCCAGACTTTAATAGCCATAAATGAGAAACTAAGCTGGCACTCGTGAGAGCATGGCTACATAGGATATTCAGTTGCAAAAAAAATCTTTTCATATGAGACACTACGTACATATATTAATAAAACTTTAATATTTGTAAAACACATATAAATCATGAAGAATATTGTTCTTAAAATTACTTATTTTACTATCATGTATATGAAAATCTTATTGATATTTATACGAATTTGTGGGTATAATACTTAATAGATCTATTCTTTAGACCTTCTAGGATATGGATCATTTAAGGTTAATTATTTAAATTTTCCTAAAATCGGGTCTCCTAATTATCCCATGTAATTAATGGTTAAGATTAAAAAAAAGAAGAAAAATTATGCTAATTTCATTTGATATTTTTAAAAATTAGATAATCTCAACTGTTACAATGTTAACAAAATTTAGAGAACATAACTTTTGATTAAATTATTATTATTATGATGATGATGATGATGATGATGATGATGAGTTAAGCTATTTTTTGGACACTTAAAAGACAATGTGTCTGTGCACATGTAAAGTGTAATACTTATATATATATATATAATATTTTTTTTCTTACAGTAAGGCCTCACCTACACTAAAATAAATGAATACAAATGCGAGGTGAATCTGTTTGTGTTTTGGATCAAATCAAAGCCAATAAATATCTACAGTTAGCAGACATGTTTACATAAAGAAGGGGAACTAGAGTCGGTGGAAACAATGATTTTGAAAAAAAAAGTTGACATTAGTGCGTTTGTACTGTGAAAACATTTTTTTCTGGGATATATTTCCAATTTTTAATATTACTAGCACTTTAAAATTGCCAAATATTATCATAATTATATTAATTAGTCATGGTCATTAACCCTCGGTAAGACATTTATAAATTGCTATACTGTCACTAAATAGATGATGCTAATTTAGATTGAGTAAGTACATTTCAATAAGGTGGCCACAATTTCTCATAATCCATCGATATTTTTATTGGATGTTGTCAATCGCAATAACACTGATCATACATGCTATGACTGCATACCGCTAAAATCCACATTACCTAAATTTAATGTTGTTAGACTTAGGATTCAATTCGGACATACTAAAGTGTCCAATGGAGTTGAACTGTGATCGTACTGAACCGTTTCTAGGGTTAGGTCAGTTAAGTCGAGTTAAATCGAGTCCGTCAACCTAGATTTGACAATAGTGCCCTAAAGCTATTGAACAGAAAAATTTAATTGGATCAATCTTCTCGATTATGACTTAAATTTATATTTAGTTGTACCACTATAATATCTAATTATAAATTATTATATGTATTTTTACAATAGGAATTGGTATAGAAATTCTAGTATAGTAAAGTTTTAATTAAATATTGACTACTAAAGAAATATGAAGGATTAAAAAAGAAAAAAAAACAGAGAGAGAGATAAGAGGAAAATTAAAAGAAAACATACCGAAGGACCAGTAGGGCATGGGAGCTGGTCTGCCAATCAACTCTGTATACTGCTCAACAACATCCAGAGGAGAGGGCCCCGAGAAAAAGTAAAAATCAAAAACACCGCCAATAACCTTGTACGTCAAAGAACCACCCCTGTAAAAAACATCCATCCCATTACTATTCAAAAGCAAAACCCCATGAGCAGAAGCTTCACCTTTCGCTTTCCTAAGATCCATGTACACCGGATGGGCTCCATAAAGATCCGTATTCAGGGTAATAGCCGATATGTCCGTCGTATAAAGTGTGTAAGGGTCATTCGGGTACAGTTTGATCCCATGTGGCTGTGTGTTCTCACCCAAACCGTAGAGGGAAGCGTCTTTCGGTAGCTGTGTCGAGATCTCAAGGTACTGGTCTTTGAAAACTAGGGTGTTGAAAGGGTCTGAGTCCTGGGCGTTTGAGTCGAAAAGGGTCTCGCCGTTTGAGGTCCTTTTTACGGCGAAAGTGAAAGGGTTGACCGTGTAGGAGAAGATGAATTCGTTTCCGGGATAGACCGTGTCTTTTAATGGGATTGTTCTTAAGCTTCCTATGGATTGTTTTGAAATTGGTGGTTTCTCTCTTGGTAAGAGATCGTACGGGACTTCCCATCTCTGTTTATCTGCATCGGTTATGTGTACTCTTAAACGGTTGTTCGATTCATGCCTGAAACATTCACCAATCAAAAGTCAAATGTTGTACACGCAAAAAAAAAGCAATAGATTCACGTTTTATGTCACTGGAAAACATAAAAGTTGTCAACTTTAACAGAACTGAAAGGAAACAGAAAAGCATGAAAAAAGGAAAACAACTTCTGGGACAACGCTAATACGACACTTTTAAAGCGTATGTGGCTGTCGCAACATGTAATGTAGCTTGTTAGGGATCCGAATAGAGACAAACAACGAAATTTCAAGAGAGATTTAAAGGGAATGAAGGTGGGATTACGTACTTGACAAAAAGCTGCAAGGAAGGGATGTCAGCGCCATAAATTCCATTCTTGCTGTTCACTTGGAGATGGCCGAGAATGCCGCCGCCGGGAACCTCCTCCACCGAGATAAGGCGGTAGCCCTTACCGATTTTGGTAGGGACAGAGGAAGAACATACCGCAGAAATACAGAGGAACAATAGGAAGAAAGAGAGACATGGATTGAGTGGAGAGAACATTTCACTCACTTTCACTCCTAGCTTACTCAGCGAGTGAAATGAAGCAAGCGACTTAGAATGCTGGGTTTTGGAACAACTTGGGGTTTTTAAGTATATATAGGCAAAAAATGATGAGAGTGTCTTTTATTTCTTTTGATAGCCAACGCATGTGTTAGATAAGGGGAAATATTCTTTATTTAAAATTGGTTACTTAGTCTTTTTTTTTTTAATTTTATTATTTGTCCACACATATATATTTTTTTTCATTAATCATTTTTTACCATATATAATTTGTAAATGAATTTTAAATTTATAATACTAACAGTGTGTTTGACAACTTCGAGTAAAAGTGGAAATGGAAATTAACAAAATCATTTTTGGTTTGTTTAAAATGGTTATTTTTTATCTGTGTCTATTTGTTATTTATATATAATTTTTATTTAATCTGTTTAATTTTTTTATGAGTAAAATTGATTATTTATCATTTATATATGATTTATATCTAATATATGTCTGGTCTATTTTTTATATTATTTACTACTTTCTGCCGGCTTTTCTCTAATAATATAAAGGAAAAAAAAAAGTGATTTAGAAAATCGAAAACTTTATCCTCATTTTCCTTCTTTTCTATACCTATCCAAACCTATTTAAATTATCAAACACCTTTTATTTTGCCCCCTCCCTCCTTCTCCATTTCCATCGGTTTCCACATCTTTTGCCCAATCAAACACGTAGAACTTCTCTCTTAGCTTTTACTAATCCTACGATCCATCAGGGACCAAAAAATTGGAACGATCTGCATGAATTGCTCAAAACCAAAATTACACTTTCCCATTTCGGTAACAATACTCTATTATTCAATTACCCAAAAAAAAAAAATATTATCCATTTTTATTTAGATTGTTTGATTTTCATATCTCATTAGTATTTAATTTATTTGATAACACTGTTCAATTAACTACGTGGACTTACTCCTTTAACACCTTTAGTTGACGTTATTCCATTAATAACATCATTAACTAACATAGTAAGTTTATCACACTTATATCATAACAATCTTCGTTTTAATTAGATACCCACCACCTGCAACTTATGGAAGTCTAAAAATTAAGAATTTAACCGTGGGACAACATATTTTCTAAGGTACTCCAAAATCATTAAACTTCCTCTTTTGAAATTGCGGATCACAACAACTAATCATCTTCCTCTATTTCAGATTGTGATTGGAAGATCTAAAAAGAATCATAAATTCTGCATACCACCACCTCAAAAAGCGCTACTGGAACATTTCCACGTGAATGGGAAGTTCTTTTCCATTAACCAATCTGTCTTATAATTCCAAGTTATAATTGTGACCATTACATAGTAAAGATAAATTATTTTCCTTGGCTTAATTTGTTTTGAGCAAAAAACCACGACATGTGTCGTTTATGACCATAATCGGGCAATGGCTTTTGGACTTGATTGTACCTATCCTTCTCTGAACTTTCCTTTAGGATGTCGAATAAAACTGAGATTATTAAATATGGATGGTAATTTTGTAGCAGCTAGATCCCAATTTTTTGTGTGTGCGCTGTGTCTTCTCATCAAGATCTGTTCAGTCACACTAGTCTCAGTGGCCTTCCAGTTAGAGTAATGCTAGCCCAAAGTGGTCTCACACTTGCAGGGTCTTTCGGGTGTTGGGCCAAGAAAAGTCATGGCTGCCGATGCATGATTTTAATAGTAACTCTAATTACGTTTGGTCCAATCTTATTATTCTGTCTGTATTGGTTTTCACGTTATTGCGCGGCTTTGTCCGTATGGGGAGCGTAACAAGGAGCAGGACTTTTGGCTGGTCATCGAGCCCATGCATAGGCACGGCTCTGTTTCCTACTCGGGACCGAATCGGAATCATCATTAGCGGTCCTAGAATTAGAACCGAACCGGTTGGCCGGTTTCAAAATCAATTATGGAACCTCCTATTTTACGATTCCTAAGTGGTTCTCTGGTCTGTAACTTGTAGAATCGGCGGTTCAATTGAAAAAAAATAAAAAATAAAAAATAATATTAAATATATAATTAGTAATATTTAAATTATCTCATATAACTAGTAAAATTTATTACTTATTCATAATATTTAATATAGACATCACGATGGGGCGGTTCCGAACCGCGAACCGCCCCGAACAGTCACCGGCGGTTCTTAGCCCGAGAACTACCCCATTGGCGATGGTTCCAAATCGTCCAAAGACCCGCCGGAACTGGCAAGTCCAAGCGGTTAGGCGTGGCGGAACCGGCGGTTCCAACCAGGTCCGGAACCGCTATACCAGACCCGGAACCGGCCCGTTCCAACCCGCCAAATATTTGATTAAAAAAAAAAAAACAAACCGCGCATGATATTAATAAAGACAAATTTAATATACACATACACTAATGTATCAAAAAATTAATGTCCACATATGTTCAAAGTGTAAATGCAACTTTTTCAAAATCAAGGTCTATATAATATTTATTTAGAAGAGATTTAACATAAACTAATAAAAAAGATATTAACATATCTATGATATATAATATATTTATTTATTATTAAAAGAAATGCTTGCCATTTTTTACTTTACAATGTCTTTTTTTTCTTTTTAATTATAAATTAACTTTTTTATTCAATTATTTTTCTCTAATTTTACCATCTCTTATTTTATTTACATACTAAATTTAACTACGCACTTTTAAGTGCCACCACCACAATCCCTTTTATTCTTCAACTAACTTTAATTAATCCATTTTATATTGTTTTCTTCATTTTTTCCAAAAAAAAACCGGTTCACGTGGAACAGGAACCGCCAAAACCTGCGTTCCTTGGAACAGTGAACCGCCCCGCTTTGGCTGTTCCAGTTCCGTTCCACGAAATATGGAACCGTTGAACCGGCGGTTGCGATTCGGGTCTAACAGACCTGAACCGTGCCGATTCTAATTTAATATGTTATTATCAACAACACAAATAAACATAACTTAAAATCATATATAATTAGTTTAAATAAACTTCTCCTGAAAATAAAATTCAATTCCTTAATATTGTGAGACTATTGTTTGTATTGTAATTTTTTTTTTACCTCTAGAGTATTTTACAATATCATATTATTAACTACAATTGATATAAGATGTGTTTGTATACAAATAAATGAGCTATCTAAACAAATTTTTACAAAATTTGGTTAAATCATTTAACACTTTAGATCTAATAATTATTTTGTGAGTTTAAAATTTATTTTATTAAAAACAAAATTCATTTATTTGTTTATTTCTTTTATTTGAAAAAAAGGCGGTTCTACTATTTCAAAACTAGAACCGAAACCAAACCGAAGCAATAGAAAACGGTCAATTTGGTTCGGTTCCAAAATCGTACCCATGACTAATTGAGCCTAAGTTTTGTGTCAAAGCACATTACTTTAAAAGTTTCAGGAGACAAATATTAAAAAAAAAAAAAGAAAAACAGAGTTTTAGGCTATGATCAATTTTGGTATCTTGCTTTATTTTTCATTCATGAAATAGCGCATCTTGAATTGTGTTTAATTTGCTAAAATTATTCTCACGCTCAAAAAGAATATTAGATAAAAGTACATTTTATAATAAGTACTACATACCATAATATCTATCATGTATTAGAATAAACTATATCTTTCACATGTTGACTGTAAACAGAGAAATTACTGGAGATTAACTTAAATGCAGACAAAGTATAATTGCCCATTTGGCATTCCGAGTACCATGCAATTTGAGTATGCTTGGTATAATCATTTCAGTTGAGGTCTGAAGAGTATTGTTCTATCATTCAACATGGAGCAGTTGTCTATATTCGAATAAAATATGGAGATATCTTTTACTCATTATTGTTATGGATTTGGCAATTTGGAACTATTCTTGTCCCACATTACTAATTTCTCACAATTACCTTATTAAAAATAAGTAATTGACAACTATATCGAAATGTGAGATGAGAAATGTAGTCTTATTGGGTTTGAGTGTTGATTGGGTTGTAGATGTCTGATGGGCTTTTGAAGTCATCTAATCGTTATAACACCAGTTTTCTTATTGGTCTAACGTCCCATGTCAATAAATATTTTATGGTTTTCAAACAGATATTTGTCACGAAACAAATATCGATGAAAACTAACAGTCATTAATAAATCAAATAATATGATACATATATGATATAGATAAGTTATAGATATAAATCTGTTGCAGAATGATATAGATAAAAATTAGATAATCAAACAAATCTTGGGTTTGTTTTTCATTAGTATCTATATTATATTAGTATCTGGTCTGTTTGATCGGTTATTAGTAAAAATTTCTATTTTTTCATTGGTATCTATTTGATAAATAGTCTATTTGAAAATAATAAAAAAAAAGCCAAAACGACAAAATGATGAAGAAATAAAACATCTATTTGTTTCATCTTATTCTGATCGTTTTCACTTCTTATTTTATCATTTTCAAACAGATGTTTATTTCAAGAAATAAGTACAAATGAAAACAAACATTTTTACTCATAAACTAAATATCAAAAAGATAAAATAAATACATATCATGTACGAATGAAAATCAACAATCCAAACAAACTCTATTTTATAGCTATAAACCAATTGGATGCAAAATGATATAATGTGAATTTAAACATGAGATTCAAATTTCACTAGGCTTATTCTTGAAAGAGCTATAATTTTACACTGAAATTCATATTTGGAAATTATTTGCCAACCATAACTTCTCAATCCTAATTCGATAATTTGAAATGATGCTATAGTAGACGACTTGAAAGTAGCCATAGAGATAACTTATCTTGTCTTTTCTAATGTTGAAACAGCCTAAAGATGGCTGTTATAATAAAAATCTTAATAATTCATAAAAATCCACAAAAATATGTAATTAAATATCTTTCATTGTTGATTGATTTTGTATAGTTGGTGAGATTTTTATGTTTCCTACACACTTAATTATTGAAAAAACCAAAAGGACTAAACTTTACATGAAATTAATAATGACATAAAATTCAATTTTTATATTGATTTTGACTAACAAGTTTATTTTAATTTAAATACTGATTTCCCACTTGTTGTACGATCTAATTTTCGTTGGTAGAGGTAGCTCCTGCAAACATAGAAAAAGCGATTAGAGGGGGCGCTTGGGGATTATCCCGCGTAGCCATCCTAATGCTTAAGTTAGCCTGAGGGTTAGAATAGAATCTCTGAGAAAAGATAAGATGAAAACCCAAGGAATTAGGATATTTATAGCGTTTAGGGTCGTACTAAGGTAGATTTCTACTTGGCAACCGATCTGGTACTTGAGCTGATGGATATGCCCGAACTGAAGAGTAGGGACTTTGTGGAGTGTGGTCGGGCTGATTATGTCCCCTTGGTTACGAAGTGTGATTGAGGTATTTGCTTCGTCCATAAATCATGAGGTCGTCAAGGTCAAGCTCGAAGGTAGTTGTAGACGACTCGACCAACTTTCCTAAAGTGAGGATCCTCGATGAGACTTTGTGCCATTTTCCTTAATGGAGCCTTAGGTCTCGTTACCTTTTCAGAAGGTTAGGGCCTCATAAGTAGTGGGCCCGTCCAGGGTCTATTAACGTTATAAGTTTTTGGGCCTAAGAGAACAAGTGGATCAATAGTTAAATTTTACTGTCAACATTTGTCCTCCTACCCTCATTGTGGGAGAATAAAGAGAGTGCATAGTCGACGTGGTCGTTTTCTCAAGGTGGCTCGTGCTTATCCTGAGCTGAATTCCTCGTTTGAGTTGCATTCCCTCGGTCATAAGTATTTCCTGCTAGGACTACCTAATTTTTTTCATATCACATTTTGCCATGGATGCAATCACTGAGTCGAAATCTTACGACTTTCCCAAGAAGCCTTATGGATTTGAAAGGTCTTAGTAATAATTAATACCTAACATTCAACAACAGTGATTGTCGATCGTGATGTCATGGCTTTGAAGCTAACTCACATATCCCTAGGGATTAGGGCCTTCATGTCTCCCCCACTCTTTTATAAGTAGTTGCGCCTAGAGGTGTTTTTCCACGACATTTGTTCATCGTGTGCATTTCGTCAAGAGAGGGTTGTTATCTTAGATCCTTAGCATCTTTCTATGCTTTTTCTTGCTTAAGATTTTGGCAATGTCAAGCTCAGGTAATACTCCATCTTTCTCTCATGATTCAAGTGGTAGGGTCCAGAGGGTTGCTGATGAGGTGAAGAGGGGGTAGAAGGAGGCAAGCACTAGCCTAAGGGATTTGAGCTTGCGAGGTGATGCAAGTACTTTAGCTAATGGCACGACTTTAGGTGATGATCAAGGTTTGGCAACCCACAATGACAGAGGAAACTTAATAGGTGTAGATTCTTTACGTTGAACTTGCTAAGACAACATATTGGATTCCCTTAGATAAATACACAGATGATGGTGAAGGGAAAAGTCCCCTGGTGCCTTTGCATGATAGGGCAATCGTCGGCAATGTTCCTGATGGAGTTCGTAGCATACTCACTAGTACAGAGCTCAATGAGTATCAAAAATGAGATGCGAGGTTGTCCTGAGGATTAAGAAGTTGTAAAACCTTCTTCTTCAGATTGAGTCTATTTGTTGGAAGGGTAGGCTTTTGCCTTATATGGCAAGGCTTTCAGCTTTGGTTTGTGGATGCCATTTTCTCCATTATAGAAGGAATTTTTTAGCTACCAATGGCTTTCTCCTGCACAGTTGTTACCGAATGCCGGGTGATTGTTGGTGGACTTCGAAGCCTTGTGTCTTAGCCTTTACATGAGGCCCACTCCGATTTTGTTCTGGATGTATTATTGCTTTAAAAGGTTCAACAAAAGGCGGTGGTACCTCGTGAGGCGACCTAAGAGCTCATTTATGCTCTTTGGTGAGCTTACGAGCTCCAATGGTCCTCATTGGAAGAAGAGATTTTAGATCATTCAGGCTAAGGAACATACCTAACATCAATTTGATTTTTAAGTAAACCAGTGCAAGTCTGTTTATAACATGATGCCGTCGAGGTTCAGGCCTCGTGTTGCTAACACCCAATGGGCTATTGATGAATTTATGAGCTCTCGAGGTGGGAGGCAACTAGACACTAAGCTCATGGTGAAGAACTTCTTGAGTGAGAATCTTATCGTTGATAGAGGTATGGCTTGATTCTTCACATGTGATCATAGCCTCTCTCTCCTCCCTCATCCTCCTTCCCTCCCCCAATCATCCGTCGAGTCGAGCTTTGGAGGGAGGACAATGTTGGAAAAGTTCAAGATTTACAAGCTTTTGAGCTCGGCTAGACAGGTTTTTTATTCTTTATTACTGACCCTTTGTTTTTCTTTTCTTTTCTTTTCTTTTTTACCAGAGCCTGAGATGCTGGTGATGGATGTGGCCACTATTCTTGCTGGTCCATCAAAGAAGCGGAAAGAGGGCTTCAATCAAGAAGAGAGCAACTGGTGAAAAGCGTCCTATTGAAGTCAAGCCACAAGGTGCTAAGGTTGGCATGCTAACTGTTGATGTGGATGCGCAATGCCTGAGGGGCGTTATTATTGAGGTTGAAGGTACTATTACCAGGATGGGGGGTGTTGTTGCTAAGGTTAGAGGTGTTGACCCCAATGTTCACTTTTTGGGGTCCCCCCATCGTGCATAGTCTCGTAGGAGTGGAGTCTGGTTCAATACTTCCCTATACCTGTTCGAGCTTGCAACATGCCATCCCCTAAGGTGGAGGCTGCTAGGAGCAGTAATAATACCCTGGGCGATCAGGATGTAGCTTTGGTTTATCGGGGTTAGCCTGGAAAAAGAGTTCCTGGCGGACCTATTGATTTTACTGAAGGGAGAGCTCTGTAGTAGAGTTTTGTTTTTGTAGTGATATAGGTGTGTTATTTATTGATTGTTTAGGCTCTCTTATTAATTGTTTTCAGGTTTTTGTGACAACTACCGAAGCTTTTAAGATGGTAAGGGGCAACTGTGAAGTGGTAAGTTGTATTTCTTCTTTTGTCAAATTTCTGGCTATTGTTGTTTGAGCTCATGTTCCCTTCGTTTACAGTCCCGAGGAGCTCTAAGCACTAAAGGTAAGTTATAAGAAGGAGTTGGCCGAGGCCAAGCAAAGTGAGATGAAGTATAAGAGTGAGCTGTTGGTTGCAATAGATGAGAATGAAAGGTTGTGGCAGGAGTAGAGGATAAAGTCTTACAATGCCAGGCCAACATGGCCAGGGCAAAAAAGCGACTATTGCACACCGAAACCGTAGCCACTAAGTATGAGGTAAGTGGAAGAGTATAAGGTAAGAGTAAGATGCCCTGTTACGGTACCTGAGTGATGCCTAATTAGGGTATACGAAGTAGAGGCGGGAGTTCGAGCTCACGACTTTGGAGAATTACCAAGCTGAAGATAAATTTCAGTTATCTAATTTGGACCAGGACAACATGAAGGTTGTGTCATTTGAATTTGTTGTTATGAAACTAATTTTTGTTGTTCAAGTTTTGTCTTCATTGTTTCTTTATCGTTGTTAAAGGCCTATGTGAAGGACTTGGAGAGTAGTCGGCTCTTCCTAGGGGCGGCCAAGAAGCGAGTCCTGAGATAGCTCTTCAAGAGCGAACAATGGAAGGAAATCCATGTCAAGCTCATTTTTGATACAACCAAGCTAATAAAGAAAGAGCTATTAGATAGGTATTTGAACCTAGACCGTGGTTTTCTAGCTGTGCATTTAGATGAGGCTCCCACATAGGCTTTTGATAATAACGATGAGGATGATGGAGAGGGGGATAAGGGAGACAATATTGGTGTTGTTAATGATGGCAAAGCTAAGGTCGCTAGAACCGCTAAGGCCTGGAGCTGAATAAGATGAAGTTGTTTCGATGGTCGTGACTCAGGGATGTGACCAATAAATCTCTGAGTTAGGGGCTACAGATAATGCGGTCATGGTCGATCCTCAAGCTAAGGGTCAAGTCGGGAAGCAACTGAAGTTGTCATAGTAGATCCCTAAGTGAAAAGTGACGGGAGATTTTTTACGATTATGAGGCTAGCTAATCTTAGTCCCTAGTTTTTAGAAGCCTTTTTTTGTTTTTTTTTTTTTTTTTTGCTTTGTTGTCAGCTCCCTTTCTCTTTTGGTCTACTAGCAGCCTTTCTTGATTTTAATTTTTTCCTTAAGTGGTTGTACTTTCCTTGGTTAATATATGAGTGGATTCTTCTTTCTTCTGTTTATACTTGTCTTTTGGTAATCATAATTTTATCACATCTTTGGTTGAGGGTTTAGCGAGCTCGACCTTCATGGTTGTTGAGGAGTTTTATTATTTTTTTTTTGGCAATTTGAGCCCTTCGAGGATAGTTACATTTAGGTAGGAGTAATGTGAGTTCATGCGGGAAGCTACCCTTAAAAGGGAGTTACCTAAGGGCGCAAGGGGTTACTCGAGCTCACCAAGGGAGTTACCCTAAGCTCCTTCAGCACGAGGAGGTAGAGTCTTTTAAACTCCCAAGGCCCCTACTGAATTTATTATTATTATTTTTCGGCATGCACAAGAAAATCTTAGAGATGCACCTTCAACGTAGACTCTTCATTTCATTTGTGATTTTTTCTACTCAAATTCATGCTTTACTCATAAGTAAGATGTAGCTATTCAAAGAATTTTCTTAAGTTGTTTGCGTTACAAGATTTGGGAATAAGCTCGCCATCCAGTGTTTTGAACTTGTAAGCCTCATTTCCTTGAGCTTCTTTTGACCCCATTGCTTCCAATTTTTTACAAACAAGGTCCCTCAGGGGAAAGACATTATGCCTAACTTTTTTTTTTTCATTATACCGGGCTATCCTTTATTGGTAGGCAACACTGTGTCTCGAGTTTCTTCAATGGCATTGAGCTCTGCACGGAGTCCGACTTCATTGATTAGTTCATCATAGGATTGGGTTTAGATGTTCAGCAGTTTGAGCTCTATAAGCAGGACGGCTTCTAAACCAAAGGCTAGATGAAAGGGGATTTCATCAGTTGGGGCTTTTCGAGTGGTGCAATATCTTCATAGGATGTTGGGTAGTTTGTCGAGCCATTTATCACTCTAATGGTCCACTTTAGCCTTTAGAATCTACATGATGGTTTTGTTGATTGTTTCAACCGAACCATTAGCTCAGAGGTGTGCAACTAAAGAGTATTGTGTGGTGATATGATACTCAATGCATAAGTCGTTGATTCTTTTGGCACTGAATTGCCTTCCATTGTCCATTACCATTGGGTATAGAACTACAAATCATACTATGATGTTCGCGCAGATAAATTGTTGGACGTTTTTGTTCGTAATCTTCACTACCGCCTGGGCTTCTACCCATTCTATAAAATAATCGCACAAAACTGTTATGAATTTTCTCAAGGGCCATGGGCTGGTGAGGCAAAGTAGATTTGCACTCGGGGGAAGGTTGATGGAGGCGATCTTTTGACAACATTCGCATCACTACATAAATTCTTTTGCATCGGTCTTCATGGTTGGCCAAAATAGCCAGCTTGCACGACTCGGGTGTATAGCAATTGGGTTTTGATGTGGTTGCTACATTCCCTAATGTGGAGGTCTTCTAGAACATGTTATCCTTCCTCTAGGCGCAAACATTGAAGGAGGAGGAAACGAAAGCCTCTTTGGTATAGAACCCCATTAATCAAGGTGTAGTTGGCTGCTTTATACGTTAGCTTCTTTGCTTCCATTCTATCTAAGGGTAGCGTGTCATCCATAAGGTACTTCTCTATTGGCATCATCCAACTCAAGAGTAGAGTTGCCTGTTGCAGGTTTAACACCTCATGGGCATTCGCGATGGTAGATTTTTTGGGCAGGAATTCGACAAAGATTTTTCCTTTAATCTTTCTTAAGTCAGGAACTATCACGAAGGTAAGCTTGGAAAGGTTATCAGCTTCTGAGTTATCGGCTCTCGGTATTTTGATGATATCCAACGAGGGTAATTCTTTAGTGAAGGATCGGACTTCTTCTACATATCTGGCCATTTCTTTGGTATTTGCCTCATACAAGCCTTTGACCTGTTGTACCATAAGTTAGGAATCTAAAAAGATCTTAAGGTCCCTAGTTTCTACTCCGACACTCATGGCGAACTTGAGTCCGATTAACAGGGCCTCATATTCTGCTTTGTTATTGCTGTAGGAAAAACCAAATTTTAAAGCATAACTAATCTTGACTCCATGGGGTCCTTCTAGGACTAAGCCAGCTCCACACTTCCCTTGCATGGATGATCCATCTACATGGAGGGTCTAGCCAGTCTTTTGCTTGTTATCAGGCTTGGGTGTGCTATTATATTTGCCATGAAGTCTATTAAAACTTGCACTTTTATGGCATCCCGAGGTTGGAATTGTACCTTGTAGGCGTGAAGCTCAATGGCATATTTTATCAACCTTCTTGAGACATCTCGCTTTTAGAAGACTACCCTTGTCAGCACATGAGTGAGGACAATAACTTGGTATGCTTGAAAATATGGATGTAGCTGACATAATGATATTACAATTGACAAGGCAAACTTTTCTAGTTTTGTATGTCTTTGTTCTAGCTCTTGAAGGAGATGATTGATGTAATATATTAGTTGATGTTGTTTTAATTTAGCTCATGTTAACATAGATGAGAGAGCTCGATCACTCACTGTGAGGTAAAGGTATAAGGCCTCACCTTGGAGTGAGGTCGTTAACAATGGTGGTTTTGCTAGGAATTTTTTGATCTCATCAAAGGCTTGTTGTGGCTTTTTTATCCATTCGAACTGATCGGTTTGTTTGAGGATTTTAAAGAATTCCAACCACCTATCGGCACTCCTAGGAAGGAATATGCTTAATGCAGTTACTCTACTAACAAACTTTTGCACTTGCTTGATAGATGTAGGTAGCTCATTGTCAAAACCACTTCGATCTTGTTGAGATTAGCTTCAATCCCTCTTTGGGACACTACATAACCTAAGATTTTTCCTGTCGAGGTTCCAAAAATGCTCTTTTGTGGATTAAGCTTTAAATTGTAGAAGCAAAGTCGACCAAAGGTTTCTTGGAGGTCGTGTAGGTGAGTTTATGCGTACTTACATTTCACTATCATGTCATCAACATAAATTTCCATGTTTCTTCTTATTTGAGGCTTGAATACCTCGGTAGCTAATTGTTAGAAGGTGGCGCCGACATTTTTCAATCCAAACGGAATCATTATGTAGCAATATATGCTAAAGGACGTGATGAAGGAGGTGTGAACCTCATTAGTTTCTTTCATCTTGATTTGGTTGTAGATTGAGAAGGTATCCATGAAACTGAATAGCTCATGACCTGAGGTCTTGCTGGTCGATTGTGGTAGGGGTAAGTAATCCTTTGGACATGCCTTGTTTAGGTTAATGTAATCCACACACATCTGCCATTTCCCATTAGGTTTCTTAACCAAGAATATGTTGGCTAGCCAAGTTGGGTATTTTTCTTCTCTAATGAATCCAGTTCGAAGCAGTTTTTGGACTTCTTCTTCAATAGTGGCTTGTTTATTAGGGGTAAAGTGTCTACTTTTCTAGCAAAGTGGTTGTTGGGTATCCATAAGGTTTTAGGATTTATAAAGATCAAATCTTTTGCAGTGGAATTCAAAAAGGAAACCCTAATCTAGTATCTATGTGTTTTAATTAGATTAAAACAAAACAAATAGTTCGAATTTATGCCTTTAACCTTGAAGCTTAGAATCAATTGGCAAATTGGATCTGTACATACCGCAAATTCGCAATCCCCTCTAAGGTATCCACACGAATAAACACTCCTTCAAAAGGATTCTTCACGTGCTAGTAATCTACAACACTTCTAGATCTAATAGGGAAAATTTTACTCATGACTCTTGTGTTTCTCTCTTTTAGGGTTTATAGCATTTCTTTATAGGTCTAATGTTGACAACTCATGTCATGTACCCTAAAAGAAACCTTTTGTCTTATTTATAATAATGTCAATATGAATTGACATTAGTGCCTCTAATCTTATTAAGAATAAATTAATTTATTAACATAAGAATTCCTTGTCTAATTAGGAATTATTATTGTTCTTAACAAATTATATTTATTATTATTCTTAATCAATTAAGATTAATAATAAATAAATTTATATTCCCACTGGACTTATTTAAATTTAGTGAATGATCCTTTTTGTTCATTCTTTTGTGTGACCCTGGAGGTTCACTTAATGTTGGCCATTGACCTAAAACCATTTTTGTCAAAAAAATATAAGTGGCCTTTAGCAAGACATTATGTTTCCCCAAATTAAGTGAATATTGGTGATCTGATTTTTACCCGATCTATAACTTATGTCATTATCCTTTTGTCACATGATATCTAAATTGAACATAAGGTATGGATAGTGTCATCCTTATATCATTCAATCTTATCATTTTTTTATCTCCATGTGAATTGACAAAACAATAAAATTGATTACACTATATATTCATTTGAGCATGGCTATACATTTATTAGTCTCATTTATCAAGGGGTCCAGAGATATCTCTCCCATAACGAGAGGGACAAATCCCATCTTAATGACTCAACTTCCTCTACATTATTCATATTACACTTAATCTCAACCTTTATAATTATCCAGTTAAAGATAACGTTTGATTGAGTCAAATCATAATGTTCCTCATTGTTAGTCCATATCAGTGGACCAATCTATTCTATATTCACAGTTTGGTGCAGGGAAAATCTTGTTTGATTGTCATTGACACAGACAGCTGTGCCAATCTTATTTCTGCGAGAATAGTCTCTAAACTGGGATTACAATTGGAGCAACATTCGAATCCCTATGCTCTTCATTGGCTAAATCACTAAGGAGTTATTCATGTTCATAAACAGGTTCGTGTTCCTATCTCAATTGGTGATTATTGTTATGAATTTTATGTGATGTAGTACCCATGGATACTACACATATGAGTCTTGGAAGACCATGGCAATATGACATCCAAGCTTTATATGATGGGTACAAAAATGAGTACATAATTTAGTACTAGGGGAAGAGATTCAAGTTGATGGCCATGAGTTCTGAAGAGTTACAGCAGGACAAGTTGATCCATGTTAAGAAGACCAAGGTTTTGAAAAGCTTGTTTGCTTGGACTAGCAAGATGACTACCTCGAATGTTCAGAAAAAGAAGAATCAAGATTCGAGGAAAAATCTTCTTAAACTGAGAGATACTGATAGGAATCAGGTTACCTTGAGTCACGGAAGGGGACATAAAAAGGAAGAGCAACAAGGAGCGAGTTCAAGAAGTAAAATGGGCAACACAAGGGAGATAGGCCAACTCCTAAGCCGCCGGCCTAAGTGTCAAAGCCGCCGGCTTAAGTGTCTAAGCCGCCGGCTTACTTACCAGCCTTCTTTTGACAAGTTTTATTCTATTTTTCTTATTTCATGTTTAGGCCGCCAAGTGTGTTTTTAGGCTGCTAGCTTACTTTTGGATGACTTTTTAATGTCTTTATGGTTTCCTAAGCTTAATATATATGGTCTTTTGTTAGTTTATTTGAGTATTTTTTGGTCATTTGATATTTGAAAGCACATTTGTGTGTGAGAATCCTATTGTGGTTTGTTTGAATTATTGAGATTGGTTTTCATCTCTTTAATCTTTGTTCTTAGCAATTCTTATTGTCATATGGAATTGTAGCGAACGCCGTTATTTAAATCTTGAGATTCATTTGACACTGTGAGTGTTTTGTAGATCGTAGATCCTATCGATCTATAATTTATTCACAAACCAATTTTTTTTGCTGTTCGTAGTTCCAATCGAGCAATGATTTCATTCATATTCCTTTAAATTATTCAAGTTTTACATCAAATCAAAAAACCTTAAAAAGAGCAAGATCTAATTTTTTTCACTGAAGAAATTGTTGAGGATTCCATATCATTTATGTTGGAACCTATGGTGATTTCAAGTCTAAGGATACAATGACATTGCTATTGTGAGAATCACTTATGATACCGGTCCATGTAGTGATCTCATAGTGAGTCAATCAAGTACATAGTCCTCTAATATGTGCTTATGAGTTTGCCATAGAAATAGACATCCCATGACAATCAAATAAAAACTCATACTAGATTTAATTCATTATCATTCCCATAGTAATGAGCATCTAGGGACTTTTAGAATAATTAAATTATTCATGGATCCTATTATAAAGGAGACATGCAAACGATATAATAGAAATGCCTCTGTATTAATATAATATATATATATAATGATAATATCCAGTAATTGGCCTAGGGCACAATCATTAACACGAGTTACATGGTCTTGTTAATGTTCAGTTGATGTGTGATCATGCTCGAACTTTTGCCTATCATGTCGGAAGGGGACCATGCGAAGACATCTTTATTCACTCATAAGAACGTGATCAAACTCTCTCTTATGTTAAGTTGGATTGATTTTCCTAACTTCGTGGTTTGATCGGGGTTATCGTCCAAGGTAACTTCTTCCATGAGCTTGGTTGGCTTGGTTGACTTAACTCAATGCTTGGATTTGTGTTTTGGTTCAGTGTCTATAGTGCACACACGATCTCCTTTTAGGGCCTTAATGTACAATTTTTGAGATAGTTCTTGATCTTTTCAACATACCCCTACTCTAGTTGGGGTTAGAAACTTCACTTTGAGGTGAGGTTGGGAAACAATCATGCCAAATATCGACTATGTGGCCCTTCCTAATATGGCATTGTAGGGGGACCAGTAGTTAACCATAAGGAAATCTATCTGGTGCATCGTATTATACGACTCTTCATTGAGCTTGAAGGGTAGAGTGATGATTCCCCAAGGTCAAACTGGTCGATTATCAAAACCATATAGTTTGTGACCATATGGCCTTAACTTTGGTTTCAACTCATGCTTCATTTGCTTGTATGCTTGATTAAAGAGAATGTCAGCACTCCATCCTGTGTCGATCAATACCCTTTTGACCTTCTTAACTTTGGTTTCAACTCATGCTTCATTTGCTTGTATGCTTGATTAAAGAGAATGTTAGCACTCCATCCTATATCGATCAACACTCTTTTGACCTTCTAGCCCCAAATGTGAGTAGAGATCACCAGGGCATCTTGGTGAAGGTTTTGGACCCCTTCATAATCTTTGTCTGAAAAGGAGATAGTGGTGTCAACCTTAGCTTTTTTAGTTTCTAGGCTCATCATTTGTCGGGACGAGCTTTGCTTGAGCGGTAGCCCTGCTCTCTTTGAGGTCAGTAGTCCACCTACGATAGTATTGATTTTGCTATGGCATTGTTTGTGGAGTTAAGACTGATCAAAGTGATCTCAAGTGTTAGCAACTTTCTCCTATTTGTTAGTCCTTCATTTTCGTGAAGGCAGCTTAGGTTTGAGGTCATGATTGATGTACTGCTTGAGCCAACCACGTCGTATGGTGTCTTATATAGCACTTTTAAGCTGTCAATAGTTCTTTGTGTTGTGTCCATGTACTTGCAGTATTCCTTTGAATCTTTTCTTCTCAAGTTAGGCCTCATTATAGGCGGTGACGATAGGAGGCTCTAGTTCCTTATCTTGAGGAACACATCGTGCATTGGTAATTTTAAAGGTGTGAACTCATCATATACCTAGAAGAGTTTCCACTTATCCTTATCTCTATGACATTAATGTGCATTGGCTCGGTTGAAGTCACAGTAATCCTTTTGTCATTCCTTTTCTCGAGGTCTATTGCTTTTGGTTCGAGGGGTTTCGGTCCTGGCTTTAGCTTCCCTTCAGGAATTTTTAGTGTCCTCTTGGTGAACATATTTATGTGCTTCTTTTCTCACTTGCTCAAGCATAGTGAGTTGGCATTTCGAAATGGAATCGAGAACGGATTATCTGCAAGGACCCTTTGTTTGATGGTCTCTAAAGCTATTCCTTAGTTGAGGTTTGGGACCTCTGAGCATGCTTTTGTTAAATCATACCAAGTAACCTCTCAAGGGTTCACCTCACCCTTATCATACCGTGTAAAGGTACGAGCCATTTTTCTTCGATGGCTTGCTTGCCATGAAGTGTGCCACAAAAAGGTTGTTGAGTTGGGAGAATGAACCTATGGTGTTAGGTTAAAGTTTGTTGAACCATACTTGGGTTGCTCCTCAAAAGGTAGTGGGAAAAGTCTGCCATGGTGGGTTGGAACTGGCTGATGTTGTCCTTCGGATTAGTTGACATATCATAGGATTTTAGGGTAGGTAGCTAAGCTCTGGTAGGGAATACCTTTGATTGAACCTCGAACGCAAAGCCCATCTTGCTCAAGAGTGTTTTAGCAATGGGTTTATCCCCAAAACCTTCTTTAATTGTCGACAACATTCTCATCATGTCTTTAATTTTTTTGAGTGTGCATTCTTTATTAAAACTGAGCTGGGTATCCTTATCGATGAGGGTATACGTATCGTCCTTGCAATCTCAAGTTGAGTCGGGACTCGCAACCCCTGCCTTGGCATGTCACTTGTCCTCTATTTGGTACCTCGAGGTAACTTGAGCTGAATGTTGGGATGCTATGCGTTCTCATGAGATGCTTTGGGTAACTTTTAATGGGCTTAGGTCTTTTATGTTCAATTGATTGCGGATTTGAACTATAAGATCGCTCCCTAGTGGAGGTGCTAACCAATGGCGATATCACAGTATGCATGTAGTTCCTTTTAACCAGTTCCTCTTAAAGTTTAGATGGTGGTTGGGTCGGAGAAGCGTGTTCTTCCAAATGTAAGTCCTTCAAGCCCTCTAACTCTGCGATTCTAGCTTAAGGGAGGGCTTTGGAATGCTCATTTACTGTATTCTTGTGTACGAGTCATCTACACAAGTTTTCTAACTCTAAGATGCGTCTTTTGTCTAAAGGGATGTCATCTATGATCGCCAGTTGATCAGTGTACGGTGGTTCGGGGGCTTCGCTGTCACCTACTGAAGTAGTTCCAAGTTGTGCGGGAGCAGGATCGGTTTGATTCTCAATTTGCTGTTTAGCATTATGCAGGAAAATGTATTTTTGTAGTTGCGATTATGGGTTTTAGAAGGGTATTAGTAGAGAAAATGACAAAAGAAGGAGGGGTTTTAGAAAGTCTTCCCATAGACAGTGCCTCACGTTGCACGAGCTAATTTTTGCTAGTAGAGGTGACTCCTGCAAACACAGAAAAAATGATTATAGTGATGCCGAAGGGTTGTCTGGCATGACCACTTTGATGCTTAAGTTAGTCCATGAGTCATAATAGTATGTTTGTGAAAAGATAAGATAAAAACTCAGGGAAAGAGAATATTTATAGCGTTTAAGTCGTGCCAAGAGAGACTTCTTCTTGGCAGTCGACTTGGTATTCGACCTATATGCCCGAATTGAGGAACGGGGATTTACAGAGTGGTTGGGCTAATTGTGTTCCCATTTCCCCTTGGTCATGGGGTGTGACTGAGGTATTTGCTTCATTCAGAGATCATGAGGTCAAGCTTGACCAACTTTCCTGAAGTGAGGATCCTCAACGAGACCTTGTGTCATTTTCCTTGATGGAGCCTTGGGTCTTGTTACCTTTCCGGGAGGTCGAGGCATCATAAATAGTGGGCCCTTCCTAGGTCTATTAAAGTTATAAGTTTTCGAGGCCTGGGAAACCGAGTGGATTGATGGCTAAATTCTACTGTCAATATCATTATTTTTTTTAGGCAAATCAATTTATCGTTGTTGATGTGTTTTCAATGTGCTTAAGACTCTAATAGTTACTTTTTTGTGTTAGATCCTTATGAATACAATTTATCGGGGAAAAAAAACTTATTTTTTCCACACTAAAAGCAATAGATCTTTTCTTTTTTAATAAAATTTGCATTTTTTTAAAAGCTTTCTCAAGAACGAAGAGTCCAAAATAAGGGTTTAAGATTTTTTAATTATAAAAAGGCAAATATCAAATTTAACACCTAAACTTTACACAAAAGTTCATTTTTGTTCTTAAATCTGAAATGGTCAATTTAATACTCAATCAAACTTTTTATGATTTTTTTTTATTTTCTTAATACTATTTGCTTTGTTTTATGTATTTTTTTTTTCTATTACAACAAGGGAGGGGAATCTGAACTTGGTACCTCTCACTTGAGAGATCAGGACAGATACCTAATGAAGTAGAAGAATCAATGAATAGATACCTAGAGAAGTAGGACAGAAATTGATTTGTTACTATTGAGTGATTTGAAGACCTTATCTTAAAGGAAAGACCAACAGAAAGAAGTCGCTCCCTTTAAGGGTGTGCTACGTTGCTTTTAGGGCAAATTCTTTCATTTAGACTCTAAAATGTGTAGTTTTTATATTTTAGGCAGGTTTTATTTTTGTTATAACTTTTTATAGACTTATTCGTTTTGTGCGTCATTTGTGGTGTTTTATTTCTTTTTATGTACTTTGTTTTAGGACCCTTTTAATTTTTGGTAGTTTCGATTCTATTTATGACAACTTTTAAGCTAGTATATAAATTGTATGCTATAGGGCACAAAACTCTCGGTTATTATAAGAAATAAAATGTTTAAGCCATATTTGCTCTTTTTCTTCTCAAATTCTCGAATTTCATATATTTCTTTGGATTTGAATGTCAAATACCTAAGAATTCTCATAATTAATTGGTATTTGAGATCAAACTCCGGTATTTTATGTGAATCGACGGTTTGTGATAAACTCTAATTTTACCATTGCATCTATACTACTAGATGACAAGACCATTGAATACTATTTGCTCTGTTTACAAATATAAAAAAGACAATATATTAATGAAAATTTTTAATAATATTCCGTACGCTGTCTAACAACGATTGATTGTTTCTTCCATGTTAGGAAATGGACAAAACAATGTTTGTAGACATGAAAACTTTAACTAGGAGTTAAATTGACCATTTCAAAGTTTCATTACCAAATTAAAATTTTATGCAAAGTTTGGATATCAAATTTGATATTTTCCCTTTAAAAAATTTAAACAATATAAACTTAGCTTTTTGTGTGTTTATATGTGATTTGAATTTTATATCGTTAACAAGTACATAGGTGTCTTATAAAGTGACTATTAAAAAATTAGAAATATAATTTCTTCTCCAAAAAATAGATAATGAAAAAACATAGATAAAAAGTAATGAAAATTCACGTGTGATTATGTGTAATATGGATTTTATTTGTAATTTATTTAAGGGGACAAAAAATTTGTTTAGGAATTGTAAGATTTTGAAATCTAACCCCTCAATCTCGAATCTCTCGTCTTTTACGAAAAATTGTTTTAAATTTGGAGTACGAGCTAGAGCAATTTCCTCAAGATAATTTTTCCGAAAGGATTTTTCAAGCGTAAAAGTTTTCTTAACTTTCATCGAGCACCTTGGCTTCAATAGGCCAGGTTTAATATAAGTCAAAATTAAGGAAAAAGTCAAAATTCAGATTGGAGAACTTACCAACTACACTAAATAATAATTATTAGCCATTTTACATCTAAAAATTTTCCTAGCTAGAGAGGAATAATTATAAAAAACTTATATGTGTTTTTGTTTATTTACAAACACATAATTTATATTAATTTTATAACAAATTGATGACCTAAGTTTCATGCAAAAATATCAATATTATTATATATTATTTGAGACATACATGTAAGTATTTTATTAGTCTAAAAACTTAATTTAATAAAAATACCACTAAATAAAATTAAATAAATAAAATACTAAAATTTTATTCTAAAAATTTGAAAAAAATGTAAAATTGATTTTTTAAAGCTAGTAAATATGGACACATGTCCTTCTAAATTTATTAACTAATATTGATACTTTTAAATTGAACTCAAATAATCTATTTATCTAAAAAATTAACACGTGATATATTTGCAAACGAGCCAAAACATAGGTAAGATTTTTGTAATTGACTCTATTATAAATTATTTGTAAATATTTATTTCTCACTTTTAAGTAATCTAACTTGTTAAATATGCAAACCCGCCTCCACCCTAAATATGCTCTCTTGGAATTTACAAAGTTGAATACTAAAGGAGCATGCTCCTGTTAATAGCAGCAGCAAGGCGTGTGAGCTTGGTAGTATGGACTCCCAGGGTCAAGAAAGGAAGGAAGCAAGAATATAAATTGATGTAAGAGATAGTATTGACAACTTATTCAATTTAGAGGTGTTAGTGGGGTAGAAATAGCTAAAGCTAAAGCAGTTAAAGAAGCCGTTTTGTGAGCACATGATAAAATGTTGGTAGTGAGTGTGAGTGGTTGTTGCAATAGAAATTGATTCTTTGGTCATCTTTAAAACAATAACTTATTCTAGTTGTTGCTGGAAGATCTGGACCATAGCTTTGTGCTTTAAAGCAACTTTGGAAGAGTGCTTTTAGGGTTATCCATAGAAAAAGCAAATGTAATAACAGATTGGGCTACAATATATTACTAGGATTCTATTCTCCCATCCTATCATGCTTCTCTTTAGTTTAGCAAATCACTTTTCTGCTTGGTCAACTCTAATAATTATAATGATTGATATGCCCTTTCTTTAATAAAATGATTCTTTTCGGGGAAAAAGACCTTGTAATTTAGTACATCTATTAATGACCAAATGAACAAGGTTGATGTGTTATTAAGATAATTATTTAAATTTAATTAATGTGACATTTGGTACTATACTTTGACTGGTTTTCAATTAATTATCTCTAGTTTTAAATTACTTTACAAGTTCATTTATACTTATGTAAACCCTAAATTGAGTTGTCTCTCTAATTGGTTTTTTATAGATTTTTCAAGCAAAATATTCCACTGATAATATATAATATATATTACAATTATAGATTGCCACTTGTGTTACTTGGTTATGACCATTTCCACTATTAATATGTATCATAAATAGAACATCAATTATTTATATAGGACACATGGTAGTCCATAATTAGTTAAAAAAATAAACTAGATAGATAATTTTTGATGAAATTAATACAAGTGGTACGCTAACCTCAAAATATTCAATTGGGTACTAATTAGCAATTTCAAAATTTAAAACGAAACTAACCATTTCATTCAACTAATTTACCTTATTTCAATATTTTGTTAAATGCCCTTTTGGCAGTCATAGACTATTTTATTAGCATATTCCCTCCCATATGCTACTACAACTGGAATTAATCAAAATAGGTTTGTAGGTGATACAAATTCATCATGATCACAAAAATTTCCTTAAACGATTTCCGGTTTTAGTAAAACAAAAACATCATGTGTATGATATCATAATTAATAGGAAGATGTCAATATGAATTAGGAACACATTATTAAGGTTAAAGTGCCAAGATCACTAAGAAACATCATTCATCTTTACAACCAAAATAAAAACATCATTATCTTGATGTGTTTATGAGGTGCTTGAATCATTATCTTATTGTGTTTAATCATTACATGATATATTTTTCAAATAAAATTAAAACATATTTTTCCACTCTTATTATGATACCCCTTAAATACAGATGATAAAATTCTAATCATAGAGACGCCTTTTCGGTGTAATGGCTTGGAGTTTATCAAAACTCTAAAGTGAAGCGTGCTCTAGGTAGAGCAATCCGAAGATGGGTGACCCTCGGGGAAGTGCTAGCACCAAAAAAGAACAAAACAGTGCGACATGTGGCCAAAGCAAACAATGCCTCGGTGGGTAGAGTTTCGAGTCATTACACGGCGTCTCTCGTATCTTGGTTATACCTAAAGGTGCACTGGGAGGGCCAGTGTACCTAACATCACGATCCCTATCCAAGGTGGCCTGAGGGCCTAGAGGCACCCCCTTTCGCTGCGGTAGAGCCTGTGGTGGCAAGTCGTGACAAATTGTATCGGAGCAGTGGTTCTGGACTTGTATAACGAAACTGACGGGGACGTTAGTTCTATAAGTGGGTGAGTATGTGATACCCCTTAAATATTAGATAGTGGAACTCTAATCATAGAGGCTCCTTTTCTGTGTAATGGCTTGGAGTTTGTAAGAACTCCAAAGTTAAGCGTGCTTTGGGCAGAGCAATCCTAGGATGGATGACCCCTTGGGAATTGCTAACTCCAAAAAGGAAAAACCGTGCAGCATAGGTCGTGACACTTAGTATTTTCTTAAATAAGAAAATAGTGTTGTCTTTTGAAGTTTCTAAAATATGATTCTAAAAGTAACGTTTTAGATGTTATTTCATAAAAATAAAAAAAACAAGTAACTTGGAATTTTCTTTTAAAATTAAAATGAATCAATATATATTAAAATAAAAAGGAGTTAATCTGCCTCACACTAGTGAGTAATTGAGTGTGTATGCATCGTATAGAGTGACCACTAAAAAATAAGAAAATTCAATTCCCCTTCCCCAAAAAAAAATAATAAATGAAAAATGAGAAAACATAAAAAAGATGAAATATACAAAAGGAAGAAAAAAAACTTTATGTAAGCATGTGTTACAACTAATTTACCCAATAGGACTAGAAAGGAGCCTTATTAGCTAAAAGATTGCTATAGATTGTAAACATTAGTAGCAGTTGTGACTAGCAAACAGTTAGAAATATATTACACAATAACATACTTCATTGTAACAGAATTAACTCATTTGATTTCCACAAATTTGAACATATAAATAAAAGATAAAGAACATGGTAAACCATCTTTGGCCCTAAAATCTTGGTATCTCTTGATATTTGGATTGCTATGAGCTCGAACTTCATCATTTGCTACCTGCAATTGTACACAATGCACATTAGAACAGACACGAGTGATTTAAAAGTAAACAAAGAGAGTTAGGGTTTTTGTACTTAGCTTAAAGAAGATTCAAGAGGTGAAAAGAAAGTGAGAGGGAGAACAAAGAGTTTAAATACTAGGGCAACTAAGCATGTTGGGCCAAAGTATAAGCACGTAGTAACATTGGTCCTCTCATCACTGTTTTCGTTGATCTTGTTGAACTAATAACAATGGCACCTAAATTGGGACTATAGCTGAGAAATTTGAGAAGTTTAAGTAGCAATTAAACTAAGAAATAGACAAAACGCTTGTTGTTTTCATGAAAACTATTAAGCAAACTATCACTTCAAGTTTGCAAGCTTAAGGGAATCAGACTTAAGTAGTATCATCTCAGAATTCTAATAGGGCTGAGTCATCATTTTCCTATAATGGTGTCTAGAGCTAATCTTAGGGGAAATAAGCTTGAAATTCTGAAATTCATTGCAATGGAGGGTAGCTATTGTAAGCTCCTAGATTTTACAGTAATCATAAGTAAACCTTAAGAAACAGAAGTCAAACTGGAACCCTAAAGTCAACCTAGTTTTTTGTTTAGTTCAATGAATCTAGATCCAGCAACCCAGCGCGTGAAACCTAAAAACAATAAAAATGAGATAATTTTGAATTATGGTTCGGAATTATATAAGGAACTTAAAAAGATCATATTTATCAAAATTTCTTTTGTTTCAGATCCGATTGAGAACAGATTTCGAAAACCGTGTCATGGTACACCAAGTGGTAAAAATATTCCTATAATACCATTAGATTTGTAATAACATAAAATATAAGGATTTAAAAAATATCAGTTTTAGAATTTTTGGATGACTAAAAATATCATATATGGTTCGTTTATACGTATTTTCTTTATTACCGATGTAACGCCTTAACCTGTTGGCAATTACGACCTACCACGTGTCCTTTTTTAATAGGATACGCAAAGGCTATAACAATCTAATTTGCAATATAGAAACATATAATATAATCTCCACAAACTCTCTCAGATGGTATATCAAAAGGTTCAGAACTTGTATAAATAAAATAAAAATCTTTCAAAGATCTTATTTAACATAACAAAGTTGGCATAAACATAGGCCAGCCAAATAAAAGATGATTCTAACTCATTACATAATAATCCTTCAGATCCTTAAAAGATATTCAAAAACATAAAAATCTAAAGTTTTTCAGAAAATATAAAATCTTTAACATTATTCTAAATTCTACAAAAGATCTAAAAATTCTTTTCTTCTAATCATATATCTGAATCTATTCCTCAGAAGGGTAGTCTGGACCACTATCACCATCATCTTGATCTATGTACAAATCATATCCAGATATATCATATATATCATCTTCATCTGTATCTGGAAAATGAAAGGAATGAGCAGAACGCCCAATATGCTAAACATAAAACAAATGCACATGCACACAAACATTATATATATATATAATACAACTTATTCTAATGCAACCAATCAGATTATTATATTTATTAAGCCAGCCAAACAACATAGTTCAGAACTATGAATCCCTAGTCCCAAATTAAAGTAACTCAGACCCTTGAAAATCAATCAACTTTTGAAAATAAGTAATTATATACATATACTAGTGAATGGGTACTCCCCAAACAGCCACGACTATAGTGCCAAATCACCTAAATCCACCGGAATCCTCTCCAAGTGCAACTCCACTAGGGACAACGACACACAAGGATCATCAGGGTGTCACACTAGTATCACTGTTTGCCAGGTCTTTACTCGTCATAATCAAACACACCCAATAGATAAATTAATTAAGCCCAATAGATTTAGATTGATTATTAATATGTTCCTACAACAAAATACATAGAATACTAAACCTACAAGCACATACAACAAACAAGGACTGGTCGTACCTTTTCAATTTCAGGAACAAATCTCCAAAATTATAATCTCCCTTAACAACTACCCACAATCTCTAAATCTCCTAATAATATAATATGAATAGAAACAATTAAAACAACATCATAAAACAAACTCTAACATCTCAATTTCCTCCGAAACCCTAACCTTTCGATAGAAACCACAACTGTACCTTCTTTCTTGATTGAATTCCACAAACTCCCACAAGAGTATACTTCTCTCCAAAAACCCTAATTTGAAAATATAACAAGAACAAACATTTATCATTTATAATACATCTTATGTCAAATCTACAATTGAGAAACAAACTTACTTTGATTAGATTCTTAAATCCGATTGCTCTCCCAAAGATTGAATCTTGAATAATAACTAGGGGTTTCTCTAAAAATCCCTTCAAAAAAATCAAACAAAAACACTAAACAACATGTTTGATGCGTAAAGAACTTGTAATAAACGAGCGAATCCACTTACTTTTGATTATCCTAAGCCTTCCTTTGAAACCACACCCCAGGAACAGAAGGATCAAGCCCTAAGGTCGCTCTGGAGAAGCAAAAGTTCAAATAAAACAAGACATATCTGAACTCTCATCAAAACACTATATATATATATATATATATAGATTTTATATCCTACGCCACCAGCCTTTGACTGGCTTTTACCCATACGCTGCCATCTTTCACAATTTCATTCACAAATCATTCAAAGCTCCAAAGCTGATACAAAGCTAGCAGCCTTGTACCAAAAGCTGGTAGCTTTAAGCCAGCCTAAAACCTTCCTTTCTTATGCTTTGCGAACACATCCTCGAGTCCAATTTTGTATGTTAAATGCAAAATTAACCTCTTAAAAATCTTATATTACAATACCACTCTTCATTATAAATTAATTATTTGTATATTACATCTCCCCCCTCCTAAAAAGGACTTTCATCCTCGAAAGTTATCTGGTTTGTTGAATAGCTCGGGGTATGTTGATCTCTTTTCTTCCTCCAACTCCTAAGTTGCTTCCCGTTCATACTGGTTTGTCCACTGGATCTTGACGTATTTGATCACCTTTCTCCTCAAGATCTTCTCCTTGGTATCCACGATCTTCACTGGCTTCTCAATTGTCACAAGATTAGGCTGCACTTCCAGCGGTTCAAGAGCTACTATCTCTTCAGGATCTTTGACATACTTTCTAAGCATGGATACATGGAATACATTATGTACTCCTTCCAAATTAGGCGGTAAAGCCAATCTATATGCCATATCCCCTATCCTTTATAGGATTTCATAAGGTCCCACATATCTAGGATTTAACTTTCCTCTCAAGCCAAATTTGACAACCCTTTTGGTAGTGAGATCTTAAGCAAAACGTGCTCTTCCACTTAAAATTCTAAGAGTCTTCTTCGCTTATCAGCAGAACTCTTTTGTCGACTTTGAGCTGCTTGCAATCACTATCTAATCAATTTGACTTTATCCACTGAATCTTACACTAACTCGGGTCCCAACTGTCACGCCTCGAAAAGAAGGCCTAGGAGAATTAATCTAAAGCTATTATATCACGTGTGCACCCGTAACATGAGAGCCGTCTTGTAAGTCAAAGTGTACAAGACTCTATTTATTTATCAATGTTTATCATACAAATGATATATTATATTATTGGATTTCAACTATAGAATTCAATTTCCAATTTCTACCAAGATCGCAGAGAATCAGTATCCCCTACCAAATAGTGAAAATGGGTTTCAAACTACAACTTACAAATTTCAATTATTATAAAATTTATCTAATTTACATTCTAAGTTTACCATATCCTATATCTCTATCATCAATAGAGTTCGTTGGAGAAACTCTCTTCACACATTCTTAGCCCAATCCCAGCTAGTATTAATCCTGCACAAAAACTGTTGGGGGGTGAGCGAACCACGGGCTCAGTGAGATAACTTGACCAGACCAGACATCAACCAATAACAAACAAGTATAATTATCAATCATATGCAATGCAACAATCAATCATATGCACATTACAAGCTTAGATGATCTAGAATCCAAAGCAGGATGGAGATTTACGCCCTCTCATCGGGGTTGAAGGAACACGATACTATGGCTTACCTACCCAGGAGAGACTAAGTATATAGGAAAGCCACGATCCTCATTGTAGTTATCTCTTTATACTTTAGGCACTCGATTCCTGTTTTAAGCCTTAGAAACTTCACTAAGTGTTAGTCATTTCATAGCGATACCATAGGCGACGTCCTTCATTACCAGTTAGTTCCCATGGAACCGACGAAACAAAGGTAATCTTGCGTAGAACTAATAGCCTCTTGCCTAGAAAAACCAAGCATTACCAGAGAACCAAAATACTAACATGTAGTAGGTTGCCACATACTCAAATGCAGTTTATGCAAATCATGCAATGCATATCCATTTTATTTATAGCACCGGTAGTTGTTATTCAAGTTTAAGGCATTCATACGATTTACAGACAATCATCAACATACTTTATACAATATTTATCATACAATAGAATTATCACTTATATTATAATAATTTGTCATTCAATCATACACCATGCATCATGCATTATCCCCAATCCCGCATCCATATCAATTGAGTATAGATTATTCCAAATGCAACTATACTACAAGCACAAACAATATGATAAAGTCAAGTAGCTCACCTGTGGTCTTTGCTAAATTATTGTATAATCTATCAAAAGTCTGAGAATTGATCTATTTTCCTTAGTACTTATAGGATTTGTAAAAGAATTTACTTTATTTATCTTGAGCAGAATCCTTGTTAAGCTTGAATGCTTTCTAATTTCCTGTTGTATTAAATTGTGCATGGTGTGAGGGTTCTTTTGTGAAATAGGGACTGGTTGTATTGAAAACAGAAGGAAAGAAATAAATAATGGAATTGATTAAAAGGAATATGAAGGGCTTGTGGTTACCGAAATGGGTATTGGGGAAGGCATCAAGTTTTGTTTTTTCATTTATAGTATTTCATTCCTTCCTAATGAAAGGAAGGGAAGGGTAACATTTATTATGTGGGCCCCTTTTAGCTTGCTTAGAAAGCAATTAGATTAATTCCCCCCACGTAGTACACAACATACGTCTAGCGGTCTAGACATAAGAGTTAATGGTGAAAGCTTTTCTTTTGTTTTTTTTTTTTTAACACTTTGTGGACATGTGTTATTAATTTAATGAATTCTTATTGATGCTTATAAATCAATTTATTGGCTAAATATATTTCAAAAAAAAAATTATGACATCTATGGTTGGGAACAATAATAAAATAAATTGTTTTGGCTGGTTTGAAAATGGAATTCATGGTTTATGAAAGAAATTGTTTGACTGATCTTTATGTCTATTATATTTCTAATATGGTCACAAGAGATATATTGCTTATGGGTATTTACTATAAATTATTATTATTATTTGGTGGAATCATGGTGCATATAGAAGAGATTTGGGATTTAGATAAATATTGTCTATGATTTTTCATAGGGATTTACGGTGAGAGCAAATGTAAAATTTGTGTTGTTAATTTAACTTTTATGTTTAAATCTACTTTGTGTGTCATGGTGAAATAAGGACTTTCTGACTTCCCAAGCAAGCAAAAATTGAGTCATTACATCTCATTTAATGAGGAGGATAAATGGAGGCATGTGATTTGTTGATGTCACTTTCATGATGACTTTAAATTAACTATCTTGTTCCAATTCATGAAGGAACTTTACGTAAAGAATTTGAGGAAGATACCCAGTCATGTGGAGTAAGTTTTCACCATTCATTGTATATATAAATTGTAGATTAATTAAAATCTTAAATGTTTAGGTTATTTCGTCAAATACTATGTTATACGCGTATATTTACATAAGTTATATAGATTTTATCTCTAAAAGTTTATCTAAAGTCCCTACAATATTTTTAGATAATCTTTGAGTTCAAATTTTGAGTTTAAAGTTTGTGTGATTAAGTATTTTTAAAGTTTTATCTTACGCGATTAGAGTTTTACCGCTTAATAGGTCAAATTAGAAAAATTAGTACCTATAAACTCCAAATTTTTTAACTAGAATTATAATATGATCCGAATTTTTATTTTAGGTCTAGATTATTAGTTATGGATCTGGTTTCCACTCCTATTATATATTTATAGCCTTAACGGTTTATTTTTGAATTACCTTTTCATAATCAATAAGTTCTAAAAATTAATCATACTCTATTACATTTGAAATTTAAGATTTACTCTGATAATTTATGGAGTTATCGACTCGTGTTACGGAATATTGTCTTTTATTGCATAAGAATCATTTATTTTGATTCATACTAGTAATAATAAATTTTCTAGTGCAACTTTAGGGTTTTAAAATATTATAGATAAATCGAAAAACCATTATATCATTGTTTAATGAGTGTAGAATTTATTTTTTAATCCTTCAACTTAAAGAAAAAGGATCTTATATTTAACAGTAACGATTGACTTATCATCAATCATTAATTGTCTAAGATTATGGAAGTTATATTTTGTATTTCAAATTTTTATTGATAATGATTCTAATTTTGCTAACTATAATAAAATTTATTCACATTTTAATATTTGTAAATTGCAAAAAATCAGGGGCAGTATTTACGACTTTTCCCAAAGTTCTCTATGATTCCGTATATATATTTTTTATAATTATTATAATTAGGGTATGTAAAATTAAGGGGATTATACCAACATCTTTCTTTCACCCACTTTATCCCAATGAATAAGTGATCTACACTTGTTATCATACAAAGCTTCAAACGGAGGCATGCCAATCGACTCTTGATAACTATTGTTGTAAGCAAATTCCACCTTTGGTAAATGCTCATCCCAACTACCCTTGAAGTCCAAATGCATGCTCAACATATCTTCCAGAACCTGAATAGTCCTCTCAGATTGTCCATCAGTCTATGGATGATAAGCTGTGCTAAAAACCACTTTGGTACACAAAGCTTGACGTAGAATCTTCCAAAATCTCCCAACAGATCTGGTATCCCTGTCTGATACAATAGTTACGGGTACTCCATGCAACCTTACAGTCTCTTTAACATACAATCTTGCCAACTGATCCATTTGATACCCAGTCTTGATAGGTATAAAGTGAGCGACTTTAATGAGTCTGTCCACAATCACCCACACTGAGTCAAACTTATCTCTTATCTTAGGTAAAGTAGAAACAAAGTCCATGGTGATGTGTTCCCACTACCATTGCAGTATAGGCAAAGGTTTCAACTCACCTACCGGTCTTCTATGCTTAATATTGGTCATCTAACACGTGTGACACTTGGAAACATATTATGCTATCTCTTTTTTTTTCATGTTATTCCACCAATACAACTTCTTTAAGTCTTGATACATTTTATTACCTCCTGGATGGATATAATAACTGGAATACTGTGCTTCCTTCAATAATTCCCTCTTAAGTTCTCCTTGAACTAGCACACACAATCTTCCTTTATATCGCATAATACCTTCCTCATCAACCTGAAACTCTGGTGCCCTATCCTTGTCCATTCTCCTTTTTATTTCCAGGATACTCTAATCATCTATATGAGCTGTCTTGATTCTCCCTACAAGAGTAGGCTGTATTCTCAAGTTCATCAATCTTTCACCTACTTGCTTTGTGACTATCTCCAGCTCAAGCTTCCTCATATCCTCAATTAAATAATGTTCTGTTGTGATCAAAGCTGCAAGATTATCTACTCTCTTCCTGCTCAAAGCATCTGCTACAACATTTGCCTTTCCCGAATGATACTGGATATCTATGTCATGGTCTTTCATAAGCTCCAACCACCTTCTCTATCTCATATTAAGCTCTTTCTGAGTAAAGATGTACTTTAAACTCTTTTGATCTATGCATACCTTACATCTTTCCCCATATAGGTAGTGTCTCCACAACTTCAAAGCATGCACTACTGCTGTTAATTCCAAATCATGAGTAGGATAATTCCTCTCATAGGGCTTTAATTGTTTAGAAGCACATGCTATTTCCCTGCCCCCTTACATCAACACACATCATAAACCTTGTATAGAGGCATCATTGCATTTAGCATATTCCTCACCACTCACTGGTAAGGCTAGTACTTGGGCAGACACTAACTTGTTCTTCAACATCTGAAAACTAGCTTCACAGTCTTCACTCCACGCATACTTAACTCCCTTCTGTGTCAATCTGAGACTAGCAATCTTTGAAAAATCTTCTACAAACCTTTTGTAATATCCTGCCATTCTTAGAAAACTTCTTATTTCTGACACAGTCTTAGGTCTTGGCCATACAATAACCGCTTTAGAAAACTTTTGATTTCTGACACAGTCTTGGGTCTTAGCCATTCAACAACCGCTTTTACTTTCTCAGGATCAACTGATATACCATTACCATCAATAATATGTCTCAAGAAAGACACTTGTTCTAACTAGAACTCACATTTAGAAAACTTTGCATATAACTTCTCTTCTTGCAAGCTGGTCAGAACCATTCTCAGATGCTCCTCATGTTCCTCTTTAGACTTAGAATATACTAGCACATCATCAATGAACACCACATCAAACATATGAAGATAATCTCTAAAATCTCTGTTCATCAGATCCATAAACACTGTTAGTGCATTAATGAGACCAAATGGCATGAAAACAAACTCATAGTGTCCATACTTGGTCCTAAAAGCAGTTTTTTATATATCTTTGCCTTAACTCTCAGCTGGTGATATCCTGATCTCAAATCTATCTTTGAAAACACTAAAGCTCCTACTAGCAAGTCAAACAAATCATCGATTCTTGGCAAAGGGTACTTGTTCTTGATCGTCACCTGATTCAACTCTCTGTAATCTATGCACAACCTCATACTGCCAAGAATCGGAATATTGGATTTGATCTCTTCTTTAAGATGCCTTTGCTTATAAAAGATATTTTAGAAGTTGTTTTTCCCAGAAATTGTGTTGTTTAAGCTTTCTGGGTTTTTCTACCCCTTCTTAATTAAAAAAAAAGAAAAAAACAAAGATTGGTTCTTTTATGTTCCACTTAATATAACTTAATCTTATTATACTACAAATACAAGATGAAAAATGTGTTCACCAACTGTTGATAGCGGAATGTAGCCACCGATCCACTCAATATAATCGGGCTTTAAGGCCCAAGGACGCTAACAGACCCAATGGGAGCCCGCTGCCAATGACACCCCCACCTTGTAAAGTAGCAAGAAGACCCAAGGTACCATTGGGCGAGATGGCATAAGATCTCCTTAAGAATTCTCACCTCGAAAAGGTTAGCTGAGCTCGACCTTACAGCCTCATGACTTCCAATTAGAGCTAGTGCTCTAATCAAACCCTTATGACCGGGTGGGGGACATAATCAACTTGGCCACACTCGAAGAAGCGTAGCTCTTCAGCTTAGATATCCTCGCCACCTCAATTACTAGGTCAGTAGCTAGGAAGAAGTCTATCCTGGTATGACCTTAGACACTATAAATACCTCCTTTACCTTGGAGGAAAAGAGGATGTTTTAACTTAAGCATTGGAGTGGCTGTATCTGGTAACCTCTTGGTGCTCTAATCGCTTTTTTTTTTTTAATGTTTGTAGGAGCTATCTCTACTAGCAAAAGTTAGCTTGTGCAACACGTAGCGCTGTTTGTAGGAAAGTCTGTCTGAAACCCTTTATGAAACTCCTCCTCCTCTTCCATCGCTTTCTCTGCTTAAGTCCTCCAAAAACCCATAAGTCACTGTTACAAGAAATACATTTCCCATATAATGCTAAGGCCACAACAAAGTAAGAATCAAATTGATCCAGTCGCAATCTAGCCTGGAACTACTTTAGTAGGCAATGGTAAGGCTCCTAAACCATCGCGCGTTGACCAGCTGGCAGTTGCAGATGACGGTAACCCTTTGGACCCAAGGTATATCCTAGAGTTAGAAAACTTGTGCAAATAACTTATGCATGAGAATACGAAAAATGAGTGATCCAATACCTTCCTCCAAGCTAAAATCATAGAGATGGAGGGCTTAAAAGACTTGCATTTGGAAGAACATCCCTCTAGCGCATGGTGAAGTGCTTCCCTAATCTAACCACCATCCAAACTTGAAGAGGAACCGATTGAAAGGGATCACAGACATACCGTGACATCATCATGGGCTAGTGTCTCTACTAAGGAGTAGTCCTATAGTTTAAATCCATAATTAAATGAATATCAAAGACCTAGGGCCCCCGAAAGCCCAATAAGAGCTACTCAAAGCATCTCACGAGGTTGCACAACATCCCAGCACTCGGCTTGAGGTACTTCGAGATACCATATAGAGGACAAGTGACATGCTAAAATAGGGGTTACAGGTCTTGGCTTAACTCGAGCTCACGGGGACAATGCACACACCCTCATTGCCAAGGATACCCAACTTGGTTTCAACAAGGAAGCTGTACTCAAAGAAATTAAAGACATGATAAGAAGGTTGTTGACAATCAAAGAAGCTTTTGGGGACGAACCCACTACCCAAACATTCCTAGGAAAGACACCATGTATGGCTGAGGTTCAATCCGAAGTGCTCCCAGTAGATCTTGACTACCTACCCTAGAATCTTACAATAGGTTGACTAATCTAGAGGACTACATCACCCAGTTCTAGTCTACCATGGTGATACATAATTTCTTAAATGCGATATGGTGTAAAACTTTTCCTACCACCTTTCAAGGGGCAGCCAGGGTATAGTTCAACAAGCTTGAGCCTAACATGATAGGATTATTTGCCCAGCTCAGTGGCCTTTTTGTAGCATACTTCATGGCAAGGAAACCACCGGAGAAAAATGCCTCTTACCTTTATACAGTATGACAAAGGTAAGGTGAACTCTTGAGGGATTACTTGACAAGATTTAACAAAGTATGCTTAGAAGTCCTGAACCTCAACCAGGCAGTAACTTTAGTGGCAATCAAATAAGGAGTCCTCGCAGATAGCTTGTTCTTCGATTCCATCTTGAACTGCCAACTTACTACGCTTGAGCAAGTGAGAGAAAAGGCATAGAAATATATTCATAGGAGGACACAAAAAATGCCAAGAGGGAAGCTGAAGCTAGGAGCAAGCCCCTTCAAATTGAAAGCAATCCACCTTGAGAAAAAGGACGATAAAAAGACCACTGCGACTTCAATCGAGCTGATGTACATCAGGGTCAAAGAGACGATGATAAGAGGAAACTCATCCTGATGTCTGTTGAGTTTACGCCTTTAAAGTTACTAGTCCATGATGTATTCTTTGAGATAAGGAACGAAGGTCTCCTACCATCACCACCCCCAATGAGGCCCAACTTGAGAAGAAAAGATTCGAAGGAATACTACAAGTACCACCACGGCAATAGACATAATACAAACAAATGTTGGCAACTTAAAAGTGCCATAAAGGATGCCATATGGCATGGTTGGCTCACATAGTACATCGATCATGACCTCAAACTTAAGTTGCCCTCATAGAAACATAGGATCGATGAGAAGGAGAAAGCCGCTAACACTCGAAATCGCTCCAATAAGCCTTAGCTCTACCAACAATGCCATAGCAATACTATCATAGGCGGACCATTGACCTCAATGAGAGCAAGGCTACCGCTTGGCCAGAGCTCATCCCAAAAAGTGATGAACCTGGAACCTAAAAGGGTAAAGGTCGACACCATAATCTCCTTTTCAAATGAAGATTATAAAGGGGTCTAGATCCCTCGCCAAGCTTCCCTGGTGATCTATGCCTACATTTTGGGCTAGAAAGTCAAAAGAGTATTGATCGACACAGGAAACAATGCTGACATTATCTTCAATCAAGCATACGATTAAATGAAGCACAAGTTGAGGCCAAAATTGAGGCCTTATGATCAAAAGCTATATGATTTTGACAACCAGCCTATCTGACCTCGGGGATCATCACTTTACCCCTCGAACTTGGTAGAAAGCTATGTAACGTCATGTACTAGATAGATTTCCTAGTAGCGGAATGTTGGTCCCCTTACATGTCATACTAAGTAATGCCACGCAATCAATCATCGGCATGATCCTTTCCCAACCACACCTCAAAGTGAAGTTCCTAACCCCGATTTGAGTAAGGGTATGTCGAGGAGATCAAGAAAAATCTTGACAATTGTACATTAGGGCCCTAAAAAAGAGACCGTGTGTGCATTGTAGACATTGAACCATAAGAGAAATCTAAATGGTGAGGTGAAGCTACAAAGCTCACCGAAGAGGTCACCTTAGATGATAACCCTAAGTACACTATAAAGGTGGGAAAGTCCATTTCTCCTTACATAAAAGAGAGCTTGATCACATTCTTGTAGGCAAATAAAGATGTCTTCGCATGGTCACCCTTCGACATGACAAGCATAAGCCTGAGTGTGATCTTACATCAGCTGAAAATCTATAACACCCAAAAGCTAGTTTGCCAAAAAATTAAACACTTCTCCCTCAAGAGACAAGCTGCCATAAAAGAGGAGGTCTATAAACTACTCCAAGTAGGATTCTTTAGGGAATAAAAATACCCTACTTGGCTAGCCAATGTGGCCTTGATTAAGAAACCCAATGGGGAATGGCAGATGTGCATTGATTACACCGACTTGAATAAAGCATGTCCAAAAGACTACTTCCTACTACTGTGGATTGACCAGCTCATCAACAACACCTTAGGTCACGAGCTATTGAGTTTCATGGATGCCTTCTTAGGTTATAACCAAATCAAAATGAAAGAAATCGACGAGGTCCAAACCTCCTTTATCACGTTCTTCGGCACATACTACTATAAAATGATGCCATTCGGACTAAAAAATGCTAGTACAGTTTCTTAAGGCTGGTCACCAAGAAGTTTAAATCTCATATAGGTAGAAACATAGAAGTCTATGTCGATGATATGGTCACGAAAAGTAAAAGAGCACAAACTCACCTACACGACCTCCAAGAGACCTTTGACCGACTTTGCTTCTACAAATTTAAAGCGCAATCCACAAAAAAGAACTTTTGGTACCTCATTGGGAAAATTCTTGGGTTATATAGTGTCCTAAAGAGGGATTGAAGCCAATCCCAACAAGATCAAAGTGCTCTTGACAATGATGGTACCTACATCAATGATGGTACCTATCGGTGCTTAGAATTCTTCAAAATCCTCAAAAAACCCGATTAGTTCGCATGGATAGAATAGTCATAACAAGCCTTTGATGAGCTCAAACAATTCCTAATGAAACCGCCGTTATTAACAACCTCCCTTTAAGGTGAGGTCTTGTACACTTACCTCACAATAAGCGATCAAGCCCTCTCATCTGTGTTAACACGAGCTGAAGCAAAACAACAACAACCAATGTATGACATCAACAATACCCTCCAAGGGTTGGAACAAAAATACATGAAACTGGAAAATTTTGCCCAGGCGATTGTAATATCAACACGCTGATTATGTCCATATTTTCAAGCGTACTAGGTTATTGTCCTCATTAGGGATGTAACCGGAGTAGGCTTGGGACGGGTCATATAAGACCTAAACCCGACCTAGTTTCCTATAGGGTCTCCCAAACCTAACCCACGACCCTATAGGATTTTTTACGCAATACCTAAACCTACCTCTATAGGGTCATAGTCCTAACTCGACTTGACCCAACCTATAGACCCGATTGCGTTTTTACTTTTTTTTTCTTTTTCATTCTTATTGTGCGGAGGTTCTTGCAAAGTGGATAAACAAGACGATGTAATATTAACTCAACATTGCATAGTCTATATCATTACCCTTGAAAAAGTGTAATAACAAGACAATGTAATATCAAAAGCTATTGTATATGTGTGACGCATATTGCTTCTCTTTGTGTTTTTTTTTTATTTTTATACATAATTTTTTATTTAATTTTGATGTAGGATAAGATGCGATTCTTTTGCATTTATGTTCCTATATCGAAATATGTTATTAAGTGTAATGCAAATGTAAATACCATTCTTAATAAGGAAAATTTTATTCCAAATTTTGAAATACAAAATTTATGAAGCTAGTCTTCTATCCTTTCAAGTTATAAGTGGCATTTCATTTTAATTTTTCTAGTTGAAAAAAGGACATTAATGTCAAAATATCGAAAATAATAGAAAATATGCGCTTAATAATATTATTAGTTGATAAAATACACACTTTGTATTATATTAAGTAATAAACCATGTCAATTAAATAATAAAAATATTCCTTTGACATATTATCTAATATTTAATTGCTAGCACCAATAATAAGTTGGTAACAATAATATTACTTCCCCTCTATCATTATATATAAGTTAAAAAAAATTCACTTAACTATAGCAACTTGGTAATATGCGCATTATGACAATCATTAATGTTTGTTAAATTTTTGTTATTTTAATTTTAAAATTTCAAATTATATTTTTTTTAAATAGTAATTTTAGTGGGTCGACCATATAGGGTAACAACAACAACCTGACCTGACCTACGACCTTATAGGGTTACAAAATTTTTTACCAAACTCGTCTCATAACCCTATAGGGTTCGACCTTATAGGGTTTTTAGTGGGTTGGGTACCTTATAATGACCTGTCTGGTTGCATCCCTGGTCCTCATGGATATATCGATAAGGGTTGTGTTCTCCAAAAACCAAACGTCGTAGGAAGGGTGATGAAATATGTCATTCAGCTCAGTGCTTATGGGGTATGATTCCAACCTCGGGAGGCCATAAAGGCGCCACTTTTGGCAAACTTAGTGGCCAAGTGTACTGGGACACCTAAGCCCAAGGATAAGCAAAAGATTGCCTAGACCCTCCATGTAGATGGATCTTCCATGCAAGGTGGATTGGAGCTAGCCTGGTCCTAAAGGGACCCCATGGAGTCAAGATTAGTTATGCTTTAAAAGTTAGCTTTCCTGCAAGCAATAATGAAGTAGAATAGAGACCAAGTTAACTAGACTCAAGCTCGCTATGAACATTAGAGTAAAACTTAGGGACTGCAAGATCTTTTCCGACTCCTAACTTATGGTGTAGCAGGTCAAAGGTGAGTACAGGGTAAAGAATGAAGAAATGGTCAGATATTTACAAGTGGTCCGATCTTTCACTGAAGAATTACCCTCTTGGTACTCATTAAGATACCTAAAGTTGATAATTAAGAAGCCGATAAGCTCTTTAAACTCACTTTCATGATAGTTCTCGACCTATGAAAGGTTGAAGAAAAAATTTTCATCGAATTCCTCCTAGAAAAATCCACTACTACGAGAGTTCACGAGATACTAGACTTACAACAGGCAACCCCACCACCGAGTTGGATGACACCTATAAAGGAATACCTTAAGGATGGCACCCTACCTTTAGATAGATTAAAAGCAAAAAAGTTGATGTATAAAGCAACTAAGTACAGCATGATCAATGGGGTTTTGGGGCTTCAATTTCCCCCTCCTTCGTTGTTTGCATCCAGACGAAGGACGTTGTGTTCTAAAAGATCTCCACACTAGGGAGTGCAGTAATGACGCCAAAGCAGAATCACTGCACACCCAAGTCGTGCAAGTTGGCTACTTTTAGCCAAGAATAAAGGCCAATGTAAAAGAATTTTTACAACAATGTGATCGTTGTAAAAAAATTGCTTCCATCGACCATACCCCAAGTACAAATCTACTTTGCCTCACTAGCTCGTTAGCATTCGCCATTTGGGGATTGGACATCTTAGGCCCAATTCCTCCCTTGATAGGTCAAAGAAAGTTCATAATAGTTAGGTGTGATTATTTCACAAATGGGTAGAATTCGAGGCAGTTGCAAAGGTCACAGACAAAAATATCCAGTATTTCATCTACACAAACATTATAGTCAAATTCAAGGTCCTACACTCCATAGTGATGGACAATGGGATGCAATTCAACGCTAAAAGAATCAAAGACCTATGTGTTGAATACCATATCATCGCGCACTACACCTCGGTGGCATACCTTAGAGCTAATAGTTAGGTCGAAGCAATCAACAAGACCATCATGCAAAGCTTAAAGGCTAGGGCGGACGGTCATAGTAGTAAGTAGGCTGATGAGTTACCCAATATCCTATGGGGATATCGCACTACCCGATGCACCCTAACAAATGAAACCCCATTTCTCTAGCCTTTGGAATGGCAGCCGTCCTACCTATAGAGCTCGAACTGTCGAACATCAGAACCTAACCTATGATGAACTAATCAACGAGGTCGGACTTCGAGCAGAGCTCAACTCTATAGAAGAAGCTCGAGATACAATAAGCAAAAGGGTTGTAGCCTACTAGTAGAGGGCAGGCCAGTATTATGACAAGAAAGTTGGGCATAAAGTCTTTCTTCGGGGGATCTCATTTGTAGAAAGTTAGAGGCAATGGGGTCAAAAGAAGCCCGAGGAAAACTTGCCTTGAATTAGGAAGATCCCGTTAGGGTAAAAGAAGTTTTGGGAAATGGAGCGTTTGAACTCAAAACACTAGATGACAAGCTTATTCCTAGAATTTAGAATGCAAACAACTTGAGAAAGTTCTTTGAATAGCTACAACTTACTTATTTGGAAAACGTGAAATGAGAAGAAAACAATCATGAATGAAGTGACCATTCTACGTTAAGAATACGTCTCCATGATCTTCCTCTTATATATCCAACAACGAAACAACAAAAAATATTTAGTAGGGACCTTGAGACTTTAAAGAACTCTATCCCCTCGTACTGAATGAGTTCGTGTAACTCTCTCTCAAAGATAACTCCCATCATGAGCTCGGGTAACTCCCCTTGTGAGCTTAGGTAACTCCCTCTTAGGGATAACTCTCCTCGTAAGCTCAGGTAACTCCCTATCATTAGTAAGTCTCCTTAAGAGCTTAGGTAACTCCCTCTTAAAAATAACTCCTCTTGTGAGCTCGAGTAACTCCCTTTTAAGAGTAGCCCATCTCGTAAGCTCGGGTAACTCCCCTCATGACTTTAGGTAACTCCCTCTTAAAGGTGACCCCCCTCGAGAGCCTGGGAAACACTCAAATTATTTCCACAAAAAAAAAAAGAGAGCAAGAGATGAAGATAAAAAAAAAAAAACAAAGTGAAATTAACTTGAAGAAAATCATTAAAGTAGTTTTGAATGGCATCTCGGCCAGGGTAGTTTTGATTAGCATTCCGGCCAAGGAATAAAAGTAAAATTTTCACAAGTACAAACTTCTTCAGGCTGAACACAACTTCTAGCTAGAAAACTCTGGGAAGCATTTGAACCACAAATTAGAGGAGTTCTCCCATACTCAACCAACCATAACTCGAAAATGTGGGTTGGAGCTATATACAACTTCATCTCTTTGATCTCTGAAATGCAAACCCAAACTCGTCCATCAACTTTTAAGAACAACAATAAATATCAGTTGTATGAGAACTCATCATATCTAGGAAAAATAGGGCACGGTCGATCCTCCATGATGATCCAACATCCAATAAGCCATCAGAAAACTACGCTCAAAGGGGAGATCACAACCCCGCATCCCCAACGACCTCCACTTGTCTTGAAAATGGCTAAAAGAAAGTCACTGAGAAATAGGACAAAGAGTCAGATAGCCCCTCCATGACGACCTCAACCTTGAGAAGCACCCTTAAGGCTTAGATTGTTGATGGAGGATGAGCCTCTGCTCACGTGAAACATGCTACCATGGTTACCATGGCCTCATCACCAAGTAATAGACCTTGGCGACCTCAATTTGGGGACCACAGAAGAGAAAAACAACCTTAGATTGAGTGGTCGAGGTCGAAGTGGGAAATGGGCTTCGAGCAACACGCTTTACCTACTATACGACCTCCGTGGTAAATCTATGTAAACAGGGGCCGTAGAGCTTCTGACCTATTTAAACAGAGACCATAGAGCATCAACAATATTGCATGACTTGCGACTTCCAAGGGCTCGACTTATCAACCCGAAGGAGGTTAATGGAAATAAATTCATGATTCGTTCACTCTTGGGGAACTAAAGGACAAAGCAGAAATCTCAGGTTTATGAAGCAAAACAAGAGGCTTAATTAGGTTCGTGGAGAAACTATCTACCTACCAGCACTACTTATAGGCAACAAAGGACTCTACCATGACCCATATTCAATGCTACCAAATCTTGAGGATCCCAAGTGTAGCTCACATTAGTCGTCCGATCATGCCTGGAGAATTTATGAACATCGGGAAGGAAAGTTTTCTAGCACATGTAACCTCCCCTATAGAGCAATGTCGTCTACTATAACAAGCCTTATGAACGACCTACTGTTAACCTAGGAACTAAACGACAGATCTAACATGGGCAAGAGAAGAATAAGCTAAGGAAAATGAGATAAACATAGTTTACCTTGCTAAGCCTAAACCGAAAATGCAATAAAAATAAAAGTGCCAAAGATGAGTCTGGTCAAAGAGAGAAGAATCCATCCATATATTAACTAAAGGAAGTACAACCACTCAAAGGAAAATTACAATTAAGAAAGATTGCTAATGGGCTAAATGAGAAAGCAAGCTAACAATAGAGCTAAAGAAAAAAAAAGGAGAAGAAAAAAAAGAGGCTCCTTGAAAACTAACATGGACTAAGATCAGCTAACCTCACAATCGTTGAAATTCTCCTCTGTCATCACTAGCTGAGGATCTACTACGATAACTTCGCCTTGCCTCCCAACCTAACCTTCAGCTTAAGGCTCGACCACAACTGTATTATTAGCAACCACCAATCTCGTGATCTATTGGTCGGATTCCTAAGTCATGACTACAGCAACAACTTCACCTCATTTAGCTCCCTGAGCCTCGACAACAGTAGCAACTTAGCTTGGTTTGCCCTAGCCGTAGCACCGACCTCAACTTCATCCTATTTGGCTCTCTCTCCATCATCGTTCTTGTCATCATCAATTGCCTCTGCAGGAGCCTCACCTAAACGAGTAACCAGAAAATCAAGGTTCAAGTTCAGAGCCCTTTCCAACAACTCTTTCCTCATTAGCTTACCTGTATCAGAAATGAGCTTGACTTGGACCTCCTTCCATTGCTCACTCTTGAAGAGCTCTCTCAAAACCCGCTTCTTTGTCACCCCTTGGATGAGCCAACCACTCTCTAAGTCTTTGACGTGGCCCATCAACAACACCAAGGAAACAATGAGAACAAAACTTAAACAATAAAGATCAGTCACATAACAATGAATTCAGAAGACCCTACCTTCAACTTCTCTTGCTTTAAATTGGATGATTGAACACCCTCCCTCAGCTTATTGATCTCCAAAGTGGCAAGCTCGAGCTCCTGCTTTTGCCTTACATAGACCAGTTGGGCATCAATCAACTATCGTGACAAGGTATCCCACTCTTGTCTCACGTTCTTCCACTTATCCACATACTTTATGGCTAAGGCTTCGATGTGCAATAGTTGCTTCGTTGCCTCAAGAATGTCAGCCTGATACCATAAGACCTTGTCGTCCATCTCCTTGCGTAATCACTTATTCTCATCCTTTACCGCAAGCAACTCACTTTTGCATCTCATCTCGCTCTGCCTGACCTCAGCAAGCTCCTTCTCTAAGCCTGCCTTTAGTACCTTGAGCTCCTTGGAACCCTAACAAAAGAAACAATGGTCAACCAACAACAACTAGAAGTTCAATTAAAAAAAAAAAGAAAAAGAAAAAAATAAGAAGAAACATAACGTACCACTTCATAGTTCTCGTCAACATTCTGAAAGTTTCAGCAGATATCACCAAAGCTTGAAAACAAATAATAAGAGACTTTAAATAGCCGAGAAAAGACCAGTAACGTAAACAAACTATATAAGGACATACCCCATTTTTACCCATTTTAAAAATCATTAAAAAAATGAAAAATTCAAAAATCATAAAATTTCTAAAAAGAAAGAAAATAAATAAAAATTGAAAATTATTAAAAAATACAGAAATATTGGTTGTGGTTAGAAAATTCATAAAATGAGTAAAAAATTACAAAATATAAAAAGTAAAAAAAAATACAAAATTTAAAATATAAAAATTAAAAAAGTTAGAAAACCCATCTTTTTAATAAATAAGCTTTTTACAATTTAAAATAAAAAAAATTGGAAAAAGAAAAATATAAAAAATATTTCGTATTAGTCTTATAGTGCTGTGGGCTATTTTTACAAATCAGTTTGGACCTAGATTAGGGATGTAACCGAGTTGGCTCTTATAGGTTTTCCGACCCACCTGACCCTTTAAAAACCCTATAGGGTTATAGAGTCAGGTTTGGATATATAGTAAAAACCCTATAAGGTTATAGAGTCGAGTTTGGATCATATAACAAACTCGATGGATACCCGATAACCCGATATTATAATTAAAAAAATAAATAAAAAAATTACTAAAGAAGCAAAGAGAGAAAAGAAGACATGAATGAGCTACTATTTTTTGTCTCCTAAGGATGTTTTTCTTTTATATTTATGGATTAGTTATGAGTTTAGAACTTTTTATTAAATTTTGTTCAAGTCATGTTTGCTATGGAAATTAATATTATTTGCTGTCCATTTATTTTAGTCTTAACAAGAAATTTAATTTATCCATATTTTGAAAATATTATATAGTGACAAAAGTAATATATTAATGTGTTTAAATATTATATAATGAATGTGATCTATAACATTTCTATCAATTCTACATGCATCATTTTATTTTTGAATGTATAGGAAACTTATGTTAAAAGTACCGGCTTTTCTTAAATTTATTATTAAAAATTGAAAATAGGTTTTTTAAAAAAGTGTTATAGGATTATAGGGTCGGGTTCCGGGTTCTAAATCAAACCCTGTAGGGCGGGTTTGGATATAGCATCAAAACCCTGTAGGGTTATAAGGTCGGGTTCCGGGTTCATGTGATCCACTCGAAACCCGACCCGGTTACATCCCTAACCTAGAACTATTTTCTTTTTTGTTTATTAGGAGTGGTTTTGGCTTTGTTCAGATGGTTTAAATTTATTTTGAGTAGGTAAATTAACCAAAAATCTAAACAGCTCAGTTGGTTGGGATTTGCGCATGCAAGAGAAGAGGCCGAGGTTCGACCCAATGCAAGAGCATTGTGGAGGATTTTATTATGGCGTGTATAACGCATGCGATAGAAGGGTTCCCACGTACCTGAGAAGACGTGCATGGGCAGGCCATTCCATAGATACATCACTCCACTTCAGAGCTCTCCCTTTAATAAAGTCAATAGGTCTGTTAGGAACTCCCCTCTTAGGTTGACTCCTATGACTCCAAGCTACAACTTGATCACTCAGGGTACCAATATTGCTTCCAACAACCTCTACCACATGAGATGGCATGCTACGAGCTTGAGCATGATTGGGGGACCCGACCAAGTGGACTTTGAGATCAGCACCTCTAACCTCAACAACAACAGCCCCGACCCCTAAAGTAGTACCTCTAACCTCGACTATAACACCTTCCGAGCTTTGCACATCTACATCAACGATTGATGCTCCAACCTTAGCAATCAGTGGCTCGGCCTCAACAGAATGCTTTTCACCAGTTGCTCTCTTCTTAGTCGGAGCCCTCTTCTGCTTCTTCAATAGATTAGTAAGAATAGTCCCCACATCCATCACTAGCATCTCGGGCTTTGAAGAGAGATATAAAAAAGGGAGGTCAATAACAAAGACTAAGACACCTGGCACAAGCTTGAAAATTCTGAACCCTCTCGACAATGCCCTCTTTCTAGAGCTCGACTCAACAAGTGATGAGGGAAAGAGAGAGAGTGAGAGAGCTCTCATAATCAAGACACACCTCCAACGGCGATAGGCTTCCTGCTCAAGAAAATTTTCACTACAAGCCGATATCAAGTTGCCTCCCACCTCAGGAGCTCATAAACTCATTAATAGCCCATTGGGCATCAACATCGCAAGGCCCCAACCTCTACGATATTGTATTAGGTGGCATCTTTAACTCAAATGACCTATAACCTCTTCTTCTGGTGTTGACCATCGGAGCTGTTAAGTCAACCAAAGAGCATGAGCGAGCTTTTAGGTTGTCTCTTAAGGTACCACTACCCTTCATTGGATGCCTTAAAACAATAATATCTCCGGAACAGAACTTGAGTGGGCCTAACACCGAGGCTAAGACATAAGGCTTTGAAAGCCACCAATAACCACCAAGCATTTAGAAGCAACTGCACAGGAGAGAGCCGTTGGTGATTGAAGAATTCCTTTTGGAAAGGAGAAAATGGCATTTGCAAACCAAAATTGAAGGCCTTACCATATAGGGCAAAAGCCCACCCTTCCAACAAACTGACTCAACCTGAGGAAGAAGGTAGGATAACTTCCTAGTCTTTAAGATAGCTTCGCATCTCATTCATTGGACATTTCTCGAGCTTTGTCCTTGTAAGCATGTTGCAAACTCCGTAAGGATCATCACCAGCAACCACCTTATTATGTGAAGGTACTGCAAGATCTTTTCCTTCACCATCATCTGTATAATTATCCCAGGTAATTAGGTAAGCTACCTTGGCAAGCCTAATATATCGACCTATGTAAGGGTCAACACTTGTCGAGTTCTCCTGTCACTCTAGGTGACGAGCCCTCACCACCACTGAAGTGCTCGCATCACCTCTTGAACTCGACCTGCTCAGGCCAATGCTCACCTCCCTCTCCCTTTATCGCTTTGTTGGTGACTCTTTAGACCTTACCGCTCGAATCATGAGAGGAAGATTGAGTATTACCTGAGCTAGACATTGTTGGAATCTTAAGTAAGCAGAAGTACCAAAAAGGCACTAAGGATCTAAAATGAAAATTCTCTTAATGAAGTACGAAAGTGTTGTAGGAAAGTCCCTCTAAGGCACAAGTATTTATAAAAAAAGGAGTGAATGGAGATGTAAAGGCTCGAAGCCCTTATACTCGTGAGCAAATCTTAATACTATGAGATCACGACTAATAACCACAGCTGTCAAATCCCTAGGATTTATTATTACTTAGACCTTTCAAATCATTAAGGCCTCTCAGGAAAACAGCATGATTTCAGGCATAGTGAAACGTGTTAACTAAAATATGTCCAGGAGATCTAGCCGGAAGTTAAATGGTCCCCACCATAAAATACTTGGGACATGGGGGATGCAGCTCGGATAAGAAACGTAACTCGCCCAAGATAGGTAATGGCCACCTCAAGCCAACAACCTCATGGACTACATATTCTCTTTGCTCTTCACAGTATTGTTAAAACTGGACCGTTCTTGGCAGACTGACCACGTTGGGATGAAATCAAACATTAGCTGGTTTGTTTGTTTATAAAAGCTTGTATGATCAATGGCCTGTGACACCTCATCAACCTAAATGGTCATACTCGGTTTTAACGAAAATCGACTGGGTTTACCCGTCTTAATGCAGAAACGGGTAAATTAAATGGCCTCTAGTTATCCCAATACTTGTCTTTTTACCCCATCTCCACAATCAAGCCTTATATACAAGTCCCAATTATATGGATTAAGCGATGTTGGACTTTATTGGATTGCAGTACTTCTCAATTGCACAAGTGGTAGCAACAATAGTGTAGAAGCAATACTGACACATTTCTAGATCAATAAGATTTTATTTATTAAAACTAATAAAATCACAAATAAAACTAACCATCTTTCTCGTTGTCATTACCATTGTCCTTGTCTTCCCTAAGGTATAAGATATTTTTACTAGTAACACTATATTTTAAAACTAATAAAATTACAAATATTGATAAGGTTATAAAAATTCCAATATTTTTACAAATTTGTTAAAATGATTATTTAAACTCATAATTTATTATAACATCATGTTTCTTGCCATTAATAATTAAATTATAAATTATTTTTTGATATTTTTATTGATCTCGATTCGACCCCTCGATTTTCGACCCCATAGCACGTCTGAGTCAAACCTCGATCCAGTTTTAACAACATTGGTCCTTCTACATGAGAGTGGGGGGGACAAATGTTGACAGCGAAATGCAGCCATCAGTCCCACTTGATCTAATTAGGCTTCGAGGTCCAAGGTGTTGGTGATTGTTGCCATAGGCCAATTACTGGATATTGTCATTCATAAAACATTTCTATTATATTGTTTGCATGTTTACTTTATAATAGGATCCGTGATAATTTAATTATTCTAAATGTCCCTAGATGCTCATTATTGTGGGAACAACAATGAATTAAATCTAGTATGAGATTCGACTGATAATCATGGGATGTTTATTATATGGAGATATAAATCAAACTCATAGGTACATGTTTGAGAACTATATACTAGACTGACCCGCTTTGAGATCACTAATGGATTAGTGTCATAAGTGATTCTCAAAATAAAATGTCATCGTATCCTCGGACCTGAAATCACCATGGATTCCAACGTAAGGAATATTGTTTCAGCTCAATCAAACATTGTCTTTAACCAGATAATTATAAAGGTTGAGATTGGGCATAATGTAATCATATAGAGGAAGTTAAGTGATTAAGATGGGATTTGTCCCTCTCATTGTGAGAGAGATATCTCTAATGCCCCTTGATGAGTGAGACTGAGAAATGCATGGCCATGCTCAAATGAATTGATAGTGTGATCAATTTCATTTGTTTTTATCAGTTTACTTAGAAATCGAGAAATGATAAAATCGAACGATATAAGGATGACACTATCCATACCTTATGTTCAATCTAGATATCATGTGACAAAAGGATAATGACATAAGTTATGGATAGGTAAAAATCGGATCACCGATCTTGACTTAATTTGGGTAAATATAATATCTTGCTAGAGGCCACTTATGTTTTGTTGAATAAAATTGTTTTAGGTTAATTGCCAACATTAAGTGAACCTACAGGGTCACACATAAAAGAACGAGTCAAAAGGATCATGGACTAAATTTAATGTCTTGTGGGAATAATAAATTAAAGGATCATGGACTAAATTTAATATCTTGTGGGAATAATAATTTATTATTATTAAGATAATAATAAATTAAAGGATCATGGGCTAAATTTAATGTCTTGTAGGAATAATAATTTATTTTTATTTTTATTTTTATGAGAGTAATAATAATTATTACATTGTTATGTGCAAGAATTATTTTTAAGAAATATTATCCCTAATTAGATTAAGAGGCACTAATGTCATTACATGTGAGAATGACATTAGTATAAAAGGCACATAAAGAGATCTCTTTAGGGTTAACGACTTGTCTTTCGACATTAGACTGGCAGAGAAAATCTGCAAACCCTAAAGAGTGAAGCACGAAGAGTCGTGTGTGAAAATTCCAATATCATCTAGAAATGTTCTAGATCACGCTAGCACGTGAAGGATCCTTTTGAAGAGTGCTCGTTCGTGTGGATACCGTAGAGGGTATTGTGATTTTGCGATACCTACAAATCCGATCTGTAAATTGATTTCAAGTTTCAAGCTTTTAGAGGTACAAAATCAAATTATTTGTTTTGTTTTAATCTAATCAGTATACATTGATACTGGGCTAGGGTTTTCTTTTTGAATTCTGCTGCGAAAGATTTGATCTTTATAATTTTAAAATCCTATGGAAACCCAACACGAGGATGCTAACAAGCCCAAAGGGAGCTCGCTGTCGACGACACCTCGACATTACAAAATAGTGAGAAGACCCAAGGTCCTATTAGGAGAGACTGCACAACGTCTCCTCAGGAATCCTTACTCGGAAAGACTAGCTAGGATCATCGACTCGGCTAACGGTGAGCTTGACTTTACAATTTTGTGACCTCTAGTCAAAGTAAGTGGTCTAGTCATACCCCTATGACTCAAGAGGGGGGGACCCAATCAGCTTGGCCATACTCCAAGAAGCACAACTCCTCAACTTGGGTATCCTCGCCGCCTCGAGTACCGGATCAATTGTTGGGAAGAAGTCTATCTTGGTATGACCCTAGACACTATAAATACCCCTTTTGCCTTGGAGCAAAGGATGATGTTTTTACTTTATCACAAATATATTACTCTTACCCACGAACTGACTTAAGCATCGGAATGGCCGCGTCAAACAACTTCCTGGCGCTCGTCTAATTGTTTTTTCTGTGTTTGTAGGAGATATTTCTACTGGCGAAAATTAGCTCATGCAACACTAACTTTCTTAGAAAAAAAATTTCCTAATTACAAACAAAATGATTTTAATTACCAAATAATCAATACTAAATTACATGTTAGATATGCAACTTATAATTTTATTAAATAGTCATATTTTTAAGAAGCGATTTAACAAAAAGTATTTCAAAAATGCGATTCACCTATTTCCTTTATGAATTGTATCTTAGAAATGAGATTCACTAATGTACTTGATATAATTTGTGGTGCGTTAATGAATCACATTTTTAAGATGTATTAACACGTGAGTTGCATCTTATATATGTGACTCATGTGTTGCGAATAGAATTGCGTCTTGTAGATAAGATTTTATATTAGTATTTTGATAATTAATTATATATGATTTGTATTTGTGTAATTTTTATTTGAGTGAGTAGGTAATCATGCAATTTTTTATAAAATACATCTCTAGATTCTTTATTGAATCTTGAATTTCTTATACCCATACTATCATCTATTCCATCCTTATGTTAAGATTGAAACTATATCTCTTCTAGAAAATTTTCTTAGATGCTTTCTAAGTAATTCTATCGAATGATATTTTATAATGACAAAATTGTATGACTATCAACCCGCTACATAAAATTTACACAAAATAGCATATTAATTAATAAATACCGATGCAAGATAACATATTCAATTTACATAAAATTAATTACATAAATACCGAAGCAAAATTGCATATTCAACACGTGATTCGCATATTTATGCGAATCGAATGTTTGAAATGCAATTCACTGTAGACTTGATTCAAGGTGAATCACTTATTAAACATGCGATTCATTATTATTCAGTCTAGGGGTAGGCAAAAAAAACCAACCGAACCAAACCAAATCGAAAATTATAGTTTTTTTAACAATTTGGTTTAAAAATTTTCTAATTTCAACCAATCCGTAAACTTATGGTTTGATTTGAAAGGTAAACTAAACCAATATGTAAAACCAAACCAAACTATTTAAAAAATATATAATAATATTTTACTTGTAAGTTATAACTATAGTTTTTTTTTATGATAATTGATTAAAAATCATAAATGTTCATATGATTTCATTTAATATTTATTATCTGGTGAATATTAATTAAAATCAATTTGTTCATTTTTAAATTTGTTTTTTAGGCTCACGATATATGTTTTTTTTTGTTGATGATGAACTATTGTTTTTTTAATAGTTTTTGACTTTTTAATATATGAAATTTATTTATTTAGTTATAAACTCTTATTATGTATTAATTGTTTAATGTATTTTATCAACGGATCATTTTATTCGTTGATGAATTTCTTTGATAAATGATTTTTTATTTTAGTTAAATTTATCTCTAGATTATTGACTTGATGGTTTTATTAAAAATTATATATTACAACTTACTATGTATTGTTAGTTAATGTATTTTATTGGTGGATAACTGATTTTATAGAGAACTATAGATTAAAAGCATGATGAATTCATAAAATATTTGTCGTGGTTTATAATATAAGTTTTGTAAAGTGATATAAAAATTTAAGTATCTATACAAATATAAAAGAACTAGAACAAAGAAAATTTTTAGTTAGAATTTTGATTTAATCCGTAATCCAAATCGAACCAAACCGTTATTTAATGGTTAAGAAAATTTCTAGTCCGAACCAAACCATTACTTAAGGATTTGATTTCGAATGGAAAAAATCAAAGCGTAAATTATGGTTTGATTTGGTTTTAGAAAAAACAGAACAAACCGATATGTGTTCACCCTATATTACACTGAATCGCTTCATCAATATATGATTTAGTATCGTAAAAGTTTTTGGTAAATCGCATCTTGCTAATGCATTTATTGTGTTAATTTTTAAATCGCATATAGGACATGCGATTTAGCATTGATAATCTTGTTATTAATTTTATCTTACTTGAATTTAAGTATTTCTTTTAAGATTGATAGACACGTGTTTTACCTCTTTTTATAATATTTTTGTTAGATCTATATTACCAAAATATCCTCCTTGTGCCTTGTGGAGTATGGTCTTAACCTGTAACATGAATCTTGATCCAATCTTGCAACATTTGTTCTTACTTTATGTTTAAAAGTACAATCTCTCACTTGCAAACTTCTTGTCTTGTCTAAACAATCTTTTCTTCTCACCATAGAACTTTCTTCATAGAATCTTCTGTTGTAAATGTAAGAACCTCTATATCATCTTTTATCTATCTTCTATTTATGAACTTAATTCCATATTCTTTTGCAGCCTGTTGAATATTTTTAAAATTTTCGATATCTTCCATCGTGTATTTTATTAATTTTCAAGATTTAAATTACACTTTTTTAATATGTATATGTGATTTGATGAAAACTGAATTTATGATAGCCATATTCTTCTATGTATATGTGATTTGATGAAAACTGAATTTACGATAGCCATATTCTTCTGCAGCCTGTTGAATATTTTTAAAATTTTCGATATCTTTCATCGTGTATTTTATTAATTTTCAAGATTTAAATCACACTTTTTTAATATGTATATGTGATTTGATGAAAACTGAATTTATGATAGAAGGGGGCTTTATTTTATAAATATAATAAAAGTTTCCTTTAAACTCGGTCCAATCATTATCAGGGGCATGAAAAAGGACAATTATGGAGCTTCAGATTGGACTTAAACTGGTCAATTTAGGGAAATATTAAGTTTCTGACTGGACCAATCGGACTGAGGACGAACCAGAGCTCGGCATGCTATCAAATCAAAGGGACCAATTTCAAAAATAAAATTTTATATCTACTCATTGGGTTTAATTTTTTATATGGGCTTTAAACCAATTTCGGCCGAAAATCTCTTTTGAGCCTAACTGGACCAAGCAAGGCTAAATATTTTTTAGTACAATTTAATTGCATAATGAATGTGTAATGGATCTGCCGATCAACTTGTTAAGGCCTTAAGGATTGGTTTTGGTTAAGAAAAGTCATTGGTTTAAATATTCCTTTGGATTGTTTCTTTTTTTTTTTTAATTTAATTTTATTTGAGAAAAGAAAAAAAATAATAGTAAAACAGCTTGGCGTTTGTCCTATGTATGCCAAACGTCATGTAGGGGTGGGTGTAGGGTTGTGGTGAATCGATTGGTCTGCATCGATTTTTGTTAAAAACTCAGTCAAATTATAATTTATATATATATATATATATATATATATTTTTAATTTGGCACGGAACTTTAAATAACAGTTGGGTTTTTATTAAATTTTTTTAAACCCATAAATAATTATTGTGTCGGTTCAATTCGGATTAGGAATTGAATCCTATTTGTAATTTAATAATATTATAATTATATAGCATATAGCCCCATATGTAAAAGTACTAAATTTAGTTAATAGTAATAATATATTAAATCATATAAAAGGTAATAAATCAAGTCAATATTAAGATAACTAAAATTTTTCAAATATTCACTAACAACTAAATTGAATAAAACTTATCACATGACATATATTTTGAGTAAATCTCTTTGTATGATTTATAAATTTAGGCATAAAAGTTAAATAAACATATATTCTGATAAATATAAACTAAAAAAATCTTTTAAGTATTATGTTAAATTAGAAAAAAAATTATAATTACAAGTAAATTATTGTTATATTTTTTCTTAAAACAGATTGATTTGGTTTTATCTTTTTAACTAATTATAAATTTACAAATTGATTTAGGTTGAAATTTTTTTGAATCAAATTGAAAAAATATATATTTTTTATTTTTGTTTATGTCAGTTTATGGATTGATTTGATGTAATTATTCTTCGTATAAATCTCTCGCACATGACACATGGTCCTTTGCCTTCAGCGATGTTAACATTGTTGCCAAAATCTGGGTCAAATTTGAGTTTGTTTCTTTCTATTATTTTATTTTGTTTTATCTTAAGAATCAAAAGTTGGAGGACCACAAGATCGAGAATCGGATCAAAGAATATATTTAGGATTCAAAAGTAAACAGAATACATCCACATACACTTTTATTTTATTCAATTTCTCCTTCTTATTAAGTTGAATTAACCGTCGTATCTAATAATAAAAGCTTTTCAATAAGTTGATGCCTTACGACAGCCATAATAATAAAATTATAATAACAATAACGTAAAATTTTGGGACCTTCCACTTGATTAGATTTTCTAATAAAAATCAATAAATCACTCAAATCATTGTTCTTTAGATGGGTTAGGATGTTTTATTTTTTTATTTAATATCATAAGTTAAAAAATTAAGGTTAAAAAAAAGGATAAAAAACATAAATTTGAAAAAAAATTAAAATTAAAATCAACCAACACACTAAAATTTTATAACAATTAAAAAATAAACTAGAATAGCTTAATCTGGAATAAGAAGTACAAAGGTATATGGCATAACAACTTCAAAAATTAAATTAACATTTGTATGAAGTTGAAAGCAAAAGAACTTGTAGAACTTTTTGAAAATAAATTATTGACAATAAACAATAAATAAATAAATAAAATGAATAATCGTTAAAACCTTACACTTTACGTGGATTTTAGCTTAAAATATACTTCTTGAAAAAAGATACCCAACCTTAAAAGATATTGATTCCCTGTACTCCGGTCACCAGTCCTGTTGGACACCCCAACTCCTTCATTTCACTCTCGTTGGGTCTAGTTACATGGTTAGCCCAAATGAGAACACCCAAAGAACTTTTAGGAGGTTCAAATCCGAAGAACAAACGTGCAAACTCTTTTTTACCTGGGATACAATCTACTATGCTCACAGATTTACTTTGCTTGTAACTAAAATGGATATGGGTATGTTTGAATTTTTGGATTTTTTATTTGTATTCTATCTTTATCTGGTATATATTTAAATTTATTTGTATTATATTTGTTTAATTAGTTTATAAGTAAAACCGGTAGTTTTTTATTGATATTTATTTCTCAACAAATATTTGCTTGAAAACGATAAAAATATAATATCAAAATTGACTAGAGTACGATGAAATAAGTATACCCCAAAAGACAAGACTCAATCAAGCCTTACTTGAAATAAATTTTTATTCTAATTCTGTTGTTTTAGAAAAATCGTGTATGAGGCTTAAATATATTTCTTCAATTTATTTGAATTAAAACCTTCCAATGAGTTGTAATAGGAAATACAGTTAAGATATGAATATCAGACGATGGAACGTGAATAGGATAAATAGTATCTTTGAAAGTGGCATTATTCGACTCAAATTGTATTTAAGGGCTTGTTTGGATTGTATCTGTATTTGATTTGCATTAGTATCTTATTTGTATTTGATTTGTTTAATATATTTGTGAGTAAAATTTATATCTATTTTTCTATAAACGATCTGAACTGAAACGACGAATTGGTATAAACTCACCAATAAACCTAAAGTGATTCGGCTTAGAGTCCAAAATACTAAAATGGTCCAGTTTGATTTCTAAACTAAGTTGACATGTACCATGAAATCTTCTAATTTGTATATGCATAGTGGAATATCCTTTGATAGTCTATATGCATGTTTAAATATGTAACAAGTGAGAAGTGATTATAACCAACAATACTATTTGAATCAATTTGAATGACTCTTTATAAGTCTATATATCTAGAAACCAGTGTTTGAACTGGTTCAATGATTCTTGGACGATAGAATGTTGAAAATTGAAAGAAGTTAAGCTTAGCTTTCTAAAACTCCATGATTTCTTTCAAATTATCATCCTTTCGAAAATTATCCGAGCTGGTCTTTGATAAATCTGAATTGCTTTAAACATTTTAAACCTAAAATTGCCTTTAAACAATTCATTATAATTCTATATTAACTCTCTCATATAAATTTAGGGTCTACATGCTTTTAATAAGTGGTATCAAAAACTTATTATCTTACGACATGATCTAAACACAAAAAAAAAAAAAAAAGTCCTATAAAAGTTCTAACCTATCATGATCTAAAACTAAGCTAAAAAAAATAATAATAAAAATGGGGGTTGCAAAAAACTCAAGATAATGAAAAAAATTAAAGGATTTTAGATATTTTAAACAAAAAATTACCCTCAACTAACAGGCCAATTCCATATTAACTCCTCACATAAATTTAGGTCTGGAACATTTTGGTAAAGTTTTCCACATAGCCGCGCATGCCTAGATTTCCTTGGCTCTAACCGTGGTGATATGATAAAAGAGAACCGTGGCCCTTCCAGAGCAATTCCAAAACAGCAGGCTTACGGGTCAGTTACGGTTCCACATAGTGGAAGGGAGATCTAACAACAGCCAGACGATTCCCTAGGCACACCCGCCCCTACATGTGATGTTAAATCGCTGCGGACCACAAGGACCATTGACTGGGTTTGCTGCCGACCGCAAGTACCATGAACTTGATTGGACGAGTTAATGATTTTTATGAAATAATGTCGATGTCATTCCGTTCGTAAGCATCCATGCTCGATATGATTGCGGCAATGGGATTTTATTTGTACGGAGTGTACAGTTTTCAAAATTCTTCAAAAACAGTAAAGAATCACCGGATATGGTATTGCTCTAGTATACGTACCTTAATCATGTATCCCATATTTTAAGGGCTGAATCAAACAACTATTATAATCTTTCATATGGAGTCTAATATTCATATGGGTTATTTAATTATGCAAGATTATGGCACAAATTCCTTTTTTTCCCTCCTTTTTGTCTTCAATTTTCTTTGCCAAGATATGACAGAGTTTAATGTTCAATAATCCCATTGTCTACCCACCAATGACCAATTCTAACCAACGAAAAACGTGAAGTGACTTCTCTAATCGATTCTTGTTTTTGTTATGTTTAAGTGAAAAACCACTCAAATCATATGAGGGTTTTGTCAAACCCCCATATTTGATATAAGGCAATATTGTTGGTTTCATTATGGGGCTTGCCTATGAAGTGGATATTTTAGAATCCATCCAAATTGATTGATTGGCATAAGAACCTAAATGGAAGCTTGAAAGTAATAGCGAAACTATGATATTTGAAAATAATGAAAAAGATTTTTATTGCAATGATCTATTTCAATCCGTGTTTCTTATATTATATAATGAAAGTTCCATGATAAGCTATTATCTTTATCACCCTCCTGGTATCTAGAATATCATAAAGTGTTCAGTATTGTCTTGTACTATCTACAAAAAGGTATTGCACATCATATAAAATAATATGTACATATAATAAATAAATACTTAAAATTTTTAATTTATATCTAAAGTATATGCAGTTCACGTGTGGTAATTGTTTTAGAGAGTACTGACTCTATTATCATACATGTCAAAATTTTAATTATAGTTTTTTGTTATGAGCATAATTTAGTCATGCTTTAAAACTCACTAAAAAATTTAAATTCTTCGGGTGTTGAATTATTTGAGTTATTGGGCAAAAAAAAAAAAAAAACTTATGGCGATCACCAGATGTAATATTGCTCTAGTATACGTACTTTAGTCATGTATCCCATATTTTAAGGGCTGAATCAAAGAACTATTATAATCTTTCATGTAGAGTCTAATATTCATACGATTATTTAATCACGCAAGATTATGGCATAAATTCTTTTTTTTCCCTTTTTGTCTTCGATTTTCTTTGCGAAGATATGATAGAATTTAATGTTCAATAATCCCATTGTCTACCACCAATGATCAATTCTAACCAACGAAAAATGAAATGACTTCTTAATTGGTTCTTGTTTTTGTTATGTTTAAGTGACAAACCACTCAAATCATATGAGGGTTTTTCAAACCCCTCATGTACTCCATATTTGATATAAGGCATATTGTTGGTTTCATTATGGGGCTTGCCTATGAAGTGGATATTTTAGAATCCATCCAAATTGATTGATTGGCATTAGAACCTAAATTGAAGCTTGAAAGTAATAGCGAAACTATGATATTTGAAAATAATGAAAAAGATTTTTATTGCAACAATTTATTTCGATCCATGTTTCTTATATTATATAATGAAAGTTCCATGACAAGCTATTATCTTTATCACCCTCCTGGTATCTAGAATATCATAAAGTGTTCGTATTGTCTTGTACTATGTACAAAAAGGTACTGCACATCATGTGAAATAATATGTACATATAATAAATAAACACTTAAAAATTTTAATTTATATCTAAAGTATATGCAGATCACGTATCGTAATTGTTTTGGAGAGTACTGACTCTATTACCATACACGTCAAAATTTTAATTGTAGTTATTTGTTATGAGCATAATTTAGTCATGCTTTAAAACTCACTAAAAAATGTAAATTCTTCGGGTGTTGAATTATTTGAGTTATTGGGTAAAAAAAAAAAAAAAAAACTTATGGTGATCACCAGATGTAATATTGCTTATTATACGTACTTTAGTCATGTATCCCATATTTAAGGGCTGAATCAAGACTATTATAATCTTTCATGTAGAGTCTAATATTCATACGTTATTTAATCACGCAAGATTATGGCACAAATTCTTTTTTTTTTTTCCCTTTTTGTCTTCAATTTTCTTTGCAAAGATATGATAGAGTTTAGTGTTCAATAATCCCATTGTCTGCCCACTAATGATCAATTCTAACCAACGAAAAATGTGAAGTGACTTCTCTAATCGGTTCTTGTTATTTTTTGTTATGTTTAACTGAAAGAAAGCTCAAATCATATGAAGGTTTTGTCAAACCCCTCATGTACTCCACATTTGATATAAGGCATGATTGTTGGTTTTATTACGGGGCTTGCCTATGAATTGGATATTTTAGAATCCATCCAAATTGATTGATTGGCATTAGAACCTAAATGAAGCTTGAAAGTAATAGAGAAACTATGATATTTGAAAATAATGAAAAAGATTTTTATTGCAACGATTTATTCCGATCCATGTTTCTTATATTATATAATGAAAGTTTCATGACAAGCTATTATCTTTATCACCCTCATGGTATCTAGAATATCATAAAGTGTTCGGTATTGTCTTGTACCATGTACAAAAAGATATTGCACATCATGTGAAATAATATGTACATATAATAAATAAACACTTAAAAATTTTAATTTATATCTAAAGTATATGCTGATCACGTGTGGTAATTGTTTTGGAGAGTACTGACTCTATTACCATACATGTAAAAATTTTAATTGTAGTTATTTGTTATGAGCATAATTTAGTCATGCTTTAAAACTCACTAAAAAATTTAAATTTTTCGGGTGTTGAATTATTTGAGTTATTGGGCAAAAAAAAAAAATGAATTAATTGAGTTAATACCTCTTTTTAACTTTTGATGATCAATACAGACAATGGAATAGGCAACTACAAAAATGATCACCACTTACCGTTACTTATACACCACTTATATAATGGTGTATAGCTCTTAAATGAAGGTTGCATTTTCTTAGGACATGGCAAAAGTTTTTCCTAAAATAAGATATTGGATGACTGTTTAGATGCATTGTTTATGATAATCCAGTAGTGGTAGAACTGACGCACTATATAAGCCTGTAATATCTCAAAAGCTTGCAAAACTTATCGATCTCTAACATATTACATCAACGGGTGGCATAACTTCTATTAACTTTAAATGACCTATAATAACCAAATAAGCTCTAAAGGCCTATGGATTCTTTCGCAATAAAAGGTAGTGCCCAACTCTTTAGTATAGCCACTTAATAAGCTATGAATTGACCTTATCATGAGATGTTAATAATGTTTAATAATAGATTGTTTAGAATAACATTCTCTTTTTAAGAAAAATAGATTATCAGCTCGAATTCCTAAGGCCATAGTCAAATGCACTACATGTAGCATGAGAGTAGCACTATAAACTAAAATGATATAAAACAAAACAATGACACATTTACAAAATAAGGTTGGATAACCTATTAATAATAGCTTGAAGTGTTGCAAGAGTGTTTCTACCAGATGACATTACCAAAAATTTGTAGTATCCCTCATAAGTTATGATTGTCGTCTTTTTAATGTATTTTGGAGACATGCTAATATAATGCTAACTAATACGAACTGTGATCTAATTCCAAAAATATTGAGGCACCTTTAAATTTATTTAATAGCACATCAATCATTAGTAAAAAATCCTTCATTATTCTTTGATTGAGAGTCTTGTAATTGTCATAGAACCTTTAAAGATCATTTCTTATCTTCATTAGTCATACTAGTAAAGAATAAGGGCTTCTGCTACATTGAATTATTCCATCATGTCCTAAACTTATTAACCAATTTCATTCTTTTGGAAAGGTAGGTATCAATATGAATAGGATAAATTATACTAGAAGACATAAACTTTTGGAAGTAACTTAAATTAAAGTATCAACATTTTAAATAGTTAAAAAGAGAGATAACATTTGGCAAAATGCATCAAATGTGACATCAATATTTTATAAAGTTCATTTGAGGTATTAATGTTTGGATTAGTTTTCAATTAAATCTCTTTAATTTTCCATCAACGTCAACTATTGATATCTTATTTGACTTTGTCAAATGTTGATACATTTTTTTAACCACTCAAATGTTGATACCTCATATGAACTTACTCTCCAAACTTTGGTAGCTCTTTTTAACTACTTAAAATGTTAATGTCTTAAATGAACTTAACCTCAAATGTTGATACTTCTTGATGTAATTTACCCAATATGAATTACATTTATGAGAGAAGTACCTTAGAATCATGAATCTAATGTCTAATTTTGATAGTAATGATGATGGTTCCTTAAACACTTGAGCAAATTTACCTAATATATTGGGTATTTCCATAATGCCGATAAAATTTTCTAATGTGTTACATGACACTTTTTGAGCCATGAGATGGAATTAAGAAATAATGATCATGAAAAATTGGGCTAACAAAGCTTGCATGTTTTTATAAGAGTTACAACATCTCTATCATAATTAAACACCCTAGTTAGACAACTATAATTAATAGTAATAGGTCCCAATTTATGCAATTACTACTCTTAATATCAATTGAGTCCCTTGAACAAGAAGTAAACAAAATATTTCATGGAACTTTAGTCCTTGAATCATAATAATAACATTATTATAAATGCCTTCACATTTCAAAATTGTATTCCTTTGTTTTCTCAACAAAAAACTTTAGGAGAGGGAGTGAAACTTAATCCAAATGTTTAATGATTCGACTATTAACAAAATCATTGGTATCCCTCATTCATCTAAAATAGATAAAGTTGACTATTGATGCAACCATGAATTTGGTACTGTTAAAATTGACCCTCTTAACATTACATAGTAACTAGGTTTTTCTATTTATATATCATTATGTAGTAAGATATTCTTAAATCTTCAATTTCATCACTAACAATAAAAGAAAGTTAGACTTACATTTACGTTCTTTTATTATACTTCTATTATAGTTTATAACACTGTCCTTGCTTTATGATGAGCAAGCATTACCAACATCATGAGATGCTTTATTGATAATGAGAGTTTAGAAGTAAAATTAATGAATGAAGGTCGTTAAGAATAGAAAGTGTTTGTAGACTAAGTGTTAGATTAAGATGCACTATATAATTCGGCAAACTATAATGGTGTAAATGGTTTGGTAGAATAGATAAGAAATAGTGATGTATGAGTGTTAGGGATAGGCAAATTGGTTATAAGACTTTCTTTCATGCATTTTAGCAAGGCATATGGCTTGCATCAATAAAATAAGATGAGCAATCTTTTGCACTGAATCAAGGGCTTAATACCTGAGATATAGTAACTTAAGAAAAGTATTAGGAGGTTGCATAACTTTGCGAGCAAAGGATTAAAAACAAGATTGATATTCATATTCAAATCTTACCCATGTTAACTTAGGCAATATTAATTGTTGAGAATTCATCTAATAACTTAATCATTTATTGCTAGTCAAGAATTTAATTGTTTATTAATATAAATCCATTAGTACGATTGTATTCTTTTTCTTCAATATGAAAAGAGGTTATGGTGATCTTATTCACTAGAGTTCTAATGAAAATTAAAATTCAATTGCACCTCAATTTCAACTTGAATATTAACTTTAATAGGTCATTGATTTTGAATTTACGCACATCAAGTTTAATGGCCTGAGAAGAGTGTCAAAATGCAACTAAGAATTTATAAAAGATGATGACTTCATTTGAGTATTTGCACATGTGCATTGGAAGTTCATTCTTGAAATTAGGATGTGAGACATTTGAATATTTGTTGCAACATGACTTTAAATTCATGTTTAATACGTGTAATGTGTGTTGCAAGGACAATGTCAATTTGTTAATTGTTCTTCATTGACATCATCTTGTTTCAAGCAGTGAGAAAGGACAAGAACACTAAATTAATAATAAGTCCACTATTAAGGCAAATTATTATAGAATTTATTTCCTTTATTCAATATGCATAGTTTCCAAAATTATCTCTAATTCAATGGGAATTTAAAGTTAGGGTCATATTTTAAAATCTCAATCCCACTTTCCTCACTTTTGTAGCAAAGGTTTGTTGAGCCTTAGATTTATCTCTAAAATCTCATGTTTGATATATTATTTTTAACTTATTTGACTCACATATCTATTTCTCACTAATTGTTTATTTACACAAGCATGGATCCAAAAAACTAATGGAAGAGGATAAGAGGCACCAAAATGGGTGCACATGCACTATTTATACTCCTTTCATGTTTGTTACATTTGTTAAAGAAGTTTTGCTATTTTTAATATCCAACTATATTTGCCTCCTAATTTTATAAGTATTACAATCGTAAATTTCTACAATGTAGAAAAAGGAAAATAAAGCACTAGATTATATAATCATTTTTCCAAAAGTGCTTGCCGCTCTCTTTTAAGTATGTCCTTAACAAATATCTTGTTAGGCTTATTGAAGGGCATAAATATTAGTTTATGCATGTTATATTATTGCTAACGCGTACATCCAAGTTTATTTATTGTGCTTTTATTAACAATTTATTTAAAAAAAAAAGTCATATAGGTTAGACATATGATATCAATTCAAGTATAAAAGGTTGTCCGTGAGGATTTATTAGCATTACATCTTACCGTAAATTATCTCATAAATGCCTAACTTAACATACCCACAAAACCTATCTATTTGGATTGAACCTGAGCAAACCAATTCAATTGTGGTTTAATTCCAGTTCAAATAAGTTTTATCTATTAACCTTTGACCCTCTAATATGTTCAGGTCAAGGTCTTGGGCCAGTTTTGATGACATTGCTTTCTAGTACGAGGAAGAGTACTCAATCATCATATTATATAAGATTAATGTCAAAAATAATACATGAACTTTTGCAAAAAGTTTAATTACGTACTTAAAGTTTGGTTTTCTACAATATGGCACATGGAGTAAGTTTTTGTATACATTTTTCTTACCTAATGTTTGGTTTTGAACAATTTAGTATCTAAAGTAATTTTTTGTATACATATTTCTTACTTGAAGTAAGTTCAATCAGATAGGAAAAATGTACGCGAAAACTTGCTTTAGGTATCAAATTACTTTGAATAAAACTTTAAGTATCTAATTAAACTTTTTTTAAAAGTTTAGGTGCCATTTTTGACATTATCCCTAATATATATTAATCTGATAGCATTCAACAGAAGGAAATGAGTATGCAAGCGAGGCCTAAAAGACATAGGTAACTTCCATTTCATTTAAAAAATTACATCATTCATTTATAACCTCAAACTTATGCATACTTGGATATAATTAGCTAATATGACAAATCAGTTAATAACAACTTTATAAACTAATTTTACCAAAAATAGAAGAGTTAGGACAACTATAAACAGAAGGGTTGAACATATTAGCAAGGAGTTTACCATTTACTAGTTCTTCTTCTTTTCTCTTCAACTTTCTTGGAGCAGCTATGCTAAAAAAAATTAGAAATATCGTAAAGAAAGAAACAAGAAGAAGAAGGGTACTTAAGCCAAACATCCATGTAACTTTTGTTTTTACTATTTACTACATTGTCAAGTACATTGAATGTGTTGGATTTGAGGTTGTGGTTTACGCTTGAGCTAAATTGTATTTTGTTTGCTTTTATTAATAAAAGATTGATATTCAAAGCTATAACAAATTGGTGCTTTCATTGAATTGCGATTAGCATGATAGATGATACAAGGTCTTATTCAATACTTAATGATCAGATTGACTAGAATAAGATGCGTATTAAGAATATGGTATAAGAAATGCAAGGATTTCATGAATCCATTAATAGCAACATGCAAATACTGATGCAACAATTTAATAATCTATCACAATCATTGCAAGCAAATAATTTTCAACATGAAAATTAGAATGATGTAGGTAATTCTTCGTCATCACAATCCATTGAGTTTTTTAATAGCAGACACCATACTTATTGTAAGAAAATTAAACTAAAGTTGCCAAAATTTTTTGAGGGTGATCTGACTGTGTGGGTCTTTAAAGTTTATTAACTTTTTGAGTATCATAATGCACCAATTGGGGAAAGATTGAAATTAGGTTCCTTTGAATTAGAGGAAGAAGCTCTAGATCGATTTCAATGGATGCATCATAATCAATTAGTGAGTACACGACAACAAGTCATTCATGCTTTAACGCATAGATTTGACCCATCTGAATATGACGATTACTATGGGAAATTAACTAAGTTGATGCAAACATCAGATGTTGCACAATATTAACATCAATATGAGAATTTTTCCAGCAAGATTAATGGCTTTTTTTAAAAGCTTCTTAAAAAGTTATTTCATTTCAGGTCTTACACCTTTGATTCAACAAGTATTAGCTTCTTAGCCCATGAGTTTATCACTGCCATGAGTTTAGCTACATTGCATGAAAGTAAATTCAATAATATTTTTTTCATGTTCCATACAATAACAACAAAGTTTACATTCAAGTACAAAATTTTCCTTTGTTTCCTACAACAATTCTTTCAGACCCTCTTCTATTTCTAAACCTCTTTTACCTAAACTAAATTCTTCTTTTACCTAAGTTTTTTCCAAATCCCAAAATTTTTCTCAAAATCAAGAAAAATCAATACCCATTAAGAAGCTTTCTACATCTAAGTTGTTGGAGATATGAGAGAAAGGTTTGTGTTATAATTGTGATGAAAATTCACAAATATCATGTGTGTAAGGCTAAATTTTTGTTGATGGTTCAATCTAAAGAGAATGAAGAAATAACAAATTTGTGGAAGCTTCTAATAATGAATTATATAGTTAGAATAATCAATTAAGCATATGAAGTAATTCCACCAGATATAGAAATAAGCTATCAAGCTATGTTGGTACTTCTACTCCTCAAACTTTTCAAATGGAAGGAGCTATTAGAGCATAACCGTTGTCAATTTTATTAACTCTAGTAGTACTCATAATTTCTTGCAAGAGCACATGGCTCAAAGGCTGAAATTACTAGTTTTCGTGGTAAAACCATTTAGACTTACGGTTTACAATGTTGAGCATTTGGAATGCACATGAAATCAATTAAAGTAGTCATTCAAAAATATTCTTTCTTTCTAGACTGCTATATGTTGCCATTACGAGGATCTAATTTAGTGTTGAGGGTTCGATAGCTTAATACTTTGGGGCCTATTACTATGGATTATCATCAGTTAAAAATTTCATTTAAATTGAACAATGAGAGTGTGGTGTAGAAAGGGGAGATGCTTTAAAAGCAAAATTGTTATGGCCAAGACAATTATCTAAATTTATTGTGGTTGAACAAGTGGTTTATTTTTGTATTTTGATGGTCCTGTCACGTAAATCTTCCATGGATGCCATTAGCAATATGGATTTAGAATTGATATTATGTAGATTTCTTAAGGTTTTTACAACTCTGTAATCCTTGCCACCAATGAAAGATATTCAACATTATATATACCTCAAAGATGAAACTTAACTAATAAATATCTAACCTTATCATTATCCATACTTTCAAAAGCCAAAAATTGAGAAATTAGCCAATGAAATGTTTGAATTAGGCGTAACAAAGCCTGACATAAGTCCCTTCTCTTCACTCATTTGTTGATTGAGAAGAAGGTTAGAACATGGAGATTTTGTATAGATTATCGAGCTTTGAATCAAGCTACAGTATTAGATAAATTTCTAATACTAATCATTGATGAACTTTTGGATGAATTATGGGGTGTAAAGCTCTTTTCTAAGTTGGATTTGCAGGCTGGTTCTGAATTTTAGTTAAATATTTCTCCTATTGATAATAGTAGAGACTCAATTCAACTTCTCTAAATGTTGTAACTTTTTTTTTTAACTACTTAAAATGTTGTGATCTCAAATGAACTTACTCCCAAATGTTTTGATCTCCTGATATAATTTATCAAATTTGCGTGCTAGTTATCATCAAATTTGCATGTTTCTAGGGGATCTCCACAAAAAACCTTGGACACATGAAGGCTACACTATGAATTTTTAGTAATGTCTTTTGGCATGTCAAATGTACCAACAACATTTCAGGTGGCATGAATAAAATTCTTAGACCATTTTTGCTCAAATTTGTCATTTTTTTTTTTTAATGATATATTAGTGTACAACAGGACATGGATGGAACATTTAGATCATCTTATTACATTATCACAACGTCTAAAAGAACATACTTTCTATGTTAAGAAAAATAAGTGTTCTTTTGGGTACACTTCTATTGATTACTTAAGCCACTTGGTATCAGCTGAAAGGGTACGATCGAATGATGTAAAAATTGAAGCTATTAGAGGGTGGATAGCACCAATAAATGCAAAGCAATTGCACGGAATTTTAGGGTTTATCAGGTTATTATCATAGATTTGTGAAAGTTTATGCATCTATTGCTTCTCCTCTTACAAATCTTCTTTAAAAAGTTGCTTTCATTTGGACAAAATCAACTTATCCAGCATTTGAATAATTGAAATATGCTTGAAGTTCTACTTTAGTATTAGCTCTACCAAATTTTGATGCAACTTTCATACTAGAAACAAATGCTTTTGGAGTGGGCATTGGTATAATGTTACACTGAGGGAATCAATCAATTGCTTCTTTCGAAAAAAATTGAGTGTTAAATTACAAAAAGCAAGGGCTTATGTGAGAGAATTTGCACCAGTGATAGAAACTATTAAGAAGTAGAGACACAATTTATTGGGGAGGCCTTTCATCATATGTACTAGTTATTAATGAATCAGACAATCCAAAACAACAACATTATGTAGTGAAGTTTTTGGGGTACGATTATGAAGTGCAATATAAGTCTGGCATTTATAATAAGGTGGCAAATGCATTATCAATGATGCATTCTTATTCAAACACCTTACTAGTTCTATCTTTACCTTCCTTTGATTTTTTGATAGAAATAAAGCATTTATATCAAACTAATCCTACTAGGAAATAGACATTTCAAGATTACGTTGATGGTAAAATTTCATAGTGGCGTTGATAGAGAAGGGCGCATAATTATTTATGGGTTCTCAACTTTTCATATCATCACATGCATCATTTATCCCTTTTTTACTTGAGGAATTTCATTGCACTCTAGTAGAAGGCCATTGTAGAGTATCTAAAACTAACAAAAGATTAAATACTTCATTTACTTTTTTTGGGAAGGTATGAACAAAGATGTGACAATTTGTGAAGAACTATCATGTTTGTCAACAAGTAAAATATTAGACAACAAATTTGGTAGGACCACTTTAACTTCTTAATATTCCTCAAATTATCTTTTTAGGAGGTTTCCACTGATTTTATCATCGGTGTACCATGTGTTAAAGGTTATTTAGTGATATTTGTTGTTGTGGATCGTTTGAACAAATATACCAACTTAGGTATAGTAGCTGCTAATTTTATAGTTAGTAAAGTAGCTAATTTATTTGTTTTTATGGTGGTAAAATTACATGGTATTCCTATTTATGTTGTTTCAAATCAAGATAAAGTTTTTGTGAGTCACTTTTGGATAGAACCTTTTCAACTGAGTGAAACTCAATTGAAGACGAGTTCAGCTCATCATCCTCAAACAAATAGTCAATCGAAAATTATTAAGAGGTGTTTATTGCAATATTTGCATGCATTTGTTATGGATTGTCCCAACAAGTGACCAATATATTTGCCTTAGGATGAATATTGTTTGAATACATGTTTTCACATAAGTGCCAACTTGACACCGTATCAAACATTATATGGTCGAGCATTGCATCAAATTTACGAGTATATTTAGGGTTCTACCCCTATTGAAGCGGTGGAGGAGGAGCTGCAAGTCAAGGATAGTATATTGAAGCAACTGAGGTTCAATTTGAGTAAGCTCAGTTAAGGATGAAAAATTTTACAGACCAAAACAGGATGGGAAAATTTTACCAATCAAAACTACCTTACAGGCAATCACCTTTAGTTCATCGAGCTAATATGAAGCTAGTAAGGAGATTCTATGATCCTTTTAAAGTTTTAACATGATCCGGGACAGTCGCTTGTAAGTTGGAATTGCCACTGAGGTGACGTATTCACCTAATATTTCATAATTCTCAGTTGAATAAAGCTTTTGGTGAGGAGCCTAAGCAATTTCATTACCATTAGATTATTTTGAGAATCATCCTTTGAAACAATCCTTTCTATTTTGAATACAAGACAAATTCATGGATTGGGACAATTAGTTCAACAAGTGTTGGTATAGTGGGAGACTATGTTACCAAAGAAAGTTACTTGAGTTGATTGGCACGAACTTTATAAGGATTATCCACACATTTGCATCTTAAGACCAAGGTGAGTTTTTCATATCAGTGGGTAAATTATAGCATTCAAGAGACACAAGTGATTATGCAAGCAAGGTCTAAAAGACTTAAGCAATTTCCATGTCATTTGAAAGATTACCATCATTATTTAATCTCAGACTTAAGTATACTTGGATATAATCAACCGGTATGAGAAATCAATTAAATATCAACTTTATAAACTAATTTTACCAAAAATAACAGAGTGCTGGGACAATTATAAAAGGAAGGGTCGAACAGATTAGCAAAGGGGGTTTCTCATTTCCTAGTTCTTCTTCTTTTTTCTTCTTCAACTTTCCTAGAGCGATTGTGCTTGAAAACAATTGGAAATATCGTGAGGAAAGAGAACGAGAGGAAGGGTACCTAACGAGCTAATCCTCCTTGTAACTTTTGTGTTTATTGTTTACAACATTGTAAAGTACATTGAACATTGGCCAAAAAAAAAAAAAAAGTACATCGAACATTGTCGGATATGAGATTGTGGGCCATGTTTGGGCTGGATTGTGTTTTCTTGGGCTTTTATTAATGTAAGAGATTAAAAGCTGTAACATATTCCAACAAATTTTGAAGAACAGATACCGAACCTAAAGTATTGCGTGCTTAGTTTTCCAACCAAGCAGTGAAAGTGATTTTTTTTTTTTAGTACTTTGAATTCTATAAAACTAACGGGATTCATTGTATGATTTCGAAGCACCTGCAAGGATTTATAGCTATTTTAATGGGTCTAAAAATGGAAGACAATTAGAAATTCAAGTATTCGCTGAAATATTGGTTGATCCATCATGAACACTATTCAAAATAATTGGTTTTGACACTTTGATACTCGTAGAACGTTTATGTCATATTAAAAATTGTATCTAATAACTGGATACAAATTTTAAGGACCAAATCAAAAGGACATGTCCATTATAAAGAGTTTATTAACTAGTTTCATTTGCGCATGTGTAAACTTGGAGTCCTCTGTCATGGCGTGGCTTCGATATTCTACATATTTTTGTCTCTCCTGAACAAAAGAGACTTAGCAATACCAATTACCAGATTCTAAAAGTGTGGTCTTGAAAAAAATTTTAAAAAAATAATGGGATTATTGCCGACAAATTTCTTGCCTTACTTGTATCATGGGAAGATTTGCTTTATGTTTCTTTAACAAAACCTAGTGTGGTCGGCGTAAACTCTCTAAGGATAATGATTGCATGCTCCTTTTTTCTTGTTTTTCCTATGCCACTGTTATTCTACTCATCCAGACACAATATTTTGTAACAATCTTAGAGTGTTTACTTTTGCAAGAAGATGGCTAATGAAGTTGCGGAAAGCAAAGATGAATGAACCGATAAGAGTTGAAGGCATTACGCATCATGACAAAGCTGGATTTGAGGTAAGTAGTCAAAGTAAATTCCCATGTAAAAAGGAGGATATTATCATGATTTCGATGAAAAAGGAATTGCTAAATTTGTGATCGAGCGTGTTAAGCATTAACAATTTCAAAGTGGAACGTGTGTGCACTCCGGTTTGCGCTTAACTGCTTTATTATTGAGTGTATATAATCTTATGTTTAATTATGTTGTTGTCTTGCTTTATTGACAAACAAAACATAACGTGTTTTTATATATGTTTATGTGATGATTCATGCTATTATATGGATTTAGGATGACATTTTAGGTAGATAACTAATTTGAAATAAATAAATGTTCTAAAATCCACCTTTTTCACATTACCTAAAAACACAATAAATATTAACAAAACATTGCAAATGGCTTATTATACCCTAACACAGATATCATAAGTTATTTAATGAGATTTATTGCAAAGTGTGTTTAGTAATTTTATTGAAATTTTGAAAGCTACTCTACCTTGTGTAGTCAAGTGAATTTTGATGGATAGGGAAAGTTCAGTTTCCAATTTTCCATATTTCACCCCACTTTATTGGAGTAGGTACAACATGTCTATATTTTATACCCATATCAAAACTTATGCTTTGAATTAGATATAGGCTTGATAACACGGAAAAAATTTTATGGTCCCATCATTAATTTTGAAGATCAGTCTTTACATTGAACGACTCACACAATATTCAACTGTAATCGAATAATTAAAATAATTAATATTTTATTTACTATATTTATTTTAAGGTTAAATAAATGGCAGGATAGAACCGTAAAATCTCCTTGATAGCACTTATATCAATCCTATAAAATTTATTAAGATATAACATTTTGAATATTACATAATATAACTATTTTTAAATTACTACATACTTAACGCTTTTGTTCATTGCAAATAGCGAAAACCTTAAAGTATTTATGTCTCCTTCATTCTTTTTGTCATTGCAGCCTTTTTTCTGTTTTTTTTTTTTTTTACTTTTTAATTTTTTTCATTTCTATATTTCTCTTAAATCTAATTTTATCTCAACTCATTTTATTTAACTTCCCTTCATTATTTCTATATTTTTTGGGAAAAAAATGTGATTAAATTATTGGATATCACCATGCTGATGAATGCACCGCTTATAAATATATATTTAAAAAATTGATAAAAATGTTGGGTACATTATTTTAAAATTTTTACCTATAAAAATCTAAAAAAAAAATTATAGATTCTATGAGATATTTTGTAGCTATAAGTTATTTAGGGTACTTATTTTAAGGGGCTGAGGGATGTATAGGTTTTGAAAAATATAAATATATTACCACCAAAAATTGCAAATAAACAACAAATGACTTCCTTTTTCTTGGGTGATAACTCCTTTAATTATAACAAGTGCCACGACAAGCCACTAAATGCACACACTATCATCTACTATGTTCTATAAATAGATTAGAGCAAAGGCCACACATCGATCAAACCGCCAAATCTAGTACATAGGAAATGCTAAGAGAAAGCAACATGGAGGAGAAAACCTGCCCTGCTAAGAAAAGAGAGAAGGGGGCATAAAAACAATGCCCTTCATCTTCTGTAAGCACATCATCTCCTAGTCCTTATGTTATAAAAATATAAACATGGTACAGTACTTCACTAAACTATGGTTATCGTTGTTGTTTTGGATATATAGCTAATGAGGTTACGGACAAATTATCTGTGGTTGGTTTCTACGCAAACATGGTGAGCTACTTAACGACTGAGCTACATCTCCCCCTAACAAAAGCAGCCAACACTATCACAAACTTTGGTGGAACCGGAAGTCTCACGCCGTTGCTTGGTGCTTTCATTGCCGACGCTTATGTTGGACGCTTTTGGACAATAACAGTCGCCTCCTTGATTTATGTCCTGGTATAGACATCCTTTCTTTCTTTCTCACTCTCTCTGCTGTATCTGTGTTTGTGAAGATAAGGAAAACACCTAATAATTCATCCCTAAAACTTAACCGTACTAACATGTCACGTAAATGTATTAATAATACACGAATACCTTAGAATTATACATGAAATTATGAATTTAGTCTTCAAAACTATTATGTATATATCTAATTATCTTTATTATTTATTTATCACTTATCTAAACACGTAGCAAATTGCTATTAATGATTTTTTTTAATACACCTTGATTGGATGAATATGCTTCAAGCAGTGGAAAATTTTTTTTTTTCAATTGTTTTGGGAGCTAGCAATCTAAGAAACAATTTCAGTTTAATCTACAAATTTACTGCCTTTTTAATACAAATAAGAAGTATTATTCTCGAAAATTAATAAAATGTCAAATCAATTTATCTAATCAAATCAAGCTCAAGTCTTGTAGTTTAATTTTCATTCTTCATACGGATGTCAATATATCGTTGTCGTCAAAAGGTGTTGAGCCTGTAACTCTGTTTACTATGGTCTCGCGTCAATTATATGGAGAAAATGGTGACGGGCAGTTTAATATCATTAAATTTTGAGCACATATTATCAGAATAATAAAGAAATTTATATCTATTTATTTATTTTTACACCTATTCCTCTTATTAACTCTATTTTATATAGTTCTAATAATAAAGAAATTTTTTCTAATTTCTCATTTGATTCATCAAAGTGAAACTAGGATTTAGCACAGGAGAACTTTTTATGAAGAAATCTATCAGCATGATCAATCTTGTACATCTTAATTGCACGAATAAAACAAAATATAGCTGTTTCATTAATTTATTAGATTATTTTATTCATTTACTTATCGTAATTTGATATATATATATATATATATTTATCCAACAAGATAATAATTAAAAAAAGGAATATTTAAGTCTATACTTGTTAAAAGAATATAACACCTTTGCTGAGTTCATCTTTATAAAACTGGGTATTTTTTTTAATTTTACCAAATATAGACATAAATATTACTTTTTTATTATTATCTTTTTGGAAGAATTCATTTGAGGTTAAAATAACTAACTTAATTCCATATAATTTTACTCTAATTATTTTATGTTTGTTCTTTTTATGGGAGCTTCTACTATTTCATCGTTGGGAACATCCAATCAACTATTTAACCGTTAAAATAAATATAATAATTAAAATATTAACTATTTTAATAATTTAATCAAATTTAATAATAGCCAGGGAATTTCTCTCTCTTTATATCATAATGTCATAATCATGTAACCTTCGTATTGCTGTCAAGTGCATTTATATATTAACTTGGAAGATTCCATTAAACTTTTTGAGTGACATATGATGCGTTGTCTTATTAACTTTTCAATGTATGGAAAAAAAAAAAAATATATATATATATATATATATAAATGCACACATAAAATTAACACAAAATTTCATAAATTATAAGATTCAGACAACATGTGTGGGCCATGAATTCAATTTTATGTGGCTTTGGATCAAGCAAGAGTTATCTTTCTGTCCTGTTTTGTCAGAACACTTCAAACAACTATTTCTCATGTGTGCAAAGTTGAACATCTTCACTTTTTCTTCCTATATTTAACTCGGAGACAGACTATATTCCATGGTGTCTATGGCACAAGTGGGAAATTAGGAATCTCGTAGTGTCAAATCAAAAGGAAGAAAACAATAATTAATTATTGAGACACTTTCTTATTTGAAATTTCAACACTGGCACTTTCCAATACACATGTGTAGTTTCCTACTTTTTATTTAGTTAGAAGACAATTAGATAAAAAGAATATCAACAGATTTATTTAGTTTGAGTTTATAAGGAACAATTGGTTGGATTTTGGGTTGTATGTTCTATAAAAATATAGTTGGAATGATGCACCGGATTAGCTTTTCATTAGATACTGCTTTCTTGAAGAAATTAGAATCTAAGGAGTTCATATACGTCAAAAAGATGAGTTGGATAATCAATAAGATTAAGCATATCAAATCTAAAAAAGATTTGATAGGTATTTTACATCACATATATGAAAAATAGCAGTAAGTACTAATAATATATCAATATATGATAATAATATCAAAATAAATTGGGTTAATTATTTAAAAAAAAAACTAATCTATGTTACTGCATTTTTACAAAAACATGGCCTATAATTTTTTTAACAATTAATTAACATGAAATTTCCTCCGTCGTGTTTCATCTGAACTGGCGTTAATTGAACCATGTTGTAGGCATGTGCTAGACGGAGCCAACACCCATGCCATTATAAAATTAAAAGAAGATATATCTAAGGTTCATAGTGAAAAAGAGGTAGATTAATAAGATTTTATTTGAATTAATTGTCGATAACAAAAAAGGAGAAGGCAACATCCAGAGCTGATCTCCTTCAAGGGACTCCATCTTCTTCCCAAGGATGGACCTCTCTTAATCTGTCTAACCCATCTCTCCCTCTAAAGCCCACTGGCGACTACAACAAACACCAAAGCCCCTTCTACGTGACAGAACAGACCACGCCAGCCATCCTACCTATTTTCATATATCAAAAACCAAGGTTACAACCTCTACATCCAATTGCCAAAGCCACCACAACCGGAGCCGAAACTCACACTAAACTAGTTGCCAAACACCTGCAAAACCACCGATGACATCCGTTAGTGAAGCCTCATGACCCAACAACACCAACAACACAAGATGAAGTAAATTTCAGGTCAGTTACTTGTTGAAAAAAATAATAACATAGATCATGCTTTTATAAAACTATAAAACCACATATTATTTTTTTTATAATTAATCCAAGTAAATTTAATAGATGATTAGGCGCCACTTATTTATATATATATGTGTGTGCGTGCGCGCTTTATATAAAACCAAACATTCTTTTTCATGATGCCGTGAAAATATTGCTACATCCCTTGAGAAAATGACTTTTCACGGCATATAATGCCCGAAAGATATTATTGTTTAATAATATCCAATTATATGTAATTTAAAGAAACAAGATCCCAGAACACCGACTGCAACCAGTTGTTATCCATGATTCCATGCCTATCTAGTCCAATCGTCTAATGAAGAAACAGGTACGATAGCCCAACCTCTTGGTCTGCAAAAATGGACCATCCATCAGACCATGACAGAAAACTTTTGTCCGAAAGCTTGATTGCTTCGCTGTGAAAGGATGGATGATAGAACATAATAACATGCTCGCACGCCGTAGCTCTAAACCAATAATGCAATCAAATTATTGGTGAAGAAAACCTTAGTAAAGAATATAACGGAGGACATTGCGATTGTGGTGAAAAATTCCATATGAATCTAAAGTAATACAGTATCATGCAGTTACCATATCAAAAATAGTAATATTTATAATTAGAAATCAATATTATTGAAACTAGCAATATTTACTAGCAGAATTTTAGATCAGGTAGTTTGTCTCACTAGGCTTAAATTTTATCATTATATTTTGATGGGACGACGGACGAAGCAATAGACTTGACACAATAGCCTTACCGAGACAGGTATTGCTACGCTGTGGAACTAGCCTATAGAGGTGAGTTCCTTTTTCGTCTTAATAGGTTAAATTATAAATTTGCTCATTTAATCAATTAAAAAGAAATTTTTATTATTTTATGTATCTGTATGTTTAGCATTTTTCACTTTAATAAATTTGTGTTTTGTCTCTATATATGTATATTTATATTTCTAATAAACACATAAGATTAATTTAATTAAAAATGCCATATTAAATAAGATAATATAATAAAAATAACAATAAATTATAAAGAAAAACAAATGATAGGAGGAAAAAAAGAAAACGTAAAGCCCCTTACTACCTACATTAAGATTAGGACAGCTAGCCTAGCAAAGTGCCTTTTGGATTTTTTTTTTTCTTTATTCACCTTTTTTATACTATATGTATTTTTATATATTTTTAAAAATTTTATAGTATTATTAAACTAAATATTTTTTTATTATATAAATTTTATGTGCCAATGGTAGCAAATGGCTTCATATTATTTGTTCGGAAAGGAAGTTCAGTACAATGGTTTCTTATAACCCATCCTTACTCTTTGGATTTGATAAGGAAGAGTGTTTTGCGATTCTTAGCCTAAACTCTAAACTCTCTTAGTAGTGCTGAATATGTGCAAAAATTGCAGTATACATGCGGGCTAGAATACGAAAATGAATAATTGGCTATTCGAATAATTGTTGGAATTATTATTATTTTTTTTTTGGTCTCGATCCAAGAAAATTTTGATTGCTAATTTCATCCTTATATTTGTACCTGTAATCACGATAGTACATGCATATTTGCCTTTATAGGTAGAAAAATAAAAGAAAACTATAACAATTATATAAAATAAATAGTTTATTCATTGTAATTTGGATATGAGTTGCCTTCCAACAATAATGTTTACTTTAACTAATATTGGCCTAACGTTGATAAAGTATAGAATGTCTCCTTCCTAATCCTGGCACCTAAAATTATAATTAAGACTCGACAATACTTTAACTACCTGCAGTGACCTACTGGATCAACATGAATATTGCACATATGTTTGGATACGTGGAAGACGGTGGAAATCTAATGGAAAGCAAAGGAAAAGAGTAGAAAACATATGTATGATTGGGATGTGTTTGGATACGTGGAAGACGGTGGAAATCTAATGGAAAGCAAAGGAAAAGAATAGAAAACATATGTATGTTTGGGATGTTTAATGGGGTATGGAAATTGGATGAAATGTATGGAACTGGAATTGTTTGGATTGGTAGAAAACTGAAAATCTAATGAAAGTAGAGGAAAAGGATGGAAAACATGTGTTTAGAAAGCTTAATAAAGTAAAAAAATGAATGAAATGCAAGAAAAGAGATGTGGAGAGAAAGCGGCACAAATGGATAGAAATGATAAAAATACAAAAATATCTTTAAAAAAATATAATACCTCTTACAACTATTATGAATACGATAAATATTGGAGTTTTTTTTTTTCTCGGTGGATGAGTTTTTTATTTATATATATATATATATATTTCCTTCTAGAGCTATTTTATTTAACCTCGGATGTGGAACAACTAGAATAAGACAGTTATCCAACAAATTATCTTTATCATACTAAGATAGATTCTTCTCGAATGAGGCTTCAGTTTAAATATTATCACTTATCTTAAAGTTGATTAGACACCAACTTGTTTCTTCTTAACTTTTTCTTTTTTGAGAGGAGGAAAAAAAAAAAAAAAAAAGAAAACCCTCTTGATCGGTACCTCATATTTTAGCTAAATACATGTGACACTAACAGTCAATAACCTGTAATCTCAATCCCTGAAAGGTAGATAGGACTAGTTTTTGTCAATTTTACAGCAAGTGATTTTATCGATGTGGTATTGATTTCCTCTTCTAAAATCTTGATAGGATTATTTTATCAAAGTAAAAGATTTGGACTCGCTTATTCCGCGCTTCAACTTACTCACACCTTTTTATTACCAAGAACCCAAATACAAGGCTCATCCCTGCTTGCATTTATATATAATCTTACCATCTTCACAACTTTTGAGATTGGAATAATTAATCATTGTCGTAAGGAAAATACTAAACATAATCATAAGGAGCTGGGAAGATGTACGTAGCACCAGTTAAAATCATTGTACAGCGGAGATAGTCGACAAAGTGTAAATAACAATCATCTCTCACGTAATACGAAGATGATTTTTTTCAAGGCGAATAGAGGGAGTAAGAAGTGTAGCTCTTGAAAAATAAACATAGGAAAATCCCAATACAAATATACATAGTTTAAACCATTACAAACTCACGGACCACTTGAAAGAGTAGCTACTGGCTATTTATTCTCGTTTTGTTCTATAAAAAAATAGCTATTAAAGAATTGAATTGAGAAGAATGGTAATTCATAATGAATTCTTACAATGAATAGGAATTTATGATCTCACACACCTAAATTGCTATTTATTGGTTTTTATTTTCAGACTTTATTATAAATATCCGTGTTTTGAAAATATTACCTATATAATTAGCATCTCTATAATAAAAATAAGACGTATTATAGATATTTTACTTTTATTGTCAATAATTACTTCTTTTATCCTTTATGTCAAGCAAATATTATAATAACTATTATAACTCTATCTTTTATTTCATATGGTGAAATAAATGAACTGTAAATCATTAGAGTGTGACGTCACTTTTTTATAAATTTTCAAAATTTGTAAATAATCTGGAATCTTTACTAAAATTTTATCTTATCTTTTACTATTGTTCACTGTGTTAAACGGAATAAGATTGTAATATAATAGGTATTATTAAGAAACATAATATAACTATAATAGTATTGTCATTTTTATTTATTAATATTTTATTTTAATAGGTGCATTTTAATAAAAGACAATCGATTTTATTATTGAATTATTATTTATAGATTTAGGTAACGAATAGGTTTTTAATATTCATTACAAGGATATTTATAAAATTAATATTACTAAATAACAAACTAAACAATGTAATAGTCCTTTTACCGTAATTTTTAATAACTCATGCTATGTCCGAAACTGACAGTTCTATAACATTTAAACATGGCAGGGCATGTTAATGCTAACCTTTCAAGCTGTACTTCCTCAACTAAGGCCATCACCATGTAAGGGCGACGAAGTTTGTCAAGAAGCCAACTGGGGCCAACTAGCTATCCTTTATGGGTCTCTACTCTTGAATGCACTCGGGGCAGGCGGGATCCGGCCCTGCGTCGTGGCATTTGGAGCGGATCAATTCGACGAAACGGATCCTAAGCAAAGCACCAAAACATGGAAATATTTCAATTGGTATTACTTTGTGATGGGGGTGTCAATGATTTTAGCAGTTACAGTATTGGTCTACATTCAAGACAACATTGGATGGAGTTGGGGATTTGGGATTCCAGCTGTTTTGATGTTGATTTCGGTTGTTCTTTGGGTTGCTGGGTACCGGCTATACCGGATGTTGGAACCGGATGGAAGCCCGTTTACCCGATTGATTCAAGTATCTGTGGCTGCCTACAAGAAGAGAAAGTTGTCTATTGATGACCCCACGTTGTTTTATCAAAATGATGACCTCGATGCCTCCATTTCTATTGATGGCAAGCTTGTCCACACCAAAAATTTGAAGTAAGTTACATTTCTATATCTTTAATAGGCAATCATATGTTTTATTTAAAAAAGAAAAATTATAGTCCCGTGACATTTTTCAACAAACTGATTCATTACTTAATTAACATCTCAAATTCATATTTCAATTATAATTGCTTTATCCGTTACTTACATTGTTGTTTGATAAACATTTACCAAGAGAAAGCTGTAAAATGCTAATGAAAGAAAAGGAGAGGAAATGAAATGAGATAAGAAAAAATTTTGCTATAGTTGTTGGGATATAAAAAGTGGAAATGAATGGAAATAAACGGAAATAAAGTTATAAAATGACTAAAATGTCCGTTTTTGCTTTCTTGTCTTTTTAAGGATATATTAGTAGTTTTAATATATTTTTTTCCATTTCTCTTTATTTTATTACAATTTTGAAGAGAAAGGCAACATACCAATATTTCCTTTCATTTTCATTGACTTCATCTCGTTTTCACCTTAACAAAATATCCGAACACAACAATTCATCCCACTTTCGTTACTTTCTTTTATTTTCAGTTGATTTTTACAGTTGTCACACACAATATTAATATACTAATTACTTTGTATATTAATTATGATATATTGCTTTTATTTTTATTTTTTTTCCAAAATGATTTGATAGATATTAAAATTCGACATGTATTTAAATATTTAAAATTTTTTGACACGAATGATAAAAGAAAGAATGGATCTAATTATGCACCCATGTGTTAATGCAGATTTCTAGACAAAGCAGCAATTGTGACGGATGAAGACAATCGAAAATCACCAAATCCATGGAGGTTAAACACAGTCCATCGAGTAGAAGAATTGAAAACCATCATCCGTATGGGACCAATCTGGGCAACTGGAATCCTCCTCTACACAGCCTACGTCCAACAAAACACCTTCTCCCTCCAACAAGCCAGAACCATGGACAGACACCTCACCAAATCCGTCCAAATCCCAGCAGGTTCAATGACTGTCTTCACCTACACCGTCATGATCACCACAATTGCTCTCTACGACCGTTTCCTTGTCCCTATAGCCCGACGATTCACCGGCCTAGACCGCGGGATTACCTTTCTCCATCGGATGGGGATCGGGTTCCTAATCTCAATCGTAGCCACCCTGGCGGCTGGTTTCGTTGAAGTAAAGCGGAAAAAGGCCGCTGAACTGCACGGTCTCCTCGATTCGCCTCACGCCATGATCCCAATATCGGTTTTTTGGCTTGTGCCACAGTATGGTCTTCATGGGATGGCTGAGGCATTCATAGGTATTGGGCATCTTGAGTTTTTCTATGACCAAGCTCCTGAGAGTATGAGAAGTACTGCTACTGCTTTGTTCTGGACAACTATTGCCGCTGGTAATTATATGAGCACGCTTTTGGTGACAATAATACACAAGTACAGTGCAAGACCGGATGGATCGAACTGGCTCCCTGACAACAATTTAAATAAAGGAAAGTTGGAGTACTTTTATTGGTTGCTCACTTTCTTTCAGGTCATCAACTTTTTATATTATATTGGGTGCGTGAGATTTTATACTTTCAAGCCCATTCAGCTTCAAAGCATGAAAGGTAGTGATAATTCAGGGAAAGATGAAGTTGAGCTAGCAAATAGGGTTTAGTGATCATCAAACTCTTATACTATGTTGTAATGTGTTTGCTTCTCAGTTTCATCTACAAAGGACTTAAATAACTTGTAAATTTAGCAGTATGATCCCATGGAATATGCTATATTTCCAATAATACAACAGGTTCTTCTAATGAAGATGGTTTGCAAGAGATTATATTTGAAAATCATGCAGCAAAAACTTTTCGATTAAGCTTCTTGAATTTAAAAAATTTTACCCTACAAATCGGTGATGTTTTAAGCTATCCAAACAGATAGAATATGAAACTCCACCGAACATGCCTCGACTGTCGTATGTGGAGAAGGAAGAAACCTTAGGGAAACAGGAAATGGACCATTTCACCTATTATTTGTTTTGAAATTTACATATAAGAGCTCTTGGATATGTAGAAGACAGAATTTAATCTCTTTCTTCTTTCAAAAGAGTGAAACGAAACCAATATAAATTTTACCTAAGTGATCTCGCATTTTCTTGACTTTTTTTTTTAAAGATAAATGATTGTCTATATATTTAATTATATTAATTTATATACTATAATATGTGAAATATCACATCAATACGATTAATGTAAAGTTGAACGTTTCGTATTATATAGAACTGCTGAAAGACTTCACAAAATACTTAAACTACGAGCTATAAAAGATCCAATAATTTCTATATATAAAGCGTATTTTTTATGCATGCCTGAACTTTACAGAATTAAGAAACTCTTATTGCAGATGTCGAATCATCATCAAGGTTGGGGTGTAGGAGCACCGTAAACCTACAAATATAAAAACTTAGTAAGTGGTGTGTTGGAGGATAGTCTATCACGATTATTCTGATACTTAAGTTAGTTGTGAGTTCTTGGAAGTACTAAGAAGGAGAGAATAATTATGGTAGCACTTATGTCTGGAAAAATATGCCATACCCTTTGCATGAAAGCCCTTTATATTAGGTAGCCATAAAGGAATTTAGGAGACTGTGGAATATCTTTGCTTCACATAGCGAATTTGCCAAATCCATCAGCTAGCTTGATCCACGAAGCACAAATGTGTTAGGCACATAATGCAAACGAACCAAGAATGGGGTACAAATATTCTTGGTATGAAGGGCGACTGGATAGGTATGACTTACCAGGGAGATACAGATGTTAAGTCACCGTGGGCGACCTAAGGTTATGGTTGTGACTAGTTGGATCTCCTTGCCATGAGCCTCCATTTGAAGAGTTGCTATCGAGGTCAAAGACCTTAGTTGCATGAGGGAGCCGACGTCTCCATAGAACTTGGTCATGAAGTCAAGGGCATTATACAAGTCTAAGGCCTTTGCGGGCTAGACCTTCTAAGTAGGGGTAGAAGAAAAAACCGACTGAATCATACCAATTCGTAACCAAATCAAATATATGGTGTTTTTTTTTTTTTTTAACAATTTGGTTTAGAAAATTCTTAATCCAAACCAATATATAAATTTATGGTTGATTTGAATGGGTAAACCAAATCAAAATTTTTAGACAAATATAAAGATATTTTACTTGTAATTATAAATTTTATTATGATGATTAATTAAAGGTCATATATGTTCTTATGATTTTATTATGATAATAATTATATGATGATTATAACTGGTTCTTTTTTTAATTTTTTTTTAGATACAAGATATATTCTTCTTTTGGTAGCTTTATGTTGTTTTATATTAATCATTTGAGCTCTATGGAGTATTGATTTTGTTATTTAGTTATATATCTTATTATGTATCAATTTTTTATTGTATATTTGGTTAGCATATCACTTTTTTTCATAAATGACTTTTGTTGATTAATGATTTGAGCTCTATGGAGTAGATGGCTGATTGGATTATTTGTTAGAGGGTTATGATTATATTTTACTATGTATTAGTTGATGAGTGTATTATGTTAGTAAATAAATGATTTTATGAAAGATTGTGGATTAAGAATGTGATGAATTTATAAAATATTTTGTTGAGACTTACAATATGGACTTTGTAGAGTGATTTCAATATTTGAATATTTGCATAAATGTAAAATATTATAACAAAGTTTTTTTATTAGAATTCTGATTTAATACGTAATCTGAACCGAATCAAATTGATAAGTGTCTAAATACCCTTATTATTCACATTGTTTTAATATGATATTATATGGATTTTATGTGAATTATTAAGGAAAATGATACTTATTTGTGTTGAAATGTCTATAATTGTCTCATTGAGTGAGACAATTATAGACCATGTAGACTAGGGGGCAAGCTAAATTTCACGTTATATTGTGGTGTAATCTTCTCATTCCTTTATTTCTTTATTATTATTATTGTAATTGCATGAATTGGTCATAAAATTGATAAAAGTGATAATGGTTGGTTAATTGAGCTTAAGATTAGTTCAGAAACCCACCTTGTAGCTTTTGTTTTCGCATATGTGTGTATAAACAAGCTTAATGGTGTGTGCATGATATCCTCCATAGTCTCCACTCTCCTTATTTCTTCCCTTGGAAATGCATGTAGATAGAGAATATTTTGTAGGGACCTATAACAATATGATCGTAGCCTTTAAATAAAAACCCAAGGCCAAAAGGCAAGGTGTATGTGATATCACTTACATTCTCTACTTACATACTTGCTTACGTGCTCTCTCTATTAACCTAATATTGACTAAGCATTAAAGTGGCCTTGCCGAACATCCCAGCATACCACTAACCATCTCTTTTAGTTACAGGCCCTTGGATATCTATCGACGATTTCTCACTTGTAATGCATGTCATACTATAAGTAGACATAGGATCTGTTTATTTCATCATATTCTAGTTATTTTGACATCATGTTTTTATCATTTTCAAACAGATGTTTGTCAAGAAATAGATACAGATAAAAACTAATAGTTTTACTTATAAACAAACCAAATATATAAAATAAAGATATGATATATGTATAATACAGATAAGTTACAGATGCAAATCAGATATAGATAAAAATCCGACAATCCAAATAGGCCTACATACGACAGAATTGGCATAACATAATGGAGTCAGGATTTGGTAATGTTAGTGCTATAATGGCTTTGTATCTATGGCATTTAAGATACCAAGATTAATGTTGGCAATTATAAGACCATTTTCAGAAATAGAGGGATAATAGGGGGAACTTTTTTATTTATTACAATTCAAAAGGCACAAAGTGCCTATTTATATGCTTACATATAAAATGAAAGAACAAGAAACTAAAAGGACACTCATCAATACCATTAACTACACTAAATACTAATATGTTGGTTAGTTACTAAATATAAACCTAGAAAATAAAAAGACACAATATTTTGAATCGTATTTAAACACTTCCCCCCGATTCAAAGTCACATACTCCCAATTTTGATATAAAAAAACTCATGCTTGACTTAGGGAAGTAACTTGTGAGGACATCCGCCACTTGTTCATGGGTGTTGCAATACTTGAGTTGAACTTGACCTTCAGTACCAACTCGTGAATAAAGTGAATTTGAATGTCAATATGCTTTGTTCTTCAGTAACCAACTCCTACAATTGTAAATCTGTTATCACAAAAAAATCTCAGTTGCTCCACTTTGTTTTTGGCCAAAATCAGCAAGTAATTGCCTAAGCTACATAACTTGACATGTTGCTGAGGTTACAACAACATACTCAACCTTAAAGGATGATAATGTAGTGGTAGCTTGCTTCTTAAAACTCCAAGTTACAGCTCCAGACCCGAGATAAAAAACATCACCTGAAGTGCTCTTTCTATCCCCAAAAGGTCCTGGCAATCACTATAAGAAAAGCCTATCAAATGAAACTCAGAATCTATAGAATACCAAATTCCATAGTCAATTGTTCCACCTACATAGCATAAGATATACTTTGTTGCGACCAAGTAGTGTTTTGATGGATTATGCACACTACTAGAAAATTGGGATTTAGAGACAAAAGTTCTGTCTCTAAACGAAATTTCTGTTACAAAAATCATCATCACTAATTTTTTTTCTATAGAAATATAACTTATCTTACTAGTTTTCTATTGCAGAATTTCTGTCTCTAAAGGCTGATTTTCTTATAGTGATAAATCAAGAGACAATATTAATTGAAAATACAATGTCAAGCTATGTATGAGTCAAATAGTTTAACCCTCTTACCAAGCTTCTAAAAAATTTAACGTTTGCCATGCCAATGTCATCCTTAACCTATAATTTCTCATTCAAATTCATGGGTATGACAGCATTTTTGCAATTCATCATATTAAATCTCTTAAGTAAATCATTAGCATTCTGCATTTGTGAAATAAATATATCATCTTCCTGTAGTGACACTTCATGACAAAAAAAAATAATGCTGTAAACCTAAATCTGTCATCTCAAATTTATTCATCATACTAGTCTTGAAGTCATTAACCAAAGCATCATATTCATCATACTTGCCTTTTTATGTGGAGTGTAGGTTTATTTTCACTTTTCACAAACCCATTTGATGGAAAATGAGCATCTATCTTGTGGTATTACACTTGCGGTGCTTATTTCAACCCATATAGCGCCTTTTTAAACTTATAAACCTTGTCTTCTTTGCAATAATAACAAACCCTTCTAGTTGAGTTACATACACCTATTTTAAAAGTTCTCCATTCAAGAAAGCTGATTTTACATCAAATTGATACACTGACAACTTCAAATAGGTAGCAAAAGCTAAAAAAGTTCTCACTATTGCAAACCTTGCAACTGGAGAGAAGGTATCTTCATAATCCACACCACATGTTTGTGCATATCCTTTCACCACTAACCTTGCTTTATGCCTTTCAATGCTCCCAGTGGCATGGCAATTGGTTTTAAAAACCCATTTAAGCCTAACAGCACCTTTTCCTTCTAGTAAATAAGCTAACTCCCATATTTCGTTCTTGTTGATTGTAGTCAAAAAACCTTTAACCCGTTCCTTACATTTAGTTGCTTCTCCATAATTGGTCGGCTCAACAGCAAGTACGACATATGTGTTGGCACATATCTCCCTCAATGATCTAAACTTCCTTAGGGGAGTTTCTTAAAAGGAACTTTCTAAAGTGGACTGGGTAGTTGGGTTGTTTGTTGGTGTTGAAAACTTAGAAGAGTTAGAAATAACTATTGAACCACCATTGTTGCCTTCTTCAAAATGTTCCAAGATTGCTGGAATTTCAGTTTCTATGGCATTTTCATTACTATCCCACTTCCAACGTACTTCTTCATCAAACACCACACTCCTACTAACAATCCCTTTGCCACAAATAGGGTTATACAACTTATATGCCTTTGATTGTGCATAATAACTAGTAAAAATGCATTGTATAGAATTGTCATCTAGTTTACTATGATTTTCATCACTAACCAAAGTATAGGCCGTACAACTAAATATATGCAAGTGACTTACCAAAGGTTCATGGCCATTCCAAGCTTCATAGGGAGTTTGATTTTGAAATGCTCTTGTTGGAGATAAATTAAGAAGATAAACTATAGTTGCTATCGCTTCTACCCAAAATTCATTTGGAAGGCCTTTAGCTTTCAACATGCCCCCTTGCCATCTCAACAACTATATGATTCTTGTATTTAGCCACTCCGTTTTGCTCAGTTAAAGGTGCTACCCAATCGCTAGGAATACCATTCTCTTCACAAAATAAATAAAATTGGTTAGACAATAATTCACCTATTCTATTTATTCGAAGCGTCTTAATTGGAGTCTCACTTTGCTTCTCAACATAAGCCTTAAATTTCTTAAAATTATCTAGTGTTTCTGACTTATGTTCCTGAAAATAACTAGCTCGTATAGTTGTAATCATTAGTGAAGAGTAAAAAATATTGGCTACCACTAAAGGATTCAGTCCTCATAGGCCCACACAAACCAGCATGTACCAATTCAAGTATTGTTGTTGCCCTCCAAACCTTGCCTACTAGAAATGACGGCTTAGTTTGATTTCCATATACTCAACCCTCACACAATCCAAAACTTTGATCATAGGCAACCCATGTAGCATTTCTTTTTTGTTTAACAACTATAAGCCTTTGACATTTAAATGCACATATATGAAATGCCATAATATTGAATCATTCTTGTTACTAACAACAAGAGCATGATGATTTACATAGAATTTCAAGAGAAAAAATCTATTTTCTGCCATAAATACATCCACAACCACAAGACCAGATTTTCCATCTCTAACAACACATGAACCATCATCAAATAAGACCAAACAACCACTAACCATTAATTTCCTAACACTTAACAGGTTATGCGATAAGCTTGGAATATCAAAAACCTCATGGAGGAGTTTAATCTTACCACCATCATGTTTCAGCATTACTATTCCTTTAACTTCAACTTGAAATTGCTTACCATCACCAACTCTCACTATCAACTTGTGTGTTTCATCAAGCTCATGAAATAATTATTTCAATTTGGTCATATGGTTTGAATATCCACTATTAAGGAATCAACATCAACTCTACCTTTTTCATTATCCCAATGAGCCATAAACAAACTTTCTTCCTTTGCCTCTTCGGCATAACTTGCTTACTTTTCCTTTTTCTAATAATTTGCTTGAATATGACCATATTTTTTGCAATAGTAACATTGACCATTACCTTTGTAGTTCTTTTGTTCCTCAGAATGTTAAGGATTGATTTGCTTTTCAAAATGCTTACTACCCCTGCCATGAAATCCACCTCTACCATAGAATCTGCCTCTCCATGACCTCTTTCAACACCTCTTTTTGTCTAACCAGATGGCTCTCCCTTCACCAAAAGAGCCTTTTCTTCATTCTTGTCACTAAACCTATTCAACCTTGCCTCATGTTCTTGGAGAAAACCCATTAGACTATCAAATGAAAATATAGGCAAGTCTTTTGATTCTTTAATGGCAACAACAACATGATCAAACTTAGAACTTAAACTTCAATAGATTTTTGCAACAATGGTTTGATCACTAATTTGCTCTTCGAATGACCTCATTTGGCCCACAATTACATAACTTTAGTAAAAAAATTTGGACAGATTCACCATTATTCATAAACAAAGTCTCAATTCATGTCATAGAGTCTAAAGTTTGACAGTAATTACCTTAGATGATCCCTTACATTCATTCTCTAGAATCAACCAAGCTTGCTTGAATGTGGTTACAGTAACAATTTGGAAGAACACAGACTCATGAATAGCTTGTTGAATGAAGAACAATGCTTTAGAGTCCTCCTTTCAGTTCTCCTTCAACATTCCTTCTTGATCTTGCTTAGAAAACCCTTGCTCCACCAAGTCCCATACATCCTTAACTTAAATAAAGTCTTCATCCTGATGCTCCAAAACTCATAGTTTTCTCCTCTAAAGATTGAAATCATCGGCCGAGTCACGCTAACAGCGTAGCCATTTACTGTCATGTTTATAAATTGTTCCAATACTAAAATCGAGGGTAATTATAAGACTATTTTTAGAAATAGAGAGACAATATGAGGAACTTTTCTATGCGTTGCCATTCAAAAGGTACAGAGCATCTATTTATTGGCTTACATGGAAAATGAAAGAATAAAAAAAATAAAAGGACACTCATCAATAAAATTAACTACACTAAATAGTAATTTATTTGTCTGTTACTAAATTTAACCAGAGAATAAAACGACACAAAAGATTTTGGATCATATTTAGCAATTGATGATCTTTAGGACTGGTGCGCTAAAGAGTATAGGTAGGGCTAACTTTTGATCTTGAAGTGATAATTACATTGTTGAATGATCATTGTTGTGGAACTTTGGATCTATGACATGAATTTATGTAAGTGGAAACTTAGCATGTGAGTACGTGAGTACATTAATATACTTAAGGCATTGTTGTTTGTGGGGATAGATGAATAACTTATATTGAAAATTTTAGGTAATAGACGTCTACCAGACCCTCCCCCTTTTTCATTCACAATAGTAAATTATAGTTATGAGAGTGCTTAAATTATAGAAGACATTATCAATTTGGAGTACAAACTTAGATACTCACAGATTTTCCTACTTATGAGTTGATATAAATTGTTGAAAAAAAAATCTGCAGAAGAATAAAATGAAATAAAACAGAAAATGCCCTTTTGACCACCGAAGGCCAAATAGCCTGCGGCAGCACAAATGAAATACGACTTTCCCAATTTCGTTGTAGTACGGAAATTGAAAATCCTGGCACTGACTGGATCAATTTTACATACCATGCAATTGCATTTCAATGCAGATGCCACATATTTATCCTAGAAGCTCTGTCTCGTTTCATGTTTTACCAAGTCTGTTCATGATCATTTTAATTTGTACATAATTTTGCTTAGGGGGAGGTGAATAAAATCCATATATGCTGACTGGCCAACCAAAAAAAAAAAATCCATATATGCTGAAGTAGATCCTATTTGTCCTAAGCACAAATAAATAAATTGGTCGTGGTCGAATTTCATCTAAGCAAGTTTTTCGTATTCAGCAAGTTCTATGATGATGAAAAGTAAATAAATAGATAAATTTATGAAAGATGAGTTTAAGAGGCAAACCAATTGAGCTGCTTGTGATTTATAAAAGCTCGACTCGCTTAGGCTCGATAAGTAAACAAGCTTTTCTTGCCAAGTTCGAGCTCAAAACAAAACTCATTTAACTAAATGAGTCAAGTACAAGCTCAAAACAAGGTTCGTTTAACTAAACAATTTAATTATGAATTCAAAATAAAACTCGTTTAATTAAATGAGCTGAGCTTAAGCTGAAGCTCAAACTTTAGACTCATTTACACCCACAAGCCTAGTTGCAAGCTTTATATAAAAATATTCTTATATATTATTTAATATTTATTTATATATCAATGTATAATATGTCTTTATTTTTTATATATAATTTGTCTTATTACATATCATTTTTTGAATGAATATGATATTTATTTCATTTTTATAAAATCAAACATTTGTGTCTTCTTGTTGCTCTTTCATAAGGAGAGAGAAAGGCATTACCTTTTAAAGTTTTTTGTATAGGATATATTATAAAAGCTTTGTGATTGTGGTGTTGTTTGTTGTCCCATATGGAATATTTCACAACACCACCTAATGTTTGCACTCTACAAAGCCATTGTACTTCTCTATTTTAACCCACATGGCCTAGTGTCAAATATTTAATTATGTCTTTGGTAATTTGGGCCAGTTATTTTAGTTGGTCTAATGATCTATATTTTATGTTTGAATTGAACGTTTTGTTTAATTGAAATGAGTTTATTAGCAAATATTCAAGTTGCGCTTGATCTCAAGCTGTTTTAAGGGGTAAACAAGCCGAAGCAAATATCCATATAAGTAGTTCTTTTTATTAAAAGATTTGAATAATATTTTAATAGGGTTGACACTACAAGAATTTCAGAAATTTTATTGTATCATATTTATAAATACCTTATGGACATATTTATAAAGGAAAAATCAAGGAATTTCAATAGTAAAGAGCAATGTTGTCAAACCTACTCCAATAAAAAAAAAAAAAGAAAGAAAAAGGCGAGGGTAAGAAATTTAAGAGAGTCAAATCAAGATAAAACGACGATTGACAAAAATATAAAAATATACAATATAGGTATTTATGATATTGTAATATTATAATCGGGATGAGTTGAAGGGTTTCGAAGGGTTTTTTTTTTTTTCACATTTTCTTTTACTAAATTGGTGTGTTTTCCATACTACAAGATACTTAATTAGCTTCTATCATAATGGGATGAGTTGAAGCAAGCAAGTCTTCCCAATTCACTATTGAAGAAAGTTGACAAGACGACTCGGATTGCTTCCATCTTGGGTTAGGTTTAATTGAATTAGACTAGTTGGATATATCCGTGTAACAAGACTCATGGAATGTCACGAAATGTCACGTTTGGTTTGTTACTTCATATATAAATATGGCTATGACTAGATTTAGATCCTTTAAAGTTAATTTATTCAAAATTTTATAAATTATACATTAATTATAAAAATGATCTAAATTTATGAAATATTACATAACATCATTTTTTATTTATAATCTAGATTATTAATAATATATAATAACATTTTAAGAAACTGATTTCCAACTTAAAATGATCTTAGCAAATTAGGCATTACTCATGCATTTTTTATATACATACATGCATACTCTTAATGAGGGGATACGACCTAGGGACGAGAATGTCAACTGTTTTTCCTCAGGCAGAGCGCATAGTAGCGCTTCTTGCCCTTCATTTACCAATCCCTTTCAAAACCAGACGCCTATTTTTCAATGCAAGTACCTCTCTCTCTTTCCTTCTAATCTTTTTGTCTCAAAACCCAGATCTACTTATACGTCAATTGTTGTTGTCTCGACTCTTGTACCATGAATAACCTAGAATGCCAACAACGGCATCGCCAATAGGAAACGAGGTACGGCATGGAAGCAGTGCAAATGGACATTAGAGATGTAGCAACGGATCACGATCAAACGCCACTTTCGGGCATTGTGGAGGCGTTTGAGGAGATTGCGGATTTTATCAAGTCGAGAGAAGATGGAACCGAAGAGCTTCGTTTGGATTGGTTCATTGAAGCTTGCTCTCTTGTTTCTGTGCTCTTTGGTGCTCTCGGCCTGGCCTTTAAATTTGCCGAGCTCGAGTACGTCTCCAAGGTCATTTGTTCACTTGTCTGTTATAGTTCATGCCATGTTGTTCCTTCCAATAACAATTTGTGCATATTTCATTTGATTACGCTTTCACCTTGTGATGGGATTAGATAACCTAGGGACGAGGATATCTAGGATTCATTACCTATTAGAATTACGTATTTCTATTATGTTGTTGAAACAAAGATGTCCATATTTGGGGAATGGATAAACCATAGATAATCAAACAAGTTTCTCCTAATGTTAGACTTTTATGCCGAAACATAGTTACAATTGACGGGAACTACTTGAGTCAAGTCACCTACTTACCATACCTACCACTTTTTTAACCTATAACATATAACTTTTATACATAACTTACCATACCTATAATTTTTTAAACAAACCTACAACTTTATGCAAGATCCAATGATGGATCTTGTATCTTCTCTATAAGTGACTCGACCCAAGTCTAACCTTACAATTGACATGGTTCTGTTTATTGATTACCGATGTTGTTATAATAAATTGATGGCTTATAAATAATTAAATTCCATGTCCCATTTGGGTTTGAGACAAGTTTTTAACGTTTTCGCCTCACTATAATAACTCTTATTATGAAGATATAGATATAATTTAGATAAGTTACAAATATTTAAAAATCCAACAATTAAATTCCTCATCTAACTGAAACTTTAATATGACCCATTTTAGATCAATTAGACCTACTTTTCTGCCACTCCATGTTTCCTCAACCATGGAAATAGACAAATAAATTTCGATATACCGATTTCAATCGAACAAAACATGAATTTCTTTTTAACCAAGATGGAACCAATACCTAGATTTGCCAAAATAAAAAGAGAACTTAGTCTTTTGGCAAAAGAATCATTTTTATAGATTTAATGAACCGTAATATTGTCAAATACTCTTTATTGGACACGAATGGTGTTTTCCTATATAAATAATATAGGTCTGACCACCCCTCACTCCTTGTTGTAATTAAAAGAAAGAAAACCAAAACAATAATGTTAAAATAATGAGAATTAGATGCGGCATGTTATTAATAAAAAAATGATATTATAACATTTTAATAAATTCATTAAATACACAGGAGAATCAAGGCTCTCATTTATAATAGGAAAGACATCTATAACACATTGATTTATAAGCTAGTATACCAAAAAAAAAAAAAGAAAAATAGTCGAAATTATCCAAACATTCCATTTCCAAAACTATAAATTAAATAGAATTGCATTGTTCTTGGTTAAGTTTAACTCATATTTTATATATAAGGTTTGATTTTCTTGGTACCTATTCAATAACCGAAAAACAGTGGAAATTATTTTTAAAATTTTACTTTTTGAACTATAACTAAAAAAACTACAAGAAAATTAGGTTTGAGAGACAAAAATGATCGTCGTTGATTTTATTTATAAAGGTATAAGCTTTTGATAATTCTCTATTATAGAATTTCTATCTTTAAAGATTGATTTTTTTATAACAAATGACATTGTTCCTGATTATGTTTAACTTATGTTGCATTTATCTAAGCTTCATGTTTTTGATGCCCGTTCAATAACAACTGAATGGCATTGGTTCTTGGTTTGTTGTCTCACAGGTACGAAACCTTGAAGAGGCATCAAAAACTTTCAAAACCTTAGATAGTATACTAGATCTCGATGTTGCAAAGGAGACAGTGAGAACACCTGGTAGTCATTCACGTAATTTACGACGAGTTAGGCAGGGCCTCGACCTCATCAGAGCTTTATTTGAGCAGTTCTTGTCTTCTGAGTACGTACCCCTAAAAAAAATAAAATCAAACAAAATAAATCCTCTTATCCATCTTATATCGATTCGTATATTAATTAATGGCTCAGATTGTTTAAATTTTTGAGTTATCTCGGTAAATAATTAAACATCATCTCATTTCTTATAATCTCAATCATTAGTGATATGTGGCGACGTCTAAAGCAAATAAATTGATAGAAATCAGGGTCTTGTTGTTTTCTTGCCTAGACAGAACTTGCCCTTAAAATTGTTGACGTGGTTTTCATTTGCTAACTGTGTTGATACCAGAGATTATTACTTGAAGGATGCTGCTACAACGGCGTATTCACAAGTTTGTGCACCCTACCACTCGTGGGCAGTGAGAACCGCGGCTTACGCTGGAATGTATGCTCTTCCAACTAGGGATCAACTTTTGCTAAAGCTTAATGAAACTGGTGAGTCTTAGATATACTTTCATCATAAACGATTCAATGGGTGTCAAATGTGATGTGTTTATATAGATATTGATAAAATTTGAGAGATTTTGATGATCATTTTATTTGGGTTTCATTTTATAGCTTCTTTTGTGTATTTTTCATTTCACACAAAGGGGATTCTTAGCAGTCAATTAAATGCATGATGTACAGAATTCCGATATTTTTCTATATTTGCAGAATCGACAGCAGCAAAGAAGATGAGGAGGTATATTGATGCCTCAAAACCAGTAATAGAGTACATTGATAATCTTTACATATCCAGGAATATCAGCTTGGACTGGTAAACTTCAATCTTAGGATGTTTTGAAGATCCATTTGTAGGACTTGTTCCACTTATATAAATAGAAACCTATGTATATTGCATATTACTGCTTTAGTTCTGCTAATCCGTGTTAATCCAGCAGGGCTGTCATGTAGAGAAGACTCTTACTATTTGTAGATACTTTTTTTATAAAATTTGTGGAAGATGTGGATTTCTATTCTTTCTTACAAATTTGTAATAACACCCACGTTTTTGTGATTGCTCTTCAAATTTAACAAAGCCTAACCCTATCATCAGCCGAGCAACTGTGCGTACCATCGACACATACCAAGCATAATAATCCAGGTGCAGAGGTTCACATAAGTGAGGCTCCATAGGATGCGGTCTACAGGGTTATTCCCAAGCACACGCTAACATCTGCACACACACGACATGTCTATACCCCCATTCATAATTCCAAGCTTATTTATGTTGGTCCTAGATGTAACATATGCCATGTCATCAATCATAAATTAAGGAGGATCTAACCTAATGACATGTCATTAATAATAAATTAAACGCTAGTTTGGTGTTAACTAGAAAATCAAAACCCATAGAAGCAAACATTGTTGTCTGTGTATCGAATGACAGTTAAATATATGCATATGGTAAAAATAGTCTTGGATACTTGGTTTTTGTATTTTAATGATCATGTGGACATTTTAAGAGGTGTTCATCCTAGCTTTTCACCAGTAGAGGATAACAAGTTTGATGGGCCAAGATAGCCTTCAATTTGTACTAAAAAACCTACAGACAAGGCAAAACTTTGATGGCTCCGAGTGTTATATGATTTTGTCACTTTAATGCTTAGATTAGTGAGAAGGTTTTAGAGTATGAAGTAACAAAATGAGTTCAAGGAGAGTTCGAATGATATCTACTAAGTCCCATAGGAGCTTTCTATAATAGACAGAATAAGCCATCATTGTGGGTAGTTTTCTTTACTAGGACAATCATCCCCAAGAATATAAAAAGTTATAGCTCTTTATTAATGGTGTGTCAAAAGACTGATGAAATCAAAAACCTATCTAAATATATATATATATATATATATATATATATATATATAACTAGTCTATCAATTTCGATTTAGTTTCTGGCTTACTAATTTTTTTTTTTTCAGTTTTCGATTTCGATTTTGGTTTATAATCACCTGAAACTAATGGTTTTAGTTTACCGGTCCAATATTTATAAATATATATAATATTTGTGGAATATTGGTATTAAATTTTAAGCCTCATGAACTAGTATTAAGCTTATGTTATCGATTTGTTGATTTGAAAATTTTTAATATAATTGTGGTATTTGACTTGTTAATTTGCAATTTTTTAATGTATGTATGAAACAAAAGTGTCTAAGTTTTTATGATTATAACTTAAAATGCGGTTAACCATAAGTTTTGGTTAACCATAGTATTGAATGATTAAAAACAAAAAAAACAAAAAAAAATTAATAGAAAAAAGGGTAAACTATTAAGGCAATTAATCATTAATGATGAACTAATTTTGGGTTAAGATATTAAAAAACTGATCATTATGTTTCAATTCAAAAAATAAGGTCATGGATTGTTTACCCTATTGGTCCCAAAAAAATAACCAAAAGGAGGGTGAATTGGTTATTAATAAAAATTTTACTTTTCAAATTTCAAACAAATTCACACTACTTAGTTACTCAAACTTTAATGGCTTTAAAACTTACATGAAAACAATAAACTTAATAACCAATAACTTTAAACAAAATTCGGATCAAACAAATTTACTTAAATCCACAAAAGATCAAACAACAAGTTCAAAGTTAAACTTTCAGTTTTACTCTCTGATTTAGTTTCTGCTTAGACAAAAATGTTCCAGTTACTCTCTGATTTAGTTTCTAAACATAAAATGCAGCAAGATCAAACAATTAAATATACATGAAATTTAAAGAGATAAGAGAGTGCAAAATCGATTTATAGAGGTTCTACCTCGAGAGTCAGTCCTCTCTTCCAGAACCAAGTTAGGGATTTAGTATTCCACACTGGTATGTTCCACTATATCCAACAATCAACAAGTTACAAGTTGTCCTTACCAAAGTACTTGGCTGCAATGCACTTAGCTTGATTCTCCAAACTTTCTTAAGCTAACAATCAATCTATTGAGCCTACTTGTAACTCTCAGTCTCGCACAAAGTGAATAAATCTAAATCTGAGGAAATACAATAATAATCCTCAAAATTTCGAACAATAAAGACAATAAAAGAAGATTGTTCAAGGTGAAGTTTCTAAGTTCTCTGTTTTCTTTCTCATGTAGTAGTTTTTTTTTTTTTTTTTGGTACTTTTCTTGAGCTTCTAATCTTTATTTATTTTTCTTCAACGGCTAGGTCTTCAAGTAGATAAGTTTAAAGCTTGATATTGTGCGTGTCATTCGGATAGATCTGTTTGTTGAGTCTTCTTCCAATGAAAAAACTTGAATAAAAACTTACCATTATCTTGTTGTGGATTTTCCTTGAGGCGTAAACGTTTATAAAACAGATTGTATAGATCTTGATTGGTTTTAAAAAAAATAAATCCCATAAAATTAGCATCGTATCTTACTTGAATTTGAAATCCTTTAGCTTTTGAAGAATATTTCCTTAATACAAATATCATAATTGTCGTCATAACAGATTTTCATTAAATCTTGGATATGTCTTAAGGATGCTTGTCGTGAACTCCATTTGCTGTCAAAAATTCTCATTCAAATCCTTGAAAATTTGAATCCTCTTAGATATTTGAACCAGCTTAGTGGAACATTTGAATGTACTACCCAAATACATTCAACTTTATTGCTGGGTCTTCAAATTAATAAAACAATTATAGAAAATTCGAATATTAAAAATCTGTCTATGTATTGCAGTTCTTGTTCATAATTTTGCCACACTCTCTGATTTACCTTTTGACGATTATAAGTGTCTTTTAAACTAGTGCGATTTACCTTCTGAGTTTCCTTCTAACAATTCATTTATTCTTGAAAAACTTTCCGAACACTTTCTGAAAGACTTTCTAAATTGAATCTCTTTTTGAAAAACATTTTCACAAACCCATTTTGATCATCCCATTTATCCTTAAATTTAAGCACCACATACGTAATAAACTTGTTAATAATTAACAACCTTTTTGTTATCATCAAAACTCATATTTAAGAAAACCTAACATACCCGAACCATAAGCACCCTCATTTTTCATCAAGGCATGTTCAAAGATCTTTGAGAGTGTGTTAAAAACAACAAATAAGTTTGGTTTTGAGCTTTTCTAAGGTCCCCAATATGCTGCTTTAAAATGTTCTGAGCTCTTCAAAGGTCTTTAGTACGTCAAATATGGGCATTGACAGGCTGGTTTATGGTCTACTAAGGTTGAAGTAAGATGGGAAGCTCATGCCAAAATATTACCTATCAACAAAAAGGTAAAAAAAAAAAAAAGTTAAATATGTTAAAATTGAAAAAGAAATGTATGTGTATGATTTTATATGTTTAGCATATGGGAAGCAAAGCAATCAATACAAGAAACTGATCACGTGAACAAGTAAAGTGGCAAATATCCGTTAAATGTTAAATGAGGGCATCTAAAGGTATTGCTTCTTAGTTGAGAAGATTAAAGTATTGTAGTATCAACATAGGAAGCTAATCCAAGTGCATGAGCAAAGTTACTAATATTTATTAAATTAGGGTGTCTAGAAATTTGGCTTATATATTGGGAAAATAAACATTGGACATTAGGGGTATTATGCATTTATGCTCATTAATTAGATTAACATTTTGCAAGATAAGCTAGTGCAAATGTCTTTGTTGGACAAACATAATTTGTCTTTAAGCATGATAACAATAATATATACTTGAATTGATATAATTTATAGAGGATAAAAAGTATGATCTTTCTGTGGTTCGATGATAAATCTAAAATATGACAATATAATTACATAAGTAATTGAGATGGAAAACCATAAATAAAAACCCAAGAAACATGCTTTGGCATAGTAGAGGATTATAAATGATTTATGGGTTTCAAGTCTAATTTTTACTTATATTTGACTCTTTGAGTAAAGATAAAAGGGCCTAAAGAGCCAAATTCATAATTACGTCGAATAATAAACACAGAATTGGCATGGTGAGCTTGAAATAAGGCCATTGAGATTGGCATGTCTAACCCTTATATTTCTTAACAAGGCTCATGAACTAAAGGAAAGCCCTTAGTGGGTTAAAGATCGAAAGGGGAGCCCACTAAGGATCAATTAGTAGAAGGTTCTCTTCTTAACCACCAATTATCACCTTATCCAATAGATAACTATGATATCTCTTAAATATAAGGTGATGAAATTTTAATTATTAAATTGCTTTTTGGTATAATGGTCTAAAGATCATCAAAACTCTAAAGTTAAGTGTATTCAGTGAAAAGCACTCTCAGGATAGGTAATCTTCTAGGAAGTAACTAGCACCATAACAAAAATATGTGTAATTTTGCCAAAGTAGATAATACTTTGATAGGCAGAGTTTTGAGTCGCTACAAGTAATATTAGAATAGTTCACCAATCGGAAGTAAGGGAATTCAATGCTATATAGGATAAAGTGCCACAAAATAGAAGCACCTCTAAAGTCTTTCTTACTTGGTATGGTTTTGGACCTATGTAACGAAATTACTAAGGATGTCAGTTTTGTGAGTGGGGAGAATGTGATATCCCTTAAATATAAGGTGATAAAACTTTAATCGTCGAGTATTTTTATGTGTAACGGTTTAGAGTTCGTCAAAATTATAAAGTTAAACATGTTTAGTGCAAAGCACTCCCAAGACAGATTACTTACTAGGAAGCAGTTGATAGCAAGGACAAAATTGTGTGGCATTTTGCCAAAGTAGATAGTATCTCGGTGGTGAAGTTAAGTGATAACAATAAAATATACTACAAGTGATATGATTTGTAGAAGATAAAAAGTGCGATCTTTCATTTGGTTCCATTATAAATCTAAATATGACAATATATACTTTAGATAACCATACATGCAATAGAGATTGAAAACCACAAATAAAAACCTAGGAATCTTGCTTTGACATTGTAGAGGATTAGAACTGATCTATAGGCTTAAAGTATAATTTTGACTCTTTAAGCTAAGGCATTATAGCCTAAAGAGCTAAGTTCATAATTATTTGTGATAATCAAAGAGAATTGGCACAATGGGCTTGAAGTAAAGTCGTTGATTTTAGCATGTCTAACTCTAACCTATCTAAACAAAGCTCATGCACTAAAGGAAAGCCCTTAGTAGGTTAGGGTCTAAAAGGGAGTCCACTAAGGATCCATTAGTTCAAGGTTCTTATCTTAGTTATATCCAATAGATAATATCGATGGTCATTAAGCTTTATAAATACCTCTAGTCCCTCTTAATTTCCTGGAATGCAATGAAGCTGAGAAAACGATCTTTTAATATGCATATGCATATGACTCACATCGAAGGTTTCATTCCATTGCCCGCCATCTGCTAGCATGGGAAACATTGGGATGCTATTGAATTTCCATCTTAAATAATCAAGCACTTGTTTAAATCAAGAATGCATACCGTTTCTTCATCATTAGTGAGGTTTGATAATCTCTACTTCATTATTTGTCGTGTATATGTTTGAATCTATTAAAATAGCCTACTTCTCTTACTTATCTTTTTCCCTCTTAATCACCCCACACATGTCACTCCTCTTAGGTCACATGTATTATGACTTGTTTGCAATACGCACATGACCACTCCATTTGAGCCTATAAACCTACAAAAATAATGGAAACTTTGCCAAAAGAATTATCTTTAATTTATTGAAATAATTTAATTTTAAAATAATTGCTCCTCAATAATAGGATGAGCAAGTGATCCTATCATATAAGATAATCACCTATATTTTACTTGACCAAGTAAAGTCTAGATGGATATTGAGGGTTATAAGGTAAGATACGGTTACCGATTTTCATAACCTATTCTCACAAAATAAGATATGAATATGAAGTAGGGTATGGGTATGAGGTTCATATACATTATACCTATCTTAGAAACTATACTATAATACGTAGAGAATACAAGTTTTAAGGTATTTCATACCCACCTTATTAATAAATAGATGAATAGTAATCTTTTTTTCCCGTTTGCTACACATGTTAAAACTAATATATATATATATAATATATGCAAAAAAGAAAGAGCCTAAGATAATTTATTGTAGAAAACCTTAAATAAAGTGCTATCTTACTAAAAGTGCATCTTTTCTTCTTGCTCTTCTTTTATATGATCATTCTTTACCATCTTACCTTACTTTCCCTTTGTCTTTTGGATTTCAAACCCTGATCTATTGTGGTTTTTAAATTGGAACAACACAAAAAAAGTACATTCACTAACTTTACTGTCTAATTTATATTTTTTATATTGTTTTGTAGAAATTTCTCTAAAACATTGGTTAGGAAATTTTAGTTAAAGGAATTAGATAATCACTTTATTTTAAATTTTACTTGTTATTCTATAGATAATGTTACTTTTTGTATTAATGTAAAGGTATTTTCACTTTCACACATATACAAGTACTATATATCCTAAAGCTAGTGGTATTAAGAAATAACTTTTTCTTAATGTCTTTATTTAGGTTGTTTATAGTGAATAAATGGAAATAAGATAATTTTTTATATTACATGAAATCGTATACGTTACTATAAATTTAAAATTTAAGGAAGAAGTAAAAAATTTACATATTTCATGAAAAATTATGGGTTTTATTGGGAACCCATTTTAAGATGTTATAGTGTAGGTTTCAAATGTACAACATTGAATATATTGTACCTTAAAAGATAAATTAAAGTGAGGTTTTATATCCTACCCATTCTATAGTTGCTCAACCTAACTCATCAATTTACTTTTATAAAAACATTCTTGTAGTGGATTAGATTCTCTTAGATAAAAAAGATAATTAAGGCAACATTGATGTGTGAAGTGAAATACTGATTGTTTCAATTGTCGATCCATTTTGATGTTGTCAAATGTACATGGTAGGTATAAGGTATTACATGATAGGCGAGGGATATAATATTTAATATATTCTACCTTACAAGATAGATTAAAGATAAGGCTTTTCTATCCTACTCATTCTATAATATCTTACCCAAACTCGTTAATTCACTCCCTTAAAAATATTTTGTACTTCGAACTCCACCTTGTCATCACATAATCAAAATAGGATTGATCATGTAACAATGGCTCAGCAACCATACACTAAGGAATAGCTTCTAAACGCAAGGCAAATTAAAATTGTGTCAAGAGTTTTTGTGTATGAAACTTGTGGCTAGCGTTTAAATACTACATGTTTTACTTTTAATTCTTCTCCTGGTGTAGTGCCAATGCCAAGTGAAACTAATGGATGTCATGATGGCATCTAGACACTGATAAAAGGCATTTGGACCATAAGTCTTAAAAAAGAACATGTTAGAGCATTTAACGTAAGGTCAATTTTTGGGCCAAATATGCCAACGACCAAATTTATTAAGAAGCATATAAGTACATATCTTTAGGCAGATGAAAATTGGTTGGTAGAGGTCATTTATAGCCATTAAACACATGTGTTCTCTTGTAAATCAAAATTCTTATCTTTGGCTTTTTAATTTGCAATTTAATTATTTTGGGAGAGATAATTTAGGTAATACTCTTGTGAGCTTTGTGTTGCAACTTATAAAGGAGTATTACTTTAGTGAATGTGATTTGTAAAGTGTTGTTAAGAGTTGTGCGTGTAGCTTCAAGTGAGTAAAGCTTTGTGTGGTTAATAAAAGTGGGTGAAGATCTCGGTTGGAGGCATGTTTTTGTCTGCAAAGACCAGGGAGCAATCTAAACTCCACGTTAAAACTAAGCTTGAATTCTCATTCCTTATCCCTTTTACTATTTAGTATTTTATTATTGTCATCACTATTAGTTATCATTTATTTGTGCTGAAATTTGCAATTAACCTAAACGCGGTTAAAGTAAGTGATAAACTCAATTAAATCCACAAAATTAACTGAATTAAGAAGGCACCTAAATTTAGATGATGAGATGAAACATGAAAAAGATGGAAGTTTAAGTAACAAAACCTATTGAGAAATGCTTAAGGAAAGAAAAAGAAGTAACAAAACATGGCGATCGTTAAAACTCTAATTTTGTGTTATCGCTACATTTAAGGTATAGTATAAAAAAAAATAAACATTAACAATCCCAGTTTTACTTATAATATAGATGTCATTTTATGGAGTGATAATGCTTATATAAAATTTTATAGACCGAAATTGTATGTCATAAATTGTTTAAACTTATCCTACTTACGATTTTTCTTCCTTAACCTATATCTATTTCAAATGCATATATCGTTAATACTTAGAAATTCCTAGGAAAGTTTTTCAAATTTATGAAGCTTCACATCATATCTTTTTCAAAGAAAAGTTTAACAATGCCTTATTGTTTTATTAATATGGCAATGGAAAACTCATAAGTCTTATGGGACCTAATACGTTGGTTATGAGAAGATAATTATTATTTTAAAAGATGTTCATTTTCTAAACAAAATATGAATGGAGAATAAAATAAAATTTGCATTACAATAGAAATGAATGGGCATATAATAGATAAGATATATGATGTCTTTCTTGTATCCTATCTTGTAGGACACCACTTTTAAATTTTAAAACCAATACCTATCCATTAACCTTATAGTGTAAGTCTTACTTTATGTGCATCCTTCGATTTTCCTGTAGTAATTGTCTCTACTAAGTTATCACATGCATTATTCTAGATATGCATAAATGATAGTCTCTTGAAATGATCCAAACCACCAATCATAATTAATTAAAATTATCTAAAATTAGCATAAGCCAAATGAAATCACATAGGAAAACAAATGGCCATATTTCTATTATTCTTTTCTTTTTTCAAACTTTCAAATTTTCCCATACCAAAAACCCACATTTCTAAAAATTTTAAAAACAATTCATAATATCAAAACACGGTAAATTAGAGTTAAAAAATGATTGAGATAATGTCACAAATGGTACTTGGACTTTGGCAAAATATGCAATTAGGTATTTGAACTTTGAAAATAATTAATTAAGTATATGAACTTTGAAACTAATTAATTTAGTATCCTAAAAACTTTGAAATTGATCAATTTAATACATTAAAAAAACTTGATAGAGGTACTATTAGCGTACAAAAAGTTCTTTTAGGTATTAAATTTGTCAATCAAACTTTAGGTACTAAATTGATCAATTTCAAACTTCAAGTACCTAATTGTATAATTTCTTAAAGCTAAGGTACTATTTTTGACATTAACCCAAAATGATTTCACATGAAAATTTTATAAGAAAAACCAAAACAATGCAACTCGAGGCCAATCTTTTTGCAAAATTATAAATTTAACCCTAATCAGGAACCAAGGTGGATTAAAAATTTGAATTTTATTTAAAATAGATAAAATAAACTTAGTTGAGTAATTAAATCCATAATTTTATACCTAAGTTGCATTACAAGCCCTAAACTAGTCAAATTATCAAATTATAGCACATGTAAAAATGGATGGCTTAGATGATGTTATGTGGCACCATAAAAGTAAAAGATGAAAACCTTAGACCTTCCCCATCTTTGAAAATTCATATGGCTACCCCCACCTATCTTTTCCTCCCTCTTATCTTTTCATTCTTTTCATTTCTTCTTCATTAAAACCTCCTTAAAACTCATAGAATATAAGATATCTCTAAAATCTATCTTTTAAGCTCTTTTTAGTTCATGATTAAGCTAATATAATATGGGATTAAGTTAAGATTAATGTTTATTATTCTTTTTCCTAAAAAAATGAAGAAAGACATGAACATCTAAAGAGCTTAAGAGCTGTAAAAATTGTAATATGAAAAACTAGGTAAGAAATATGTACTAAACTTGAGTTTTATGTTATTAGCACTTAATAAGCTTTGTCATTATATTATTCTTGGTGGTAGTTTAGGTTAGAAAATGAAGGCAGTTTCTCTTCTCAAGATTCATCCAAATTCATAATAGGTAGAGCTTAGAATTCTAAGGTGTTATTAAGAGTCTTTTGTGTATTAAAGCTTAGAAGTTAATATGAGTACTTGCTTACAATATTGGAGAAGCTAAAAATCAAATTTAGGAGACTTTGGGTGTATTAAAATGAAGCCAATTGAAGCAAGTTGTTGAGATCCAAAACAATTAAGGTAAGTCACCAAACTATGCTTAATTATTTTTGTTGTAGTTTATCTAGGTGTAGCTATAAGAGTTATGTAATATGGCTTGGTGAGATTAATTCTAGAAATTTGGGGTTTTCTATTGAAATTGCGTGATTTGGTTTTTATACACGGAATTCTTAAGGAAAAACAAATGTTGGGAGATTATGTGGATTGTGAGTGTCGTAGGTGGTATATGTGGCTTGGGATTTTAGAATAGTTTGTTGAAATTCTAAAAATGACTAATGGAATTAATAAGTTTTATATGAGCATGTGATACTTATTGAGATAATTATTAGTATCGGATGACTTATAAAGTTAATTGAAGATTTAAGATTGGAATTGAGGGAAATTGTTGTGTATGACCGATTGCTATATAGGTATGCGAGATTAACTATTACATGAGATCGGAACTTTTAAATCTGAATTGTTATTAATATGAGAAATTTTAATGTTTAGGTTTTGAATTATGAAGTTATATATGAATAAGAAAGGTATGTCGATAAATGAGTATGTGTAGGTAGCATAAATTCTCAAATATTGTAGAATTAGGGATTTTATAAAAAGCCTGATTCAGTTAGAGTATATTAAGGGCAAAATGAAGTTGAAAATGGTAGATAATAATGTAAAGTAATAGGAAAAAACATTTTAGAAAGAAATGGGAAGAATATCAATTTAGGTTAAATTACTTATTAGACAAAGCAGAAATCTTGAATGTGGTAATATGCATACGAACTATTTTAATATTTATCAAATGGGAAATTAATATTTCTATGGTTAAAATGGTTTAGGAACAACAAATAGGTGTGAGACATGCTTCGTAAGAATATGCAGACTTGACAATGTGTTAGCTATATGACTGGAAACTAGTTGCCAACGAGTTATAAAATAGAAAGAATCTAGTAGCTAATAATAGATATAACATTGGTGACATGAGGAAATTCATTTAATGGGTAACATGCTAATTGTGCTTAAGTGGTGATATATTGACATTTAATTGTATTATGGACATGTGAACACTTGATTATAAAAAATATGTACCTATAAGTGATTATTTGATTATTAAACTTAATGAGATGAATATGGAATTTTGCTGGAAATTTTGAAGGACTGTATGTTCTATATGTTGGATAAATTTAGAAATACATATTGGTATCTTAATTGTTATATATCATCTATATATTTGTCTCTAGTTTCAAGTGAAGTGTTATGACTATAGACTAATGACTTAAGATATATTTAGAGATGTGAGCTTTATGAAATGTTCAATAGATGTAAAAACTTCAAATTCAAGCATTAGTGTAAACTTAGGTCCAACTTACCTATTTACCCTCTTGATGACTCATAATAAAAAGATTAATTTTCAATGGATGCATATGAGGTATTGGGAAGGAATATAGTGAGAAATCTTCACTATAACCATATATAGACATTGATGGTTGATATGGTAATTTTAGCTAAATGAAACATAAAAAAATGCATAGTAAAGATGGAAATGAGAAAATGAATAAATCTAGCTTTTAAAGACCTAATATGCACATAATGATGTTAGGTAACTAATTAAGAGTTGGTCACCCCCAAAATAAGATCATATAGGAGTTGGTGTAACTAAATCTTTAACTAACTCAAACCTAAATAATTAAATTAGAAAACTGGACTCTTAAAAAAAAAAAAGACATAGTAATCTAGACAATAACAGTTATCCATAACTAGTCTTAATGCACATAAATGAGTTGGGTCTTCAATTAGAATATATAGCCACATGGACCCTAACCCTTGTAATTTAAGGAATAAAAATGGGGTACGTTATATAGAAAGGTCACATTGTTTGAGAGTAAGTTTATCTAAGGTCATAACATTTAGAGAAGTGAGTCAATTGATATCTCTATTGACACATGTCATAACGTGTCGAATCCTTTAAGTTTTAATTAAATATTTCTCCAATTAACATGTGTCAATAAAGACTTCACTTGACCCACCTTTTTAAACATTATGACCTCTTTTTAACCATTCGAAACTTTGTGATCTCAAATAAACGTACCCTCAAATATTGTGTCCTTCTAGTGTAATTTACCCAATAAAAATGAATAAGTAATATGATTATTTCGCTTCAACATTGTTCAGACATTAGCATCTAAAACACAGATAGTCAAAATTCATAAAGTATGGAAACAAGAAAATGGTACTAAAACAATCATCAAGTATACAATAAATGTATGTTTCTTGCTATAATAGAATTAATAATTGGACTAAAACTTAAACATAGCTTAAATGAATGTTGGTTGTTGCTTGGCCACTTGCTCTAGAAAGCGGAACCCGTAGACTAGATTGTAACCCTGACTGTAAATTCAAGAGGATACGGTAGATTATGTGCTTAAGCCCTTACAAAATGCATGGTTGGTCTTGATGGATAGTCAAGAAGGACGTTTTTGAGATTGGATGGTCAATAGAGCAAGGATGAAGTTACAACGAATTATACAAGGGTAGTGAGATCCCATATAAAGCATTGCAATAGACTATACTTATTGATAACATCATGTAAGGAGACAAACCACACGAGACTACTTTTTTTTTTCTATAAGTTCTAGAGACTTGTCAGTCTCCCCTCCTCGATGGGTGATTCAGGGAAGGACCCCTTCCGTTTCCCATTATTTGGTGGGAATTATGAGTACTCCTGTGTGTAATGGTGTTTCTAGGATGCTAGAAATACTTTACTCGTGGACTTTTAAATTAATTACTTCACTTATGGATATTGCATTAGAATAGGCGCATGTGACATGCATGTGTGTGTTTGTTTACTGTGTATTATGCTTCACAGCTCATTCTTTTAATATTTTAGGTACCCACGATGACCTCTGTATAGATATTCATTTTGATTTAGTGGGTTTAGGGTATAACGAGTTAGATGGTTGATCCATTATATGGCATGACGATTGATACATTTTTATGAGATTTCAAGAATAACTTTGTTTTTTGCTTATTGATTTTTTTTTATGACTATAACAAAACTTTAAACTTATATTATTTAATATGGGCCTTCGGCCCAAACTCTTCTATTTTGGGTAGAGCTAGACTCTCGTGATTTGCTCTATGAGCTTTAATACTGAAAAAAAGAGTTTCCTTTAAAAATTTATTGTTTGAACAAGTCAATTTTATAAGTTTTAGAATAACCTAAATCATGGAAAAATAGACAACACTCTATTGAAATTTTTATAAATTAATAATGATTTATTAGTTAAAATTTGATTATTAACTATCTAGCTTAATGGATGCCTTACATGTATTACTCAAGTGATATTTATGGTTAAAGTGTAATGTCTTGTATGCTTGCAATGTTGCATCTTTATTATCCATACTCTTACCAATATAGTAATATGAATTGAAAGCTTTTCTTGCATCAATTCTTATTATCATCTTCTACTTATGCTTAAGCGTATTTGAAATCTTGTCTAAAATTACATTCTTAGTTGGCTCAATTTTATTAAAACATCTCCATTTTCATTTGCTTTATAGCTAATGTTATCTCAACTATCCCATCAAACATATCTATTTCATGACACATGCATATATGCTAAAAATGCTTCCTAGGAAGGAATAGTTTGTGATCCATGTAATGGAATGGACCATGTGTTAACATTCATATGACATACGAGATAGTCCTTCTACAGTCCACCTAGACACATGCATGTCTGTTGAAAATCATTGGTTATTTGTGGAAAATTTGCATTTACAATATCAAATGTTGTTCTCACTTTCACATATCTACATCTATCAACAGTTCCTACAGCTCTTCGACAAGAAGTTCTAAGTATTTTTCAATGTCTTTTCTTGGTGATCATGGTATCAATGGTGAAACCAATAACATTAGATCCTTCATATATTTCCAATGTAAATTATATCAAAATGTATCAATATTTGGGGGTTAGTTTATTTAAAATATCAACATTTTCAGTGATTATAAAAGCGGAATCAACATTTGAAGATAAATTCACTAAATGTATCAACATTTCGAGTAGTTAAAAAAAGGAATCAATACTTTACAAAGTGGCTCAAATAAGTTACCCATTATTGATATTTGAGGGGAAATTAAGAATAGTCAATTGAAAGCTAATTCAAATATTTGTAATTCAAATAAACTTTGCAAAACATTGAAAGGTCAGTTTTTCTTATCACTTTCTGAAAGGTTAATTCCTCTTTTTATTCACTCCAAACATTATTATATTAAATGAACTCACCACTTAAATATTAGTATCTTTTAGTGTGATTTACTCTATATTTCCACAATAATGCATTGTGGATGAACAAAATCAATGGCACACATTGTATGTTGTGCTTAAGTTCCCAAAGGGGTTAAACCTATTAGTGCCAAACATAAATACAGTATTTGTATTATCTTCCATACCTTGGGGTCAAATGGATGCCCAAGGAACTCACTATCAAGCATATACATCCTTTCATGTAATCTCACTTCTAGAATTGCTTTCCTGCACATGAACATTCATTGGAGCAATAGTATAAGTGAAAAATGTCAGTAAACCTTTGTCAAAACCTTCTCCTTCTTTCAATTATTATGAGCCTTCTACCTTGATTTATTATACATAGGACAATAATCTAAGTCCTAATACTTCTACCTAAATGGTACATAACCATTCTTGCATGTGTAGATTAAGTTCACATCTGTTCTTAATGCTCTTTACCTCTTTCATGTCGTATAATATGATGAGAAAAAACTTTTAATAACAAGCTCTTTAGAAATGTGGAGCAATTATTGAAACTCCTCATGGATTGTTGATTACGTGAAAACAATTAATAGCTAGACTAAAACTTAAGAGGGAGCGATTGGGTTTGGAGCTAATTTATCCCTTTTTAGAACTCAAATGCCTAAATAATGCAATTAAATGAATTAGACAAAATGTGAATCATATAAAGTAAATTGCAATAAATAAATAAATAGAGAAGGGAGAGAGAGATCAATCACAAATTTAACTTTGAGTTTAGTCCCTCTCCTAATCTCCAAAGGTCCACAAATGCCTCCTAATGGAGGACTTCATAAGCACTTTATTAATTGCAATAAATTGATCTCAATGAGCTATACCATAATTCACAATGCAAATACACTCGTTGCCCGTTCACTTTACTATAATAGCAATTTCATTACAGTCTTATTTCTTATGAAAAATTATTATGGGGCTTAATCGGTAGTAATAGCAGTTCTATAAGAAATCCCTATTATAAAAAAAAAATTAAATTAAATAGTCATCTTTGCACAACTCTATAAATATTGATTCAATACTGGAATTATCATTTTGTCCCTAAAATACTATTATTTAAATAAAAATTTAACAAATAAAAATGCTATTATAGTTTTATCCCATTCCTTAGTAATAATAATTTTATCATAGTCTTATTGATTTAGCGAAATAAACAAGCAATCAAAGTTTCACTCAAGTTATGCCTTATCTCACAAATAGGGAAAAAAAAAACATATAAGGCATAACTTTCACTCTCACAAAAAAAATTGCAAATCTAAAGTAAAAGAGACAAATATAATAAAGATTTGAGACCTTCCAGCATTTCATCATTTACAAAAGGCTTCATATATATAAGTTCTCCAAAAAATTTAGCCGTTAGACATATATGCCTCAAAGTTGTCAATGCTTAATTGTCAATGCTTAAATGCTTTAACGGGTAGCTTCTATCAACTAATGTGAAGACACCACAAGTTACCATTTGAAGTGCCATCTACGAAACAAAGTGAAGAAGGTTATAAACCATGCTAGCATCCAAACACCACACTTTAACGTTCAAAAACTAGTATATTATACCATGATCATAATGTTTTTAATCATGTGAAAGATGCTTAACGTTTAACCACAAACTCCTGACACCAATATATAATGCTAGTTACAACTCATATTATTAGTCCTCTAGCCATGCTAACGTACTTCCTCATCAAAATTCAACTTGAACCATCTAGTTCAATGGATCATAATACTCCAAATCCATCATTTAACTTTTGTCAGCAAAAGTGAAAATTTTTTAGTATCCTGGATATACTTGAAGTTTTTTTTATCTTAGATAGACTAAGTATTCATCTCGGCATCATCTTCCACATCATCATCCGTATCATCATCCATTCAGATCAATGTCATTATGGTATGTATGTCTTTGGATACTGATTATTTGTTGTGTTATCAAATATTTAAGCTATGTCATCATTGCCATCATCACGATTCCCCTGAGCTCGAATGTCAATTTGCCTGAGATACTCCCATTGTCTACCTCTGTCGTGTAGAACCAAACCATGCTTCTTAAGAATAAATGGATCTTGATTTTATCCATGAGGAAACAACATACATTAAAGCAATCTTGGCACAAACAGCAAATGAAACCATAGTATTCTCGAAAATGGTATTGCATAACTTCTAAAAGACCACTCACCCTCATCTCTTGAAATCCTATTGTACATCATATGTGACATTTTATTTAATAAATAGTTATTACAAATGATATGGTCACACCTTTATATCTTTTCACAAAATAAATTATGAAATACCAAAAATTAATCTCAATGTTTTCAATTACTTCAAAATTTGAACGAAAATCCTATAAAGTATTTTTTTTTATATCAATTTGACATATACAATAGAAAATTTAAATATTTTGAATATTAATTATTTTGCCCAATAAAATTCTTTATTCTTATTTTCCATGATAACTTTTATATATTTTTCATAGTGATGAAATATTAGAATATCACTAAATTCGAAAAAGCAACATTTTTTTTCCTTGGAAGATATTTAAATTAACTTCAAATTTAAAAATGGAAACATAATTTTCAAAATTAGCTTTTTAAATATTTGACTACATAGCTGACCTTCTGGTTTAGTGACATCTCCCTCTATCATATGAAGGTCTCAGATTCGATCCCCCTTCTCTCATTGTAATGGCAAATATATATATATATATATATATATGACTAGATACTGAAAATATTTTACAAAATAAGAAGCTCATTTACTAATTAAAGCACTTTAACTTAGCTTCTTCAATTTAAGGTATTGTAGCAAGTTGAATATTTGACTATTTGTGGTTTGGTTCAGTTTGATTCTATTTAAGGGCCAAACCAAATCGAATGCATTTTGAAATGATTTGGTTTTAGTTCAGTTGAAACTTGAGTATACCAAATCACTTTTAATGGATTGGGATTTCGAATTAAATTGCTTTGAAAGCCTGTTTTTATTTTATTTATTTATTTATTTATTTATTGTTATGTATGCTATTTGCATCTTATCAATAATTGTTTGAAGTTTATCATTTCAAAAACAATCAAATTTATAATTTATTTGTATTTCATAATTATGATAAAGATAGTAATTAGGGTGTCAGAATTGGAATATGAAAATTCACTCATTTTCAAGAGAATATGCTAAAACTATATATATGTAATCTATCAAAAAACAAAATTTTAATTAGTATTTTTGTGAATCGAATTATGTAAAAGGCTAAAGAAGTTCAACTTTATAGGGGTTATTAGTACTTTAATTTTTCAATAGGGTAAATATATACTTTTAACTTTGCATTATTGGTATTTGTTTCTTGATAAACACATCTATTAGGGTGCATATCAAGACAATATCAAATAAACAAAAATAAGATGAACTAAATAGACTTTGAATATGGTCTTGGTTTGATTCAAATCTTCGTATTTTAGTAGATAATTTTAATATTTACTAAAATTTTAAACTAAGTATTAGCATTTAAATCAAGAAAAATTATAAAGAATCAAAATTATATAACATTATATAAAATTTATATTGCACTTTAGGTGATAATAAAGCCATAAGAGTGTGGTTAAGAAATAAGAGATAATAAGGAAGGATTAAAAGTGAACATATAAAGACTAAGAATTAGATGACTGACAACCAGAAAGAAAAGGAAATTATAGTCATCATAAAATATAGGAGGATATTACATATATAATGTAGCTTTGAAAAAAATTTCACAAAAACCAAATTATAAAAAAATACGATAATAGTGTTGCTGCATCGCACCATATGTGTGCCATATAATTTTTTTTAAACTTACATGTGTATTGCATGTAGGTTGTGTAATACACTTTGAAGGTGTATCGCATAACCAACAAGTGATACACTTATAAAAGTACGTGTATTTTTTATTGGTCATGCGATACACAAGCTCCTTCTTTTTTCTTTTTTTTCTTTTTTTTTTTGCCTAGGTTGCTATAGAAGACGCGATATAAGTATAAATATTTTTATCTTCACTTCAAATGTGATATATCAATATTATTTTGATAATTTTTTTTGTACAATTAGTATTTATATTTTAAAAATAAAAAACATAGATATGTTCCACCCTAAAATAGAGATAGGTTTTGAAACTAAAAATATATTGCTTGTTTTTAAATCTTTTAATAAGATGCTCAATTCAAGTTTAAACAATTTAGTCTAGTTTAATCTTCGAATCGAATCGTAAATTGTTTAAATCTTTTTTATTTGAATCATATATTGAACCGAAATACAAAAATACTATAATAATTCAGTTCATGTATGATGAATTGATTTAATCTAATTACTAAATCAAACTCATTTTAATTTTTTTTAAGTTAAATCATGACCGAATCATATTAACATTAAAAAAAAGAAGTATATTTTATGGTTTGGTTTAATTTTGTGTGCAATGAGTCATAAATAAAATAGGCACACCACCTTGATGGACTCATCGAGCAGCCCAAACAAGTATCAAAAACGGCGATAGAAACTGAGCAGAGAAGCTGAGGAAGTAAAAAAACTGCCAACTAAAAATTCCTACTACACCAGACAACCTCGTCTTCTCCGCCCACTTCCTTTAACCTCCCTCGCTCGATTCCCATCACTTCCTCGCTCTTTTCTTTCTCATTCTTCGCAAGCAAAAACACTCCCTCTCACTCACGCAATGGCTTCTTCTTCTTCTTCTCTCCTTCCCAAGCTGTCTCTCTCCTCTTCCTCTTCCATTTCCTCCCCTGTCCCCTTCCGTTCTACCACGACGACCACCATTGTCCCTTCATTTCCCTGCAAATCCTCCCGCCGCCATCGAACCCTAACCGTCCGCTCCAAGATCCGCGAAATCTTCATGCCGGCACTCAGTTCCACCATGACTGAGGGCAAGATCGTATCTTGGGTCAAATCCGAAGGCGACGTCTTGTCCAAAGGCGAAAGCGTCGTCGTCGTCGAATCCGATAAAGCGGACATGGATGTCGAAACCTTCTACGACGGAATCCTCGCCGCGATTGTCGTCCCCGAAGGTGAAACCGCTCCGGTCGGTGCTCCCATTGGACTCTTAGCGGAATCCGAGGAGGAAGTAGCCGAGGCCAAAGCTAAAGCCGCAGCAAAATCGGGCGGTTCGGCTTCTCCGGTTGCTCCGGAGCCGACTCCTGCGGTTACGGCCACGCCAGCTCCGCCAATTCAGCAGCCCGCCGTGAAGGCTGCGGCGGCGGCAGAGGCAGAGGGGCCGAGGAAGACGGTGGCGACACCGCAGGCGAAGAAGCTTGCGAAGCAGCATAAGGTGGATATTAATAAGGTGGTGGGTACGGGACCTTATGGGAGGATTACGCCGGCTGATGTGGAGGCGGCTGCCGGAATTCAACCGACCAAGGCGGCCTCGCCCGTTCAGATTACTGCTCCAACGCCAGCCAAGGCAGCAGGTGGTGGTGGTGCAGCTGCAGCTGCTCCTCCTCCTCTTCCGGGTTCAACGGTAGTGCCTTTTACGACAATGCAGGCTGCGGTTTCGAAGAATATGGTGGAAAGCTTGAGCGTTCCCACGTTTAGAGTCGGATATCCGGTCAAAACTGATGCTCTTGATTCTCTGTATGAAAAGGTATTCTCAGTAATTAGTTAGCAAACACTAGCTGCATAAACTTATAGAATTGTATATCTGAATCATAATTCTACCAAAAAGCCTACACTTGCACGATTTTGCATCTATCTTGACTAGGAAAAGTCTCATAAAATTATGAACCCATGGAATCATAGGCTGAGCAAACTTAATAACCATCAGGATAATAGATTGATCATTTTGCAAAACCCAATTTAAAGTTGGGCTTTTCTCATTGAATTAGTGTAGTCTTTTGTTGATTTCCTTTTCATCGACCGGTTCAATCATTTCATATCACGAACTGCCGATCCAAGAAGATAAAATTATTTGGTATGAGTATGTTGGTTCATTGATTATGATTAGTCTTATAAGTTATAGGTGGTTATTTGCATGAATAGGTGAAACCGAAAGGTGTGACAATGACCGCACTGTTGGCAAAGGCTGCTGCCATGGCACTTGTTCAGCATCCGGTGGTGAACTCCACCTGCAAAGATGGGAAGAGTTTCACATATAATAGTAACATAAACATTGCTGTGGCAGTTGCAATTAATGGTGGGTTGATAACACCTGTGCTCCAAGATGCTGACAAGGTTTGGTATTTTGTTTTTCCCCTGGAAGTACAAGTATATTCAATTGTAGTGAATTGGAATGGATACTTATTCTGGTTTTGCTCAAACAGTTGGATCTCTACCTTTTGTCTCAAAAGTGGAAAGAGCTGGTAGAAAAGGCCCGTTCAAAGCAACTGCAACCCCATGAGTATAATTCAGGTTTGCACATGATTAGAGAGCTTTAACTGTTTTGTCTCATTTCTTGATTTGTTGATTTTTTAAGGGTATATAGGTCACTTACTCATTCTGTTGTTGAGAAGCAAATAAAATACTGTATTTACCACATGGCTTCAGGAACATTCACACTATCCAACCTAGGCATGTTTGGAGTAGATAGATTTGATGCCATTCTGCCTCCAGGGCAGGTAAGTTTCGGTTCTAACTTCCCCACCATCTTTAATGTTTGTTCTAGTGTTACTATCAAATATCTCTGCTGTTTGTTAACTTTCATGTGATACCAGGGGGCTATCATGGCTGTTGGAGCATCTAAGCCCACTGTTGTAGCTGATGCAGATGGCTTTTTCAGTGTCAAAAGCAAAATGCTGGTAAATTTACTTTCATCTTCATGCATTTCTAAAATGTTGCTGCTATATATTATTATTATTATTGACTTGATACATTCTCTGCATTGATGTTGCACAAGCCTTTTCTTCATGGTATATGGAAACCTATAATATATTTGCATTTAGTTCCATTCCAAAACAAGACATGTTTGTCTTTGGATTCACTTAACAAGCTCTGCATTTAGAGAAGACCTTGGACAATGTGAAGAGGGAATAATATGAAATCTGAGAAAATAGATTTTTCTTTGGAGAGAGGAAAAGTGAAATGGAGAGGCATTTGGGACCACATTCAAACCATTTGGAAATGTCTTATCATTCTGTATTGCCAGACATTGTGATGGGCACTTGGCTATGACAAAAAAGTGGTAGGAAAAACTCAAAATAGGAATATCCTAGTAGAGGAGGATAGACTAATGTGGAATATCGCTGGTGACATTGGGCGGTCTTCATTTGTGATGCTACCAGTGAGGTTGATTCTGCATAAGGTGACCTGAGATTGTGTTTACTCTCTAAGGAACTATGCCCTTCTCTCCTCCATTAACTGCTTGAGTATATTTGTCTCTTCTGAGAAATCCCTTAAAAGTGCTCCAAGTATTTCTGAATCTCAACTTTTTAATATAAGACATCTTGTTTTTTGTGGGGTTTGGCTGCTACTGGTCATAATGTTTATTTGAGCAATACGAAGAATTGGTAATGAGTGGGAGCAGCATTGAAGGGCAAAATTGCTATGTGCTGCATTGAACCTTGGCATGCAGTAAGTTGCATTTTACATTGATTTCGTCTGAAGAATGCTTCAATGAGAGAAGAGAAAAGTAGACAGTTTTATGCTGCCTACATTCTATGGAACTTTGAAGAATGAAAAGTAAACAGTTTTAAGGAGATTAACATATGGGAGTTTTTATTACAAAATAAAAAATGGTCGGAAGAGTCACAAAGCTTAGAGCTTTAGTAAATTCTGTAAAAGAAGGTTCTTAGAAAAGGAAATGCAAGATATTCTTTCACTCCCGTGCTAATTGTTTTGAACTTTCTCTCTCTTCCAACCCTTCTAAGGCCTATGCATACCACACATTGGTAGTCTTCTAACTGTAATAGCAACAAAACAATGGAATCACTATTCTTTTTAGTATTTTTTTAAATCTTTGCTTTTATCCCCTTAAATTTCTTTGTATACTAAACCCTCCAAATTGGGCTCGTGGGCCTTTGGCCCAACTTGAGCCATACAAGGGCTTTCTGGGTTCTTAACAATTCCTCTCACCCAACCAGGCTTGTCCTCAAGGCCATATTGGGGAAATTGCTCTTTGAAGATGCCAACATCAACCAAGGTGGCATTTTCTTGCTATTGGCCCTACCATTGAACTAACGTCTATGGGGCATCTAACCCTCTCCTCAGACAACTTGGGTTCAACTGGTATTTTATGCATGCTTGCTTGCAGTGGAACATTTGGGGCAGCATATACATCATCAGTGTCATGACACAAGCGAGGCTCATTTTGTATTTGCTTGTTGTAGCACTCATTAGTAGTAGGCTTACTGTATGCCACTCCACCAACTTTTTTCAGTGTCCTTATTTATTGCAATAAGCTCCCAGCACATGTTTTTTGCTAACCCACTAATGGCTTTCCATATTTCAACATCTTAACCAAGCTTTTGGTATACTGGAGTAGTAGACCATATAAAGGAATCACGACGTCACAAAAATGTTTTAGCTACAAAAAGAACTTTACCCCTGCTATATGCCATGGAACTCTGCACTGAGTGTAGGGAACTACGTCATGGACTCTGGCTGGATAAGGAAGTCTTTTGGTACCCATCACTGCTGAGATAGGATGAATCCTAAGAGCAAATTGCATCCTAGCTTTGTCTTCATGTTCATCTTATAAGCTAGCAATACCACATCCACATCCAAAATTAACACGAATATGTTTTCCCTTAGCAATTTGAACAGACTGCTATATGAAGTCAAAGTAATGGGGAGCACTGTGTTTGACTTGGTTCCAATACCAGCAATAGTATAGAGTTCATCAGTTTCCTTCACTCAGTTTTGATGGCCCTCTCTATTCACGCAAGTTTAGAGTGAAAGATATTATTATACCATATCATTTTTTGCTCTTAGGCTTTTATTCTTTGGAGAGAGTGACAAGGCAAAAAGAGGGTCCTCAAGACTGCCTCTCATGACGTCCATAATGCTTATTGCTTGGTAGTATTAGAGCTTTTGCTTTGCTTGCCAATTGGACAAGCATGGTATGTACTTGGCACAAGTGGCACTGTTGGGTAGTTTCCATTCTCACCCATTAGGACAATTGTGATTCTTTCTCATTCTTTGACTAGTTTGCTGCGTCTAGGGTTCCCATTTCAAGTGTCACTTCATTCGAGAGGTTTGACCAACCCCTAGAAGGAACACTTCGTCTTTCTTCTGAGTACCATCTTTCTTCTTAACTGAGTTATCATGAGACGCATTGTTATCATTTTGGTCCACTCTCCATTCTATCTTAGTTTCCTCTTTAAAACTGTTCTTGGTTGCATCTGTTTTCTTTTCATTATCGTTGGAATCACCTTGTTTCTCACTCTCGTCTATCCTCGTATCATTGTCGTCAAGTCAAATTGTATCTATGCTTTTCTCTAAATCATTATGATGGTTGCTGCCATCCACTTGTAGGGGCATGAGACTAAACCCAATGTTGTACTCCAGGTAAATTGTGGTATGTGAACTATCATACAAGAGCTAGATCTGTAAATTTAGAATAGTGGTGGAAATTTTATGTGTTTCAAAGGTGACAAGATTGGTATTATAACCATTATACAACAACTAGATCTGTGAACCAAGAGATATGATTGGTGTTCTTTATTGTCAGCTTACAACCACTGCTTATTTTTCTTTATGAGAATGAAGATCTTGATCCATTATAGTGGGAAAGGCAGAAAGGTAAAGACTTTTTTTTGACTTCTGTGAGTGCCGAGTGCAAGGTTCTTGAAACAGCTCTGACTATAGATAGAGGCTTAGAGCATTAGTACCTGACGGAAAATCGGAAGATTTTGCTGTAATGGTAACCTGACCAGAAGGTTTGCAACTGCATATGGTGCTAATCAAAGCTCTTCTTTCTTGGCAGTCCACTTGTCTTATTTAGCCTTCTTGGTGTACCTAGGAGAAGGTTTGATACACAATGCAGTAATAGTAATCTGGCTTCATCACGCAGATATTTTTTAAGTTTAGATGGTGTAAAAGAACGAAGAAAACTTCTTGAAGATTTGTTCTTTGACGATAGATCATGTTAACTATTTAGGATTCTTGGACAAGGATTTGACATAACCATGCTAGACCACATGGTTTTAAAAAATGTTTTGAGCATAATGAATATGCAATTGTGACTTTCTTGGATCTTCAAAGTGACCCGCTGCTTCACTATCAATTCATTTGTGTCATCAGTAAAGAGATAACCTCATGTAAGATGCTTATGATTTAACCATTTTTTTTCTGTAGAGAGATCAACTAAAAAAATTCTTTGGTTAGCCTTTATTTCTGAAAGATATTAGAATGTACAATTTTGGCATGGTTAGTTAACATACAAAGGATGAAATCGGAGTGATTGACAAGTCCTATGATAGGTTAAATGCTTTGCAATGCTGTGGCATGAAGTCCACCAAGTTCACTTATGCTTGATTATTTGGTATTGCAACTATATTTCTCTTGAGCTGCTTCTTGTGGTGGAAGCCCTTTGTTGCATCGTCAGAAATTCATACTTCCTCACAATGCTTGCCAACTGTTTATGGCAAAGATCAGAGAAGGAATTCTTGCACCCACTTCCTAAATCTTTTAGATAGAACATTTTCTTAATGGCGCTCTCCTTAAATGCTGATATATAGCAATCTAACAAATGTGGTAAAGCTAAAGCAGCTTGATTTTTTTGTTGAAAGAGCAGAATTATCCTTGATTATTGTCTACCAATGTAGAGTTACCTGATTGAGATGAAACAATTTTGCAGGTAAATGTCACCGCAGATCACAGAATTATCTATGGTGCCGACTTAGCGGCATTCCTCCAGACCTTTGCAAGGATTGTGGAGAACCCTGACAGCCTCACATTGTGATTATGCTTCTTCCTTTGATTTCGAATGATCACTAGATGGCTTTTTTTGACGCCTAAATTCTTTTTATACTAGCCGAACTAAGTTATATTTGATGTCGTTGCCTAATCTTCCAAAGCTCTACGAGTATTTAGTTCCTCGTTTTGTCTGTAATATTAAGAACACATCTGAAAGATAATAAAAATTTAGTGGACTCACATTCATTTCTTGTTTTCTTTTCTTTTTTCGTTTTTCTTTTCCTGCAGTGATAATAAAAATTATTGCTGAAAAAATGATAAAACTATAATAAGTTTTGGTGAACCCCATTTTCATGGCGTGCTACGTTAAGCTTCCATCCAAGACAGGTTAAGCCCAAAACTAGGAAAGTGGCTCTTTCATAAGCAAAGAAATCATTTTTCTTAAGCTCATGTAAGTACTTCTAATTTCAGCTCGTGAACCATAGAAACTAGGATTTTCTTTTTCCATCTGTATTTCCAGTTTTGTCTTAAAAGTAAATATGTTTGGAAGCAAACCGGCGTATAGTATCAACAAGCACACGCTATCTTCATTACTTTATTTGGTCCGTTAATGTGTGCGTATATATATTTGCAAAAGGTGCATAATGGCCAGGGGCGAGAAAAAAAAATAAAAGAAGAGAAGAGAGACCTATATAGATATTCCCTTTTGCTTTGAAACTAGCTAGTTGATCGTAAACTAAAGATTAATATGACTTCACTCCCACATGTTCTTTTTTTCTTAGTTGATGTTGTATTCTTCACCTTTACGGAATCCTTTGATGGCTTGAGCTTCAAGTGATTGCGTTGAGGCCACATCTGTCGTCTTCTAGGTCAAGTTTGCTAGTTGTGTCGGCTAAACTCCATTCACAACGCTGGTGTGTATAAAACAAATATGAAAAATAATAGCAACTAAGAAAAGTAAAGAATATAAAGATTTACGTGAAAAACCTAAATCAGGAAAAACCATGAGCAGAGGAGAAGAAATCCACTACTAGTTGAAGTTGGAGTATATGGTTGAGAGAATACAACTATAACTCATAAGTCTCTCAATATAATTTTGTGTCACACAAACAAAACCTAATAAAACGTCATATATATAAATTGGCGTGTTGGAAGAAAGGTTGGCGGCTTTTACTTCAACGCTGGCAAGATGGTCGACTGCCATAACAAGTAAGCCTGCGGCTTACAGATTTAGGCCGGCGGCAAAGCCCAATCCCAGCTCTCGGAAATTAATTCCGAGACAATGATGAATTCAAGGCTGATTTCAATGCTGGTGGCTTTGTGTCAGCTTTCAAGAATTCAGGTCATCTTCAATAGCTAGTGAACCTATTGGGCTAAACCTAGGAAACAATCGGCGTGAATAATACATTAACATTTATATCTCACTATTTATGGCACAAATACATTATCTTTGTCATCGCTATGATAGAAAAGCAAAACCCGAACAACAACCTCCAACAGCCATAGAAGGCTGTTCAAGCTAACAAAACATCTATCATGACCAAAACAACACACAATTCTCACTAGATCTTTGATGCATGCAACAATGCTATCACGAGCTTAAACAAGTAAACAATCGCCTTTGCACGAAAGTGTGGCATCTCCATGGCCATCACTAGTTCAATAACACGCCAATCTTCACCATGTTGAGGCAACAACTCTTGCACGCCCCTCTTCTCTCCCTCTTAGGAGCAAATTAACCTTGACCCTACAACAAACCAACATAACGTCGAAAAAGTCAAGCCTACGAGGCTCAGTCAACACATACACTTCAAAATGCGCCCATAAAAAATACAAGCAACACGTTTAGGAAGTTAATCAACTTTTTGGGCCACCAACAATTCAGTTCATCCTACACTAATAGCGTCGCTTGTCCTTATCCTATCAAAGCCACCAAAGAGGAGTTTAAACCATCTCACAAAAGAACTTTTCGGCGAAAGTTTCATATCTATGCAAGGCATTCCAGAAGGCTTTCACAAAATAGCACGCTCATGTTACAAGGGCCTTGCCGCCACCATCTCTAATATCATAAAACTCAATCACCACTCTATCACAAAGAGGCTACCGAAGTAGTACTCATCCACCTTTCACTAATATGATAGAGGCACAAGGAACCCTAAAAAGTTATGTTGCTCTCCCTAACAATACTACACTAGAGACCACATATCTCAACAACGATAAGACTTTTAATGTTGCCACTCATCATTTAAAAGAGATCACCCTCTCCTAGTGAGCAATTTACTCAAGTGATTGAACACAACACAAAGAAAATCATGCTTGTGGAGCGAGAGCCCAAGAACACAAACCAAAATTGCTCAACCAACCTTCCATGAAAAGTAGTTTCAGTTGCAATAGTAGCTTTAAGGTGTCTGGGACATAGTAAGAACGAGACATACCATTCAGCAACACACCATCCCTTACTTCAATAAGCACACTACATTGAATAAACTATAAACTAAAGTCTTACTAGTTTTGGGGTACAAAGATACCTTCGTCTGGCAAATCAAATTGGCATACAATCATATAAAGTAGAGATTTGAACTCCAACAACAGTCCCACCACCATAAAGTTCATTTTGGAAATGATCACCTCCCACTTAAGGATGCTCCAAGAGCTTCAATCTAAAGGAGTTACCTAATTATATACTTTGATGAGGATGGCCATGATGTCAAATGCACCAAATGCGTCGATAACCACACCATAGTAGGCAACCCAAAAGTAGATTGATGGTTTAATTTCTAAAGTAAGGCATAGTATAATGAGGAAGCAACTAATAGGTACTTGGCTTACAAAATCGCAAATATATTGGAGATCCAATCATCTCCTTCTCCATAGCAGGTTTTAACGAGATCATCACTCCTAACAATGATCTCTTAATTATTCAAGTTAGAATCGTTGACTATCATTTTCAAAAAGGCTTATAATTAAACGGTCAGATTGTCATTTAAGCCTATGCCTTATGACCATTACCTCTATTGCTTTGACAATTAGCCCACTTAGATCCCTAGTCTCATCACATTGCCTCTTCAACTAAGCAATATTAACCATAAAATAACACTATTGGTTAACATTGTAGTAGTAGACATGTGGTTACGTGTCGGACAGTGACAACCCTTTCAAAACAAACTGAGCATTATCTCATCTACCCAACATCTCAAAGATAAGTTCTCTACATGAAATAATATTGACATGTGCAAAGCGGATCAATAGCTTGTGCTAGCTTGCTATGGTTAGGTCTTATCCTTAGAATAAACACCAAATTCAACGACAACATGTAAAAGCAAGCTAGTTCGACACTACTCTGAGTCTATGCCAATAATAAATCTACTCTCTCAGCGCCTGGCTTAATTAATATATCCTAACAGAACCTCCATCTCTATAGGTTTCTTACAAACAAAAAAAAAAAAAATGGAAGCAAGAAGGGAATAAGCTCCACCAACCCTTTAAGCAACTCCATAAACTCTTTATATAAATCATTGTAGTGCATACAACTTATCAATGAAAAACAAGTTTGCAACTCCACTAACTACATTTCTTCTTCATCTCAACTTAGCTACATGCTAACCTACTCAACATTAGCTCAGTGTTTAAAGTACCAAAGGAGCTACCAAGACCTTTGTTGCCAACTAGCAAACAAGGCATTTGCTTTCACCTTGCTCATGGGTAATAATAGAATTCATCAGTCATTATCTCCCATGCCTACTTGACAAGTTAGCTAGGACAACCCTAGCCTTCTTATTGGTAATTGGTTCCATCAATGGGGTTTTAAGCCCTGTACATTTGATTTGATTCTATATAGGATAATATAAATCCTTTGCTACATGGTGCCCTCATTTATTAACATGTTAGAACAGATAACCCTAGCTTTCTTACTGGGGATTGAGCTTAATACATTGGGAATAGATTCCTACCAGGATTGTAAACGAGTTGAGTTGAGTCGATATTGTACCAAGCTCGAACTCAACTCAAATGAAAAATCCGAAGCTCAAACTCGAATTGAAACTTGAACTAGAGTTAATTTAATACTCGATAATGTTGAACTCAACTCGATTAAGTTTGATTTTTTTTTTTAAATATTGATTTAACTATAAAAAGTATTTAATGCTCGATAAGTTCAAACTCGAGCTCGATAGCTACTTAAGTAGCTCAAACTCAAGCTTGAATTGATTATAAGTGAGTCGAATTTGAACTTTCGCCGAGTTGAAGTCAAATAGCTCACAAGCTGTGTTAAGTCACTTACAATCTTAGATCCTATAGAAACCTTTTTTTTTCCTAATTAAAGAAAAAGAAAATAAAAATATATAGAAAAATTAGGAAAAACTCAAAAAAGAGAGAGAACATAAATAAAAAATAAATTTAGAAAATAGAAACCCCCTCTCTTCTAGATAAGTATATTTGAAAAATGATAAAAAAAAAAAATTGTAAAAAGATAAAGATAAAATGAAAAAAAAAGGAAAATAAAAATAAAATAGAAAGAAGAAGAGGAGAGAAAAGAGAAAAGAGAAACCAACTGATAAGATATATAGACATGATACTTTATAAAAGTTGTGTGCAAAGCCAATGTCCTTTTATTATAATTAGCTATGCCATCAGATAATGTATTTATTTTAATTTGAACCTATCATCGTTTTGATTAATATTAGACTTATAGTAAGTTTAAATAAATTTTAACTCCACAATAGTAATGAAATGAGCTATTGGTCTAGTAGCTCGAAAATTTTTTGTTAAGCTGGAGCTCAAGGGCTCGGATCTCACGTTGACCTAAGATCATTTCCAAGAATCCCCTACTAATAAAACTAGTTAGCTCATTGTTAAGCTTATTAGGTTGGTCTTTCCTTAAATTGAATGCAAGGAGGGCCAATGGATCAATTTCTAGAAGATAACTCTTTTAGAATAAAAAATAACACATTATATTCATAATAATCAAAATGCACTCCTATTGTTGTCTTTGTGTCTCAACTATCCCACTTCTTTGTGTGTTTAATTTTCATAAAAGAACATCATCGAGCTTCATTGACACTTTTTTAGACACCAACTTCACTCTCTATTATTAAACTTGAAAACCATTGTAAATGGACTTTAAAAAATAAAATTATCACAATTTATATCTAGGTTTGACTCGCGGGCTGAGTGATAGGGCCTAGAGAGTCCAATTTAGTTATTAGGATGGCTTAGGGAGTTGGCTTGATGGGCTCAGAACAATGATCGTTGCCATATCCAATCTTTCTCAAAAAGGCTTATGCACAGAGAAAATGACTATTGGCCTTGGTCCATAAGGAGCTCATTCAAGATAATTTTGAATTGATCTTGCTCCATCTAATCTGCTAATCACTAAGATGATCCGATGATCGTCATTCATGCCTAGTGCCTATAAATACTTAGTCACTCCTCGTCATTTAAGAACTTTTAGGAGAGAGAAGATAAATAACACTCCATAGAGGAAACTCTGTTGATGCATGAGGTCTACTTTAGCTCCTTTACCTGTTGCTTGGTACATTCGAGACACTGAGATTGTATGTTCCTCCTTTCTTGTCATTCTCTCTAAGTCAACATGTCATCAAGTATCATCTCCTTTGCAATTGTCCAAAGTCACGTGCTAGGCATGAGATTCTGACGACACATGTGTGATTACCTAAAAAGGACCCTGCATCTATAACCATCATTTCCTTCTCTCTCTATCTGCAATAGTTGGTTTTAACTTTCTCTCTCTCTACCATCTCACCCATGACCACTATTTTTCGATCTTTAACACCATTGCCATCATCTTCTACACTATCTAAATGGAGTCACCATCTTTTATCCATAACCACCCAAACTAGCATGCATGAGAACCCTTAATTAAATCACCCTAAACCTATATACTTCGATAACCACTTACTAATATTGCAATTGACACACTATGCCACCACTGACAATTCTGCTGCTATTTCACTAACCCAAAACCACTAATCAGGCATCTTGAATCACCACCACAAGCCTTATTCGAGAAACCCAAATTTACACTAACCCATACCCACAACTCTAATCACCACTCCCATGGCCTCCGTATCACAAATCACCATTACCAACTTCTATTAAGTTATCTCTACCTTCTAGCCCCTTCGATATACCTTTTACCATACCAATCAAACCAATCCTATCATTGCCATACCCATACCCTTAATGATCATCCATAGACCATACCCATCATCATTAGGGTGAGTTATTGTAACCTACTATAATCACATGATTCGTCTTCCTCTACTAATTCGACCCTTGCAGACCTTCAACGGTTGTTATTCATAGCGGTGCATAGAGTAGCACCAACTATTAGGTCACTCACTCTTTGAAAGATCAACAACCTAGATTTGACCCAATTTTGACCCTACTTTAAACCTATCTTGATCCAATCGTTCTAGGTTTGATATAAATCTTAGCAATTTGGATCTCCTTTATAGGTTTATGTACTTTTATGGTGAGGATTTTGAAAATAATCTCGAAAATAGCACGAAAGGTAAAATTATTCACAATATAAGCATTGAAGGCTCTATTATTAAATTTACCATGAAGCTTTTAATAATTGTGCCTTTAGTAGAAGTAATTTTTCTCTAAAGGCACTATTATTACATGAGCTCTCAAGTTGTGAAGAAAGCGCCATTGAAAACAACGCCTTTACTTTAATATTTTTTTTTTTTTTGTTCATGTCACAAATTGATACTTTAATTTTGACAAAATATGTAATTAGGTACTTGAGTTTTGAAATTGATTAATTTAGTACCTAAAAAACTTTTTGTGCACTCCAATAGTACCTCCATCAAATTCTTTCAAGTACTAAATTAATTAATTTCAATGTTTTTCAAGTGCTACTTGATTAATTTCAAATATCATATACTAAATTAATCAATTTTAAAATTCATGTACCTGATTGTATATTTTGCCAAAGTTCAAGTACTATTCAAGATAACCCTTTAAAAAAAAATAAATAAGGAAAAGGTGTTGTCTTGAACAACACCTCCACTACGTATATTTACAACACGAAAAAAACAACTCCCCTTTGAGTAAATTTGAAACTAGACTCTCTCTCATTACAAGAAAACTAGTTTTTAGAGATAAAATTTTACCTCCAAATGTAAATTTCTATCATAGAAATCATTATCACTTATTCTATCTATAGAGATATGAAAATTTGAAAATACACTATACGATACTCGGGGAGGGACATGAATTGAGTATTTGCCCTAAAAATTTAGACAATTAATTTCAATGGGTAGATAAAAAATAACTTTAATTACAGCGGATAATATAATATCAAATTACAATATGAAATGCAAAAAAGATAGAGATAAAAAATATTAGTCCATATTTAATGTGGAGTTCGGCCCATTTCCTACTCTTCATGGTCCACCAATGCCTCTAATCGAGGGCTTCACCACCACCTTTTTTAATCACAAAAAATACGCTCAAGCTAAGCAATTGCAATGCTTTACAATACATAGGAAATAAAATATTTCCTTTTCTCTCTATATTCTCTTTTTCAGATTACAAGTGTAAGAATAGAGCATTAGAATATTTTTCTCTTTCTTTGTAGATTTTGCAAATTTAATGAACAAGAGAATAAGAAAATTAAGAATCTTTCAGTTCACAATTAAAATCTCTTTTACTCTTTTCTTCTTAATCTCCAAGGACAGAGTATATATAACCTTCAAAACATTCAAATGATCATTAAAAATAACATCTTTAAGTCGCCCAGCATTAAATGTGCTTCAACGGCTCTTTTTGCCACATCAGCTCCAATATTTAAACAGTCCTGCCCTAAAGACTCATCGCGCCTCAAAGTGTTGCACCTCATTTTTGCGCTCAACAAGTCTTTACTCCATCAAACCTTAAAATCAAACCGTTGTACCCTAATGCCTTAACACATCGAGCCCTCGACATGACCTTTGACCAGAGCTATGCAACTTTGAACTTGTCAAGCCTTAGTCTTGAACTCGTTGTGCCCTAACCGATCAACACATTGAGCCTCTGACTATCCCCTTGACCACTGACTCTATATATTTGAACTCATCGAGCTTTGGTCTTAACTTTGACTTGCCTTAACTATTGACTTGTTGACCTCTTGATGTGACCCTCAACCAATGTCTCTGCATTTTTAGCTTGTCGAGCTTTGGTCTTGAGTTTGTTACGCCTTAATGAGTGAAGCTATCTATCTCTCACTAATACTGTTTCTGCTAAAAACCTGTAGAAACTCCATAAAGATGCACAACATACACATATATATTTGACTAATTAATTGCAGTTTATATTAATTGAATAGTTAATTGTGTATCATATTGTCTCTTCAAAATCCACATTGAGTATATAGGTTTAACAAGATAGAATTTCTTTTACCAATTTTTTGTCACAAAATTTCTATCTCTAAAAACCAAATTTCTTATAATGCCTCCCTTCTCTAAAATTTCTCCTAATCGCTCTACAATCTTTTTTAACCATCCCCATAAATCCACCTTCTCCAACACTTAGTCTCCCTCTCTAATCTTAAGTAATGTGATAAGTTTTTTACACTCTATTCTATTCATAGAAATTCATGCTTTGTTTGATTCATTTTTAAATAAATTCCTATGAATTTGTACTTTTATGGTGAAATTGTTGTTTTTTGGCTCCTAAGATCAAGAGTAGAAGAAATAAAGTAATATGAATCAAATTTTGAGTAAAACAATAATAACAGTTAAGATAGACTCAATCTTGATTGCCAAAGATCCTAATCCAGGACAAGAAATTAAGGCAAAAGTCCAACCATGCCCTTGATTATACTTATAGTTTACATTGAGACAATTGCACCTTGCAAACCTGTTTCCATAAAAATGCAGCCCTACATGTGTGTGTGGGAATAAGGACGATTTCTGTTATAAAGAATCTTCAATGTCGATGAATAAAATCTTCACGATTTTTGTACCTTGTTACCTATAAATAAATGTGCAGAGTCATTATAAAGGTGTGTAGAATACCATATGTAACAAATTACTAACATAAAATAGAGAAGTGTAAGAATTCTTAGTGAGAGAAATTCTTCTTAAGCAAAGGAATTCAAGTTTCTGGGTAAATTCATTTTGAACCCGACATTTGTTCTTGTAAGATTTTTGTGCTTAATTTGTAATATTCATCATAATTTCATATCATTTCTCTTGAATCTGTACTTAATGCTTAAATATATGGAGAAATAATCATATCAACTTAGAGTTTGTGAATCTAAGACCTAATTTATGTGATTTCAATGTGTTATATTGATTATCGATTAGGTATTTGCAATTAGTAGCTCAAATTTAATTTTGTGGGTCCAATTGCATGGTACACCTTTTAGATACATGTTTGATTATAACTGAATAGACAGAGAGATCATTCTTTTGAATAGATTTATGATGTTAATGAAGTTGCTCATAATCACCCAAAGATAGGAGTAGTGAAACTTTCTATCACTTGGTTTTAAATTCATTAAAATGATTTCAATCAAAGGATTCTTAATCTTTATGTGGATCTAGATTACTGATAGCTTATGAAGAGATTCTAGTAGTTTGACTAGATCTAGAGTTACTGACCTTGAGAGAGACTTTAGCTTACCTTAGTGAATTCGATGGTGCACATATACTAGTGACCAACTCTTTAAGTTTGTAAAGAAATCACATGATGAGAACTTGGTGAAGCAAATCCTAAGGTCCTTATTGCATTAATAAGTCCATCCTGTAATTTGTCCTTGAAACGTGTACATATCTTTAGTATTAACCTTAGTTTAGTATTTTCTTTTTGTTATGTCTTTCTAAATCTTTCTTTGGCTAGGTAATAGCTAAAAAATGTGTACGGTAGATCTTACTGATCCCACAGGAGTACAACCAAATACTTTTTATACTACTTCGGTAGGTATGTTTGCCTATGTTAGTGATTGTAACCGAAGTTGAATAAAATTTATTATGTTTTATATTTTTTGAAAGCTTTAGCTTTGTGTTTGCTGGTTTTAAACACATACACAAGCAACCAAGTTTTCTGGTGCCATTGCTTGTGATCAGCATTGAATTCATTTTAAATGAAGCTCAACAAAGCACTATATGAAAGCTTTGATTCTATTAGACTAGCCACTAACCAAGTGTATAATGTGAATAGTTTTGTTTTTGTTTTTTGTTTTTATATTTACTTTTTCCGTAAATATTATTTTGTACATAGTTTATTTTCTTTTCGTAAATATTTTCTTGCTTTTGTACATACTGCTAACCTATTGCTTCTGTTTTCTGTACATTTGTAAATATCCTGTTCATATCTTGCTCAGTTTTAGTTTTCAGTACATAATACATTTTTCTATTTGTAAATATGTCTGCATAGCTTTATTCTTTTATACAAAGTTTTGTATGATAGTTTAGCCTTAGCTTTTTCTTTCTTTTGTTTCATTTGTTAAGAATGCTTATGTTGTTGTATATTAGATTTCTTGTTGTTTCATAGTTGTTGTTGTTTGTAGTTTATCTGTTGTAATATAGGTTTGTTGTGGACTAATTCATTCTTTATCATAATAAAAATGTAAAATTATGACTGTGAGTGAATCTCACCCTTTTTTTCCCTTTGCTCAAGAGCCTCAGCTTATAGGGAGAATTTCTAGAACAAGCTTTTCCTTGCAGAAATGGAAAATAGATTGGATCCTAAGAATGGTAGGGAAATACTGAAGGAGAATGAGCCTACTAGGATGAACCAACCTAGGACTATGCTCGATTTTTTCAAACCTACATTAGATGGAGCTAACACTAGCATAGCTAGACCTAGGGTTGCTGCAAATAATTTTGAAATAAAAACTTAATGTGATCCAGATGGTGCATCAATATGACCAGTTTGATGGTCTATAGGATGAGGACCTCAATTCCCACCTCCAACAGTTCTTGGAAATTTGTGATACTTTTAAGATTAATTGTGTCTCTTATGATGCCATAAGAGTTAGGTTGTTTCCTTTTTCTTTGAGGGAGAATGTGAAGAAATGGCTTAATCATCTCCCTAGACAGTCCATAACCACATGGCAACAAATGGCTGAGAACTTCATGAGAAAAGACTTCCCACCCTCTGGGACAGTAAAGCTAAGAGCAAATATTACTTCATTCCACTAGTTGGAATATGAGACCCTCTATGAAGCTTTTGAGAGGTGAAAAGAGTTACTAAGGAAATGCCCACATAATAGACTACTTAAATGGACACAGGTGCAAACCTTTTACAATGGGCTGAATTATAGGACTAAGTAACTTATTGATGCAGGGGTAGGAGGGAGCATGAACAACAAATCCCTAGAGGAATGTTTGAATTTGTTTGAGGATATGGCCAATAATCATTACTAGTGGTCATTTGTTAAAGCTAGGAAAGAGAAGATTGGAGGAGATTTTGAGCTAGATGTTGTAACATCTATGACCTCTAAGATAGAGGCCTTACCTAGTAAGGTGGAGAGTATGACCATGGAAGCTGGCCAAGTGAATATGGTTTATGGAAATTTTGGACAAAGTGTTGAGGGTATGACTTCTGAAAGTATAGAGTATGCGAAAAACTTGAATCAACCTAAGAATGACCTCTACAACAATAATTATAACCCTGACTAGAGGAACCATCCAAACTTTAGGTGGAGTAACAACGATTTCCAACAATCTTCTATTAACCCACCTAATTTTCAGAAGCAGTAGGGTCAAGGGTCAAATATCTCCTAAGGATCAAGCTTTCTTTGGAGGAATTAATCCTTCAATTTAATCCTCCGTTCTAATAGATCACAGATCAATACTAAAATGGAGTGGGAGGTCATTTTACGAACCAGAAGGTGGAAAAGCCATAGCCTTAGGATCTTACTAGCGCCTCCCAACTTAGGATCTTAAGACGGTCTAGTCCTAATCATATCTAGCACACATTTTTTACAAATTCTCCCCAAAATGATCAAGGTGCCTTTTTAGGCTATCTCGTAATTTTTCTTTCAATATCTACACCACTTAAAAGAAAAAGTTAGTACAAGTATTTACAAATTATGTAGCATACAAATAATAAAAAAAGAGCATTAAAAGAGATAAACTTTAAATTTAAGAATTTCAAGTGGCTACCCCTCTTAGAAATAGGCATCTCTGGTGGAGTCGCCAAGCTATAGAGCCAGGATTTTTCAATTCTGGTTTAATTTCCTTCAACTCGATTTGTACCAAACCCTAACTCATTTGATACAAACCCTCGACTAGGGATTAAAAGAAATTTAATTTTTCAAAACATTTTGGAGTCGTCACCCAACTATAATCAGAAAAAATTATAAGTTTAGACCAATGAGTCGGTTGATCCTAACTTTACTACTAATCTACGAAAATTAATATTTTAAAAAAAGAACCAAAGCTTCATAGATCCAGAGGCTATCCTATTAAAATATAAATGGTTACCACTTGAAATCCTTAAACTAAGGCCTATTCCTTTTTAATGCTAAAAAAGAAAAAGATTAATCAAACTTACAAACCATGTTATTTACAATTTCATTTACAAATATAGGACAAAATCATTTAGTATTTATAAATAACTAATTATTTCAATATTTACAAAAGAATGAAATGGAATAAAAAATAATTTTTTCAGATTTTATGTTGTCCCGTAGATGCCTATATACCCGTTAATCGGGATCAAACAATACGCAGTTCTTTTTATAAAAATTTTAATGTGTTAACTTATTTTAATTTGTGAACTCTTTTAAATATAAGTTTACTAAGTTTTTAGATGCTAAAAAGGAAATGATTTTTAAGATGTGATCCTATGAACTACCACCCTAATTTGTGTATAGAAAAATATTTTTCTAAGTGACATTGAAACTATCATAACATTTGTACATATAATGAAATAACCAAAGTTTTAATTCATACTTAATGCATGTTAAATTTGATTGTTATATGTGTGTATGTGTTAGTGTGAATTGTGGTGTGTTTGAAATGATTGTATGTGTTAAGAAGCAATGATTAGATAATAATCTATGGTAAGCATATCTAGGTTGATAGTTTATTCATGTTAGAAATTATTATGTTGATGTTGATTGATATTGTAATGAATTATATATGATAAATTAAGCTTGTTTTAAACCAAAACTAAGTCCATAAACCTAGCAGATTTTTTGCCCTTTTTAAACCCAGTTTAAACCCAAAAACAAAGCTTAATCAAGGCCCAAAGCCCTTAGAAATCTGCCCCTAAAATCAATGATTATTGGATAAATATCAAGTTTTATTCTTTCACACTTTGGACATCCAAAACAGATCCAAGAAGAAAAAAAATTCGTAACTCTTGTAAGGCCACATTTTCCAACATCCAAACCAAGGTTTCTTACACCCAAAACACCAAGATTTCATCCCCAACTATCATATATACATTAAGGTAAGTTTATATGATGTTTAAAATGCTTTATTTCTCCCTTAATCCATGAAATTTCTGTCAAATATAATGCATGTTGGATATATATGTGTATTGTTACATTGTGATGTAGAGATAGCTTAGGATTTGTTTATGAAAGTGTAATGATGGTGTTGAGTTGTAGTGTGATCAGAAATTGGTATTGTTGAGTTGTATTGAAGAGTGGATTTATGTTGAAGTAGTGGATGTAAAGATAATGAAGTTATAGTGTAAAGTGTGTTTTAATGGTTGAGGAGGAGTGTTGTGTTTCAATGATACTGGAAAGGAGTTTTATGTATGTTTGATGATATAGGGTTCTTATACCATGTATTAGGAAGGTTATAATATGGTTTGGAAGAGGTTGGAAGAGTAAAAATGTAAAAATTTCATGTTTGAAAAACAGAGGAAATCTGCAACATGAACTGTAGTGTATGCCGCCTCGAACGCCGCCAGCATACCTGTCGACTTCAAAAATTTGGCTACTGATTATTCGAAAGGCAGCTTAAACGTCGCCAGCTTAAACCCCAAACCGCCGGCATTGAGGTCTACGCAACCGGTGCATTGCTGGTGTAATGATCTAAAATTTTGTACATAATGCATTTTTTTAACGATGGCTTCAATACCGCTGGCGTAGGACCCCTACACTGCCGGTGTTGAGTCTTATACTGCCGGTGTAAATTGCCAGCGTGGGCCCTGCAGATTTCAATTTTTCTAACCTTTTCCCAACATCTTTCAATACATGATATATGACTTTTTGATTAAGGATTTGACTTGTATGATGTTATATGATATATATATATATATATATATATATGTAATGTGATGACTTTGGATGATTTTAAATGAGATTCAATGACTTCCTAAGCTTTTAAACTAGTGAGTATAAGCTTGGCTTAGGATAGTTATGTTGATACAGCTTGATTTGTGTAGAACAGAGATAGATACTCAATTGGAGATTTCCTTTGATTCTCAATCCGATCCAGGTACACAATAATTTGATTGATTATTGCTTAGGATAGGCATATTCAAGTTTAACCTTAACTAAAGACTAATGAAAAGTTTATTAAAATGGTTTGTGGTTAAGTTGTGTCTAATCCGAGGAACGACAACCTTGTCATGATGCAATGGCACGGAAGTTTAGGCACTTAGTTCAAATCTTTGTCATGATGCAATGACTCAGATCCATGAAGCAATGGTTCCCCATGATACAATGGTGGTTTCTTTTAATGGCTAAGTGGATAGCTAATGGGGTTAACTATATTGGTATATTCTCTACTTAGGCTCAGGAGGAAATAATATGTTTTAGTTCATGGTTATGGGACCGTTAAACTAATTGATGTTATAGATCGGGATAAGTAGAGTGTATAAAGAAGTATGAACACTAGATGAAGCTATTACTAATCTTTATCGGTTAGATATAGGAGATATAGGTATCCGGTCTATCTATATTAACCCCCTAAGCAGCTGCCGTTACTCATGACCTCCAAATTTATAGGCTTGAATCAGAGTTTGAATACTCCAATGTTTTTTTTTTTTTTTTTACTCACTTAACTAAAGATAATAAAGTTATGGTGAATTGTTGCATTGCATTTAGTTAAGTATGCTTGATATATGTATTTGTTTGCACTATTATGTACCAGGTTCCATGCTGCTACCTTGTAGGTAATTATGATGATGAGTTCTATGAAGATATGGGCTATGGGACTGACTGGGAGACATCTATAGATGATTAGTAGTGTGACCTAATAGTAGTTGTTTAGAACTTTTTGATATATTTTTGTGATGTTTCTAGGCTTATTTTTAAGCCTTGGAATATAATTTTATTTTAAGTTGTATATGTAATGTAACTTGCTTGTATGTAAGTTTTATATGTTTTGTGTGATCCTTGGGAGATCCTCATGTAATGTATGTGATGTATATTGTGTATATATGTGATGACCCACTTCTTATGTAGTGATAGTATTTCTTAATTCAAATTATTAAATGTTATATCTATTTTAAGCAAGCAGTCATTACAAACACTTCTTTTTAGATGACCTTACTTATAATACTTGGTATTTCCTAATACTTGAGTATTATGCGTGATCGAAAGATTTGGCATGCTTAATCTATGATTAAGTGGGTCGGAGCCTTAATATAACCTCATATTTACTCCTTTATTGTGCTATTATTACTATTATATTGTTTATGTTATAATTAATGAACATTTTGATTGACGTCAGAATCCGTTTCCCAGCATGACTGCTATTCTCCAAATTTACGAATTGAAGCATGAAGAGCATGCATTTTTATTGTTTTCTATCAATCACCCTTTTTTATATATTAATTAATCCATGAAATAAAATAAAAAAAAATGAATAACTTACCTGGAACGTGATGCAAGTCGGACTAAGGGAGTTGGGTTAAATCTGGACGAGCGGATTCAAGTTTAGGGTCAGGTATTGGTCAGATCTTCGGCAATTGGAACTGGCGGCAAGCAAGGTCGGGAATGGGCATTCTGGCGGTGATTGGACGACAGTGACTTAGTCGAATCACGAAACTCGATATTCTTAACACTCCGCTAAGCTCAGTTTCATGGACGTAGCGATGGATAGCGGTTCTAAAGATTGCGAATGATGGTCGGGGGTGGAGATACTACTACAGCAGATTCTGATGATTTCAAGACTCAAACAAACTATCAATTAATAGTTTAACTTCCTTAGAGTCTCCCTATATCTACCGATTCAAATGATTTGACCCAAAAATTCTCGTAATCGAAGATCTAACTTTGAAACCCTAGTCTCTAAATTTCTTTTATTCAAGTCTTTTCGAATGGATCTCTATCTGTGTCTTTCATTGATGTATGTAAGCTATTTATAGACATTTAACATGCCCACCTACCTGCTCATCCACCTGCTCTTCTACCTACTCATCTATCTGCTCACCTTAACTAAAATTTATAATTGATTCTCTATTTATCTTTTTATTATTTTTTTATATGAAATTTTTTTTATTATGTTTATTTTTTATTATAATTTATGGACTTAATATAATATTACTTGAAGCCTTAAATGAGCAAAATTATGGCATCTATAATTTCCTTCACCTATTTCATTTTCTAACTTTGATTTCATTTCTAGTCTTCTTGAAATTGAGATTAGAAGAGATGAATTGTGAAAAAGAGAAGAGAAAAGAAGAGAAATAGAAGATAGAAAGAAAGAAATGTCGAAATCAAAAAGGAAAGGAAAGAAAAAGGAAAGATAGAGGAAGAAAAGAGAAAAAGGAAGGTCAAGGATTCAATCAAAGATATTTTAGGATAAAAGTATTAGATTTAGAACTTTCATATCAATATTTTTAGTTCTATAAGGGTTTAGAAAACAAATTCATAATCTTTAGATTAAAAATTAAGAACTTAAAATAAGAACTTGATTTAGGAACTTACTCTAAATCAAATTGATATTCAATTTGAGCTTAGCTTAAAAACTAATATTATTAGGCAAACAAATGAACTCAAAATTTATGGCGATTAAGGATATGAACTTTTAGGCTAAAGCTTAGGGATTTAAGAATCCACTAAACATCTAAATAACATATTTAGGGGTTTAGGGATCTAAAATCTCAATTTCAACTTAGTCTATTACTAACTAATTATGTCAACTTGTCTAATTATATCCTATAATTTGCGTGATTTATTTAATTTATCTAAACTTAATTTCTAACTAAGATGGAGGTTTAGGGTACTCCAATATTAAGGGGGTGGGTTATCATATCTTATCCTATAAGTACAAATTCTTAAATTTTGGAATTGGAATTTACTTTATATTACTTTAGAAACATCCAAAAATCTATACCTTATAAAACCTACATGTGCTTGAAAAAACCTGGAAATTTTATTATATTATATTTTTATGATATTAAAATTTCAAGTTAAATTTATGAAAACTTGGATTTGTTCAAATTTTTATCACAATTTGAAAGATCAAATTTTACACGAGATTCTATTGACATCTATAAGTGCCCTTTTCACTTTAATAAAGAAGACCATTTTATATTTCAACTTTCTACTTATGCAAATATTACACTAATGGTAATGCTAAGGACTTATGATTACTTAGATTTGTACCATAACATCTATCTTTGTTGTGCGTTGTCTATATATTTATTTCTTTTTCATTTTATTAGAACTTAAAATTTAAAAACAGAAATATGATTTTCTTTTCATTCATCTATGATTATTTAATAATTTTTATGGGTTGATTACAAGATACCTTATACTATATATATCTTAGAGTACAAGTTGTAGGATAGGAATATAATATTGAGAAACTATATCTATATTTAACTTATGAAAAGAAATTTCGAAGAATTGTATCACCCTATCTTATAACCTTTAGGACGCCATTTTCATAAAGGATAAATGTTGCAAATAGTACCTAAATTTTGACAAATTATGTAATTAAGTACTTGAATTTTAAAATTAATCAATTCAATACCTAAACTTTGAAATAAATCAATTAAAAGAATTTATTATGTATGCCAATAGTACCTCAATCATATTAATTAAAAACATACGTAGGATGATAGTGTCATTAACTTGCACAAAAAATTTTAGTATATCGATCAATTTTAAAATTCAAGTACCTGATTATATATTTTATCTAAGTTTAGGTATCATTTACAATATTAATCATTGATGAAGATACCATTAGTATGTGTGAATAATTATTTCAGATATTAAGTCTTTCATATGGTATAGACTTATATTTTAAAATGTGAATAATACAAGCTAAAAGAAGAAGAAAATACCATAACGGCTACAAAGTGGACAACGGTCCAAAACATCAGCCAATATTTAATATTATATACAGCATCGAAGACTTTCACTGCGGGGAGACCTCAAGCGTTGAGAATGAAGACTCAGATGCCAGCCAGAGAAATAATGGAGACAAAATTCATCTTGGAAAGTTGAAAACAGCTCTTCATGGGCTTTGGCTTGCTAAATGTTTTATTCTTATTTTTTTTAAAGTAAAATAATGTGGGATTCAAATCTGTATTATCCATATCAACAGCAAACGTCTTGAAAAATGTTTTATTTAATAACTTCTTTTTCATTTTTCCAATATAACCACAACTACTTAGACTTTAAGAAAAAAGAGAATCAAATTCAGGCCAACCCTTTTAAGAGATTGGCGTTACTTCTACTAAGGTTATAAGATTTTTAATTACTAGCTCATTTGATGATGTGATTGATTATCTTTTACCTAGAAAGCTATGACCAAACTCAAAGTTCAATCCTCAAAAGTAACCACTGATGCTGTACTTTGTGACAATAATCATCCCACCCTATTAAAAAAATAAATTAAAAAAATTTACTGAAAATGGTGTTAGGTGGGGCTAGGTGAATGGAACATCCTTGTCCAACCCCTGTTCACTTTTTCCTATGGTCTCTGAATGAGCTCATTCTCTCTCTCTCTTCCCCCACAATGAATCATTGTTGTCAATAAGGATGAACCATCAACAACAGCAGACCATAAAAGTTAAAAGATGCAAGCTAAGTGATCCATCAATAACACACTAGCATAACATAACCAAGAAAAATCAGTTCCTAAATCTTTTTCTACCAACCCCCTTCTTTCCCTTTTCTTCTCCACATGAAAACCAATTATCTACCTTCTTTAATCCATTACTATTAGATGGATGATACACTTGTTGTGTTGTTTTGATACATCCCTCCTCTGAACTATGGCTTTTGAGGTCGTCTCAGACAAGAAGGAGGTACTTAGACTGGATGGTGGTGTCACCAAATCCAAAGTTCCTACAACTAAACAATGGACTACCACTAGCCTTGCCACCATGGAATCGCTGTCAATGCCACTTGTATGTGATCTTACTCTCTCTATCTTCTATCCCTATCTCTATCTCATCCCTTTTTCTCTTTGTCTCTTGATGTTAGCTGATGGTATTTTGTCTGAATCAGATTCAGGAGGTTGTTGTATCAGCAGACATTCGTGTGAAGATTGTCAAAAAGGATAGCTGAAGTTATGTCACGCATGAATGGTAAGGTCTCCTTTCCTTTGGTCCTATTTAACTTTTATGTTTATAAGGTATGCACGTTTTTGCAATTAATTTTGGCTGAAATGTCCATGATTCCTTTTAAGCTGATAACGAACGTCAGAGTTTCCCTTTTGTTAGCTTGTTTCATCCTTTCACACCTCTATCGATTTTGCATAAAACAAGTAATTCAAACAGTAGATCATATAGTATATCATCTGACTAATAAAAGTGCTATAAAAGTTAATATAATAATCTTAAAGGGTTTTTTTGTATGATGTTATTTGTTATACAATATTTTAAATTTTAATGATCGGATTATAAACTGGACGATCCACTCATGAGGACTTTAAAGAAAAAAATTGTTGTCCTAGTTCCTAAAAGAAGGATTTTGCCAATGCCAACATGCGATGTGTTTCATTCGTTTTAGTTATCAATAGGCCGGTTTGGAGGCTAACGGGGCGTTTTGCCGAGGGGAGGGACCATGTTTCCTCGGATTCCAACTGATTGTATCCACAAGAATTACATATTAATGAGTGCAGCAAACAAATAGGAAGAAAAAGATTGGAGTATGATTAAGCCTTTATTTTTCGTTTTTTTCTTTTATAATTTCAGTAGTATCATTAATGTTTTAAAATTGTGTGCTTATCAACAAAAGATTAATATAATGAAAATGTAATAAGTATATCTTATAAAATCAATTATCTAATCCATTTTATACTTTATTTTAATTATTTTGTAATGAAATATATTTTTCTCATAAAAAGTTTGTTAATCTTTATTTTCTAATTTTCATTTTTCGGTGAACATTTTTATCATACGATAAAATTAAAAAAATTATTTAAATTTTAAACACCGTATTTCAAATAGAAATAGAAACGAATAGCTTTTCCAGTAAAGGATTAGAAAAAAGGACAAAAATAAATTTTAATTTGGATAAATTATAGTAGAAAATAGTAATAATCATTGTATAATATAGAGATGGTAAGTAATTATTAGTCATTTGTGGACACGAAACCATAATTATATAATCATTTATTGACACGTAGTCATATTCATGAATTACAAATAATATTTATTTTAAAGCTATCCATCGTATTTAGATATATGATATGTGTTGATTAATAAATATTTTTCCGCTGGTTTGTGGCCTACAGCTTAAAAATTTTCTCCAATCTGAAAATGCCCTTTCACATCTTCTAGCAAGGTCGAGTATGCGCTTTCCAAAGTGGGTTTTGGCTCGCTGATTGTATTTGTCGACGTAATGATATGACATTGATAAATTAATACCCATCAAATAGGAGACCCAACAATTAAATATATGTATATATAAATTGGAGAGGTTGTGCTTTGCTTTCGGTAAGACAAAATAAAAGCAACGGATCCCACACATTTCCCAGTAATTTAATAAGATCATCATATTATTTAATTCTAGTGCTTCAGGAAAATCATTATTTTAGTTTCATGGTCAAGTTTAACACATAATTTAAGATAAGGCGAAGGGGATTTTTTTAATAACCAATTAATTCAAGAGAGGATATCCAATTTAATATTTAAACTTCGATGAAATGGTTATTTAGGTACTCAAACTTCAAAATATTCAATTTGATATCTAATTAAACTTTTCATACTTTTAAATATCATCTCACTTAACATTTCTCTTTCATTGTCTCTTTAAATAATAGATACCTAGAAAAAATGATTTAACAAAATTAAGTGAAATTGTATTTAAAGATATGAAATTAAACTTTTGAAAATTCAAGTGCCCAAGACATTATCCCTTCATTAAATTCTTTTTATATATTGCATCTGCTTGTATGAGAATAGTAAATTTGCTGCTTCTATACTATAGATTTTAGGTGCTCTTTATTGCTTGAGTGACACTGAAAATTTGTGTACATTACGGGTAGTATTATCAACTGAAATTCTATGCTTTTATGGTGTTTTTTAATGGAACTATTCACGTCAATTATTAAATGGCTCAGATTCATATTTATCTGTAATCCCATCATTTATTAAAACAAATTTCAAACAAAAATGATATGTAATTATTTAGTGCTGTACTCAATCATATACAATTTAGGAATTTAAGATAAATTTCAAGTTTGTTGTAGTATATATTAAGAAGTCTCGCCGTTAATTACGGACTTATAGTAAAATTATGATATCGAGGAGGATTACAAAGTTTTAAGTATGATCACAAAATAATTTTTAATCAATGGTTCATAGAAATTTTGATATTACAAATATTTTTACATATAATATGTTGTTTTATGGTGTATTTACTGGTTTTAGAATTTAACAAAAAATGAAATGTTTAAAAAAAAAATGTATTATGAACTTCGCACATAAGAGAGAAAGAAACGTATATTATTATTATCAAGTGGACATATATATTATATTCCCCCCCTCACAAATCATTTTGCCTTGACTGCTGAACGGCTTTAATAGGTATCCTATACTCAAACCCAAGCATATTTCTCCTCGTAACTAATAGTGGATCCTTTGAGTGCTTGCTTTACTTTATAATGTATCTTTAATGATTAAATACTTAGCACGCTTGTAAATGCGGGTACATGGATTCTCTTCATTATTTTGTATTATAATTAAGAAGGATAATGTCAACTTTAGTATTTAATTCACTATACTTATAAGATTCTATACATAAAATTTGAAATAATTAAATACCATATTGAATTAGATTTTTATTTATCAAATTTACCCTCTTCGTAAGCTTTACAAAAATGACATGATAAACCTCCATTGGCTATAAGTAACTTTGATAAGTTAAAATCCAATTAGGGTCATGTTTGATTCGTTGTTTCTAGTGTTTGATTCGTTGTTTCTAGTGATTTTGTGTGTGTTTGTTTGGAATAAATTGTTTATTAAGAAATATATATAGATGAAAAATAAACGTTTTTACTTATAGACAGATTAAACAAATCAGGTATAAATCAAATAAATATAAGATTTAGACGCAAATTAGATATAAATACAAATGAAAATCAAACAATTTAAGAAAACTCTAGATCAATTTGGCAATTTTAAATATTGGGTTAAATTAAAAAAAAAAAAAGGAACATGATTTTCACATTTTTCTCTCTCTCTCTTTACATATGTACAATGATTTTTTTTTTTCAATTTTGTATACCTTACTGCAGAAACAGAATCAATAGTAGTGAACGTTGTGGAGAAGACAGTAACAATCTCTTGTAAATATCCAAATGGAGTTAGAGCATCAAGACGGAATGTTCCTGCCCTTTACAAGAAGAATCCTCTAAATAAGATTGCCTTGATCAAACGACTCTTCCGATCTTCTATACATGACATGAGTCTTACGTTAAAAAAGAGTTTCATGGAGATTTTATACTAAGTAAATTGCTGCGGCTCGGCTTTCATTTTTTCGTCCAATTTTTTTTTCTTTTTTTACTTTGTAATATTTTTCTTTTTTAGTTAAATGCTCCTGTTCAGTTCAGTGCTTTGGTTTGTAGATAAATATAGATTGGATGGTCTTGATTACGAGTGTTGTAAATGAAATTAGATTTTTAAAACCTTGTAACCAATTACTATCAATATTGATTTTCCAATAAAATAGATCATATTCAATTCATCCTTTATAGTTTTAATAAAAATAAAATAAAATTATATTAGTAGTTGATCTCATATGTCCTTCAATCTATTTTGGTGTGAAGCTTCGAATATGCAGAGAAACAGAGTAAACTAAGAGAAAGAAAGAGTAGTCGAATGAGAGAAAAGAAAAATTAGTTATGAGTTTGTTACAGGTTCATAATATATACAGAGACTAATATATCTAGCACCTATCAAATAATGACACGTGTACAATAAGCTAAATATATATCTTCATATCGCCCCCTCAAGTTGGAGCTTCTTGCAAGCCCAACTTGGACCTTAAAGAGGTGAAGTGAGCTGTGCGTAAACATTTGGTAAGAACATCTGCTACTTGCTGTGAAGAGGAAATATGTTGGGGAAGAAGGAAACCGGAACGAACAAATTCACGAACAAAATGGACATCAATGTCTATGTGCTTTGTTCGACCATGCATACATGGATTTTGAGCAATCAACAAGGTGGATTTATTATCACAATACAAATGAATTGGAAAAGCAACAGAAACATAGAGATCCCTTAAGAGATACGAAATCCACAAAAGTTCTTTAGTGCAAACAGCAAGAGCACGATATTCAGCCTCAGTTGTGGATGTAGAAACAGTAGGTTGCTTCTTTGTCTTCCATGAGATTAAAGCAATACCTAAGAACACACAATAACCGGAGACAGATTTGCGATCACGAGAACAAGATCCCCAATCAGAATCATAGAAACCCGAGAGATGCAAGTTGTTAGAAGATGAGTAAAATAGTCCCAGAGCAGCAGAACCTTTCAAGTAACGCAACAAGTGAAACAAAGCTTTCAAATGAACTATGCAAGGAGAAGACAGATACTGACTGAGCTTGTGCACAGCAAATGAAATATCAGGTCTTGTCATGGTAATGTAAAGCAATTTGCCAAGTAAACATCGATAATAAGAAGGATGAAGAAGCTGTTGACTGGTAGATTGATCAAGATCAAAGCTTGAAGGCAAAGGAAGATCAACTGATTTAGCTCCTGTTAAACCAGCATCTTGCAACACATCCAATATGAATTTGCGTTGATGAACAAGGATGCCAGAATCAGTACGACACAGTTCAAGGCCAAGAAAAAATCTAGCAAAACCAAGGTCCTTAATTGTGAATTTATCATGAAGTTTATGTTTGACCACGGAAATAAAATTGAAATCAGACCCTGTGATTAACATATCATCCACGTAGAGGAGTATATAAACACGACCAGAAGAACCATCATATGTAAACAATGAAGAATCATGAGAAGATTGAACAAAACCAAGGGATAAAATGAATGTGGAAATTTCAATATTCCATTGGCGTGAAGCTTGCTTTAAACCATACAAGGACTTACGCAATCGACACACTTGAGTGGATGTGGCCTTGACATAACCTTCAGGTGGAATCGTGTACACCTCTTCATCAAGATATCCATGCAAGAAAGCATTATTTACATCAATTTGATGTAAATCCCATTTGTGTGCAGCTGCAAGAGCAAATAAAATGCGCACAGAATCCAATTTTGCAACAGGGGAAAATGTATCATGATAGTCTTCCCCTTCAATTTGATTGAATCCCTTTGCAACAAGGCGAGCTTTGTAACGTTCTATAGTCCCATCTGGTCTATATTTAATTCGATAGACCCACTTACAGCCAATAGCTTTCTTGCCTTGAGGTAAACTAGTTAGTTCCCAAGTATTATTACACTCTAAAGCATCCAATTCCTTTTGCATAGCATCTTGCCACACTTGTGATTTAGATGCTTCAGAATAATTGTAAGGTTCTTGGACACTTAAAACTTTAGCTAAAGAGGCAACAAAGTCAACAGGATAAGCATTTAAGGCATGTATATCAAACAGAGGATATAAACTAGAATTGTGTATGAAAGAAGAAGAAGAATGACCTGGAGATATGGAAGCAGCTGCAGCAAAAGAATGTGAATGTGCTATATGTACAAAATCTTGTAACCATCGTGGCTGATTTCGAATCCTGAATGACCGTCTATGTGGTGGTGAAGAAGTAGCAGAAACAGGTGAAATAGCAGTGTGATCAGGCAAATCAGAAAGAGCTGGTATAGGACATAAAGGAGGATCAGTAGATGACTGATCACTAGTCTGGGACGGAGAATTTGTAAGAATAGGTAAAGCAGGTGTGTCAAACAGAACAGGTGGTGAAGGAGAGGGAGTAACAGGAGGAGAAGTATGTATGGTAGAAGGATTAATAGGTTCTTTAAAAGGAAAAACATTCTCATAGAAGGTAACATCACGAGATTCTACAATCTGTTTAGAATCCAAACTAAAAATTCTGTATCCTTTGCGACCATGAGCATACCCAAGAAGCACACCTTTAACACCTCTAGCTTCAAACTTATCCATTGGTTTAGGAAGTTTAGCAAAATAGCATAAACAACCCATCACACGCAAATGATCATAATCAGGTGGCTTACCAAATAAAATCTCATAAGGACTTTTCCAATGTAGATTAGCCATAGGCATACGGTTGATCAAGTAAGTGCAGTAAGAAAAAATTCACTCCAAAATTCCTTAGGCAATTGACTTTGAAGTTTCAAAGCTCTTGAAGTATCAAGTAGGTGACGATGCTTTCTTTCAACACAACCATTTTGTTGGGGTGTATATGTCATGGTTCGTTGATGAACTATTCCAATTTCATCAAACAAGTCACTACATCCTTTGGATAAAAATTCAGTACCATTATCAGTCCGTACAAACTTAGGATGTACATTAAAATGGTTGAAAACATAAGCAAAGAATTTTCGTAGCACCTGAGGAACTTGACTTTTATAAAGTAACATAAAAGTCCAAGTAGCTCGAGAAAAATCATCCACTATAGTCAACACATAACGAGCATTCGTAATTGATTCAACACTATATGGTCCCCACAAATCAAGATGAATCAATTCAAAAGAATGTTTAGTAACACTTGTACTTCTATGAAAAGGAATTCTATGAAATTTAGCCTCTTGGCAAATATCACAAATGAAATTTGTAAAGTCACTTAGCTTACAAATATTCAAATGACAAAGTTTTGAAACTGAACTATGTCCCATTCTAGCATGTAACAAGGTTGAATCAACAGCAGCCTGTGAAGGAACATCCTTATCACTACTACTCAAACAGTGATTTCCGCTTAAACCATCAGTGATTTTAGCAACAGCTCCAAAGTCATTTTCCTTTAAGTCTAGTACATATAGTCCATTCACTTCTTTAGCTTTAGCTATAACCATATCAGTTGTTAGGTCCTGCACATAACACAAAGATTTTTCAAAGACAGCAATGCAATTGTGTTGTGATAAAAGACTATGGATAGACATCAAGTTGTGTGTGAAAGATGGAACAAAGTAGACATTTTTGAGGATAAGTGTTTGATTAATACGAACAGAACCTGCCTGAGATACTACAACAAAGGATCCATTTGGCATTTTAATTTTGACACAAGGATCTAAAGAATATAGGTCAAACAAAGTGTTTAAGAATGGTGTCATATGATTGGTAGCTCCAGTATCTAGTATCCAAGATTTCTCAAAATTATTAAGAACATTAAAACAAAAATGTGGAGTACCTGCAAAGTGAATAACCTCTGTATTAACCTGATTAGCTTGTGCCATGTGTGTTGTTCCTTTGCTTTCATCAAACGCATAACTTCCTTACACATTTCTTGTAACATATTGTGATCAATATCTGATGAAGCAGAATTCTCATTCGTATATTGATCAAAAGGAGTACCATAAGTACTCTTATCCTTGTCTCTATTAAAACTATCAGCCTCATTAACAAAACAATTATGTACAGTAGCATCCCGCTTCCCTTTCATAATTCTTTTGCCTTTAAACCAATCTGGATATCCAACCAATTGAAAACAATTCTCTATGGAGTGTCCATCAACCTTACAATGCTGACAAGTAACACGAGATTTTCCTTTCCTTTTATCCAAAAACACAGGCTTATTACGAGCAGTAAAGCAACCATATCAGTACTTGGATTAATCAACGATGTTACCTGACGTTGCTTTTCAATTTGCTGTACAAGATAAAAGCCTTATTTATAGAAGGAAGCGGATCCATGGATAAAATTTGATTTCGAACTCCTTCATAAGCCTCATTTAATCCCATGAGAAACTGTATGAGTTTACTGGTAGATTCAAAATCAACAATTCTTTCTTTCAAATTACAATTACAGTAATTCATTCTTCCACACGAACACTGCGGATATGCATGTAACTGAGATAATTCATCCCAAACACTCTTGAGCTTATTATAATAAGCTCCTACACTTAGATTCATTTGCTTCAAATTAGAAATTTCATATTGAAGCTGGAACACAAGAGGACCATTAGAGATAGCATATTGTTCAGCAATTTCATCCCATAGATGCTTTGCAGATTCAGCATAAAGGAAATTTTGCGATAATTCTGGTATCATCGAGTTATTTATCCAACATCTAACCATATGATCTGATCTAATCCAACGCACATAATCTGTTGAATTTTCAGAAGGTTTAACAACTGATCCATCTATGAATCCAATCTTCATTTTAGCACCTAATCCCAATTTAACAGATCGACTCCATGCTAAGTAATTGTTTCCGTTAAAAATTAGGTTTCCAATCACCATGTTAGGATTATCAGATCCAGAGACGAACAACGGATCAGAAATTGACGCATCAACAATTACTGAACCAGATTGAACAGCCGAAGGAGACGACATTATACTGATTTAAAGAACAACTAGGTTTTCGAATCGTACCTGAGTTGCTCTGATACCATGTGAAGCTTCGAATATGAGAGAAACAGAGTAAACTAAGAGGAAGAAAGAGTAGTCGAATGAGAGAAAGGAAAAATTAGTTATGAGTTTGTTACAGGTTCATAATATATATACAGAGACTAATTATCTAGCACCTATCAAATAATGACACGTGTACAATAAGCTAAATATATCTTCATAGTATCATATGATTTTAAAAAAAATCTTTTCGTCCAATCAAATTTATATATTGGGGTGGATTAGTGAGTGAAACATGTTTAGAGATATAGTAGTAGGTCCATTAGATGTTTTGTAAATGCAATTACACATCAAAAGTTTTATTTGATGCTTGTCACATTCATACATAATAACGATATTTTAGCGATAGATAGACATATGAGTGATACAGAATCGATTTACTGCATAGTATCTATAATAGATTAACAGAGAATAATTATTGAAGATTCATATGATGAAGAACATGATATGACAAGATTATTTTTAAACCATAGCCAAAATCCTTACAAAGAATCGATAGGAATTAATTATCAAAATGAGAAATTAGAACTTTTGGACAGGATGTTACAAGACATAAGAGATAATATAATGATGAACACAAAATAAGTGACTAAAGAATGTAAACACAATTGGGCACAAAAAAGTGGGTCAGAAAACCATCCTTGTGATTTCTACCATGGATATCCAGCAAATAAGCTAAGATATCATAGTAGAGATTGCATGATAGAATCTTGTAAAAGATGTCTAAAACTAAAGAATGAAGAGTTCTAATTTAATAAAGATTTAGAATAAGAAGAGGGTTTTCATAGGATATTATAGAAGAAAGAATTATGAGAAAAAATAATAAGATTGACAGGATAGAAGAAGAATTACAATAAATAAAAGAAAGACTTCAATTGTTAGGAAAGGAAAAACACACATTGAAAGAAAAGATGAAAAAGTGGATTGATGATAAAAGACCAAGATAATTGTTCAACAAGTTATTTGCATGCATTAAATACAGTATCAAACACTGTAGTAGGAATAATGTCAAATTTAATAGAAAAAAACATGTGACTAGATACATAAGAGTTTATGTCAAAATTAAGTTACATGTTAGAGCAAAAACAATAAAATTAGATGCATTAACAAATACAGGAAACAATTCAAATATGATAGATGAAAGAATAACACCACAGGACGAGATAGAAGAAATGGACTTTTGTCTAATTACTACAAATATACATGGAAACAAGACAAAAGAATGTAGATGCATAAAGAAACACAAGATAAGTCCTTTTTTTTTTTTTTTTTACAGGAGAAGAGTGGAGTATACCTATGCACAGTAGATTAATACAATTTTGGAATTTCAATAATTCCAAAATCAAGTGTATTATTGGATTAGATTTTTTATTGAGTAACCAACATGGCATACTCATAACCAAATATGGCCTAAATATTTTAGGAGTGCATGCTATTACTTAATAATCCTTATTTAGAAAATACATAACCAAACATCAGAATTAGGGATGCAACCAGGGCATGTTTGGGACAGGTCATATAAAACCCAAACTCGACCCACTTCCCTATAGGATTACCCAAACCCGACCTGCGACCCTATAAGATTATATGTGCAATTCCCAAACCCGCCCTTATAGGATCATGGTCTTGACCCGCCTCGCCCAGCCTTTATTTTTATAGTTTTTTTCTTTTTTTTTTCATTTTCATTCTTTTTATTTATCATTTGTCTACTTATCTTCATATTATATTCTTCATTTTACTTATTTGTTTTAATATCTTTTCATTTGATGGTAGAGCTACACATTAAAAAAAAAAAGAAGTCAAATTGATTTCAATTGATTTTCGATGTATGATATTCAATTTGTACCATAACATAGTAAAATTTACTTTACTTGATGATTGACATAGATACATAACTATGAATATTATATCTTATTAATTATAAAAAAGCATGACATTCTCAATGAAACAAAAAAAAATAAATTATACAATCATAGAGCTATAAAAATAATAAACATTGGATATATCAAAGTTTTGATGTTATAAAACTTTTTTTTTATTAATCTTAACGGGTCGGGTCGACCCTATAGGTCATAACTACAACCCAAACCTAATCCGTGACCCTCTAAGGTCATAAAAAATTTTCCCAAACCCATCCCATAACCCTATAGGGTTTTTAGCGGGTTGAACAAGTCGGGTAGCTTATAACAACCCGCCCAGTTGCATCCCTAATCAGAGTGCTGCATAAGTACGGTAAGGAAGATAAAGAATGTGATTGTCAAAAACTTAGGGATTGCAAAGGAAAAAAATGAAGAAGAAAACAAAGGAAAAAAAATACTATAAGAAGTACTCCAAGCTTAGAAAAACAATATTGAAGAAGAAGAATGGATAGAAGAAAAGGAATACATAAAGTATGTACAATAGTGGGAAAAGATTTATAAATTTTTAGATAATGCATATCTAGAAATAGGATATCCAGACATAGACCAAATTTTGAGTACTCTAGAAAAGGAGTAAATATTCGTTGAAAATCCTACAAAATTTTGGAAAATAAATAGGATTGCATGTAAACTTGAAATAATAAATCCAAATTTTAGGATCTATTCTAAGGCAATAGAATGTGGCAACATAAACAGACATGATTTTGAAATGCATATTAAAGAATTAATAAAACTAAGAGTAATAGAACGATAAGAAAGTCCTCATAGGATTCCAATCTTTATAGTTAGAAGACATAGTAAGATAGCTAAAGACAAGTCTAGAATGGTAATAGATTATAGGAAATTAAATGAAAACATAAGAGATTATGCTTGTAATCTTCCCAATAAAACAGAATTGGTAAACATGATACAAAATTGTAATATGTTTAGTAGATTTGATTGTAAATCAGATTATAGCATGTACAAATGGATATAGAGACACAACCCAAGATAGCTTTTACATGTCCACAAAGACATTTTCAGTGGAAAGTAATGTTATTTGATCTCAAAAATGCACCCTCAATTTTCCAAAGAAAAATGGACATAGCTTTTCAACACCTAATGGATTTCACTGCAATTTATGTAGATGATATCAATGTTTTATCAAGAAATGAACATGAACACATAAGATACTTGAAGATGGTACTTGTAGATTTTCAAAAACAAGAAATAATTGTGAGTACCAAGAAGGCATAGTTTTTTAAAAGAAACATAGAATTTTCAGGAGTTAAAATAGGAAATGGAAGAGTCAAGTTGTGAGATCACATGGTAAAAATGTCTTAAAATTCCTAGAACATATGGATAAAAAATAGCTCCTAGCATTTTTGGGATTACTCAATTATACTAGACCTTTTATTAACAATTTAAATTCTTTAATAGGACTTTTTATAATAAAATATCAAGTTTTAAAGAATTGTCATAGGAAGATAAAAGACAAGTTCATAAGATAGCGGAAGAAGTGAAAAACCAAAATTATGGCTTCCTTTAGATTCAAACTACCTGACTGTAGAAAGTGATGGATGTAATTTAAGATGGAAAGAAATTTTGATAAGAATTTCTATAAATATGTTGAAAGGAAACTAGAAGAAATATGTAGGTATGCTAGTGGAAAATTCACGAAAAAGAACTTACTTGGCATTGATAGGGAAATCATAGTTTTAATAAACTGTTTAAACAATTTTAGATTGTTCCTGATCGATAAGAAAGAAATGTTAGTGAGAACAGATTGTGAGGGTATAGTGAAATCCCATAAAAATACTAATAGTAACAAAATGAGTAGAAAAAGATGGCTTAAGTTCAAAGATATAATGATAAATAAAGGATATAAGGCAAAATTTAAGCACTTAAAAGGAGCACATAATACTATTGCAAACAAATTATCTTGTCCCTTAATTGAAACATCTAATTGATGATTTCAAGATGATGGAACTCCAAAAGAAAACAAAAGGAAAACAAATAGTGTCACAGAAAAGGCTAACAAATCTTGGACAAATACCAAAGGCTCAGAGACTAAGACCACGGGACAAGGAAAGATCAAGTTTGAGTTCAAATGTATCACAAACAATAGTAAGACAGGAAGTATCACAGGCAATGTTAGGAGATATATGATTACCCATATATCCTCCTAATTCACCAAGGAAATTTCAAATCCCTCTAGCATTTAATATGACAAACCAGACTCATCAAGCTTTAGTTGATGGAGTATGGTCAATACCTAGCCAGGACAAATTTAAATATATAATTTTTTGTGCCTCAGTAAGATATTTTCATAATATAGAGATGCAGGAAGTCTCAAAAACAGGTTCTTTTGAGAAATAAAAAAGCAATTCCAGATGTATGAGTTGTTAATGGACTAAAACCAGGAATTTATCATTATAGTATGATCCAACAACGAGTCGATGAATTCCCTAACCTAATTTGGAGATTCGATGACATGGATATTGCCATTGATTGGGTCCAAAATGTCAGGAAAATAAAAATTTATATTGATCCAATCTTGATGGATTCTTATATTGAAAGGCAAATGAGAGAGAACAAGAAAATAGATTATCTTTGCTACAAATCTTTGAAAGTTCAAGCCCAAAAAAGAAAAGGATGTTGAAAGAACATAGGAACACAAAGTCTTTCAAAAAAGCTTGTCCTTTTCGAAACAAAAAACATGGCAGAACACCATAAGAACAATTTGAAATTACAACATCTTTCATTTTCTTCAAAAGAAATGAATTTATCTCAAAATTACCATTTAATGTAAGGTAGTTAATCAAAGGATATGCTAGGGAAAAATTGCTTGAACCATTCATACTCTTTCAAAATGCTATAAAAAAAGGATCATATGTGGTAAGGACAAAAGATATCCTAATCCACCATACCTCTCATGTTTAGATATGGCTCACAAATTAAGGTATCCACTTATAATGAAAAATACTAGTGGCCAAAACATGTCAGGTATAGCATTTATACAATGACAATAGACTTAAATTATTTTAAAGGGTTTACAATAAATAAACAAGAATACACATTGCAAACCCTATTGGATTACGGTTTGGTAAGCTACATTGTTGGGACATATCCACAATTGATAGCTCAACAATTAGGAAGACAAGTCTATGAAGTACTTGAAGCAATATGAGAAATAGAATAGGGATATGAATAGCGTGACATTCTTATGAAATATCACATAAGGCTCAAAGTCGTACCACCTGAATGGCTTAGATATGAATGCAGACTAGCTATCACTTAGTTGCAGCTCATACAACTAAAAGAAAATATTCAATCAGACAAGAATTTGTCGACTTGAATCAGAAAATTCTTGGTAAAGACAACATGAAATTTATACTGCTAACATGCTGAACAACCATCACATAAAAGATTCCATATTTCATTTAGTAGCTAACAGTAAAACAAAATATATATTTTTAAAGCAAAAAGGTGTTGTATAGAATAGGAATGAATCATGCCTAGAAGCCCTTGCTGATGAAATTAGAGAAGAAGATGAACAGGATGGATAAGACCATAGAGTAGATGAATATGAAGAGTAAACAAGAAAAATACCTAGGCAACCAGAAAGAACAAAGGGACAAACAAGCTTTAGCAAGACAGAACAACAGCTTTTTTTTACCATAGAAGATGCTTTTACTGTAGTTGATGTCTTACCTTTCACTATATTCCCTTTATCTCTATAAATAGAGGGTCTAGAAAAGATAGAAACAGGAGGAAGAGGAAGATGAGAGTAAAGAAGGAAGTGAGTCCCTAAAGTAATAATAAAAGTCCTAAGAGTATCTTGTAAATATTCTAAAGAATGTACTTTGAAGAAGATATTTACAATAAAGAGAGGTATTTCTTATAAATCATTTTATTCCACTATAGAAGGCTAAATTAATTATTAAGTATAAATATAACTATGCTTTGAAATCTTAGAAGGTTTTGCTAACTTAACAAGGTTTCATTGCATAGATAAAATTTCATATAATATATATAGCTATCTTGATACTATCAGAAGGTACCAAAGGGTTAGCTAAAGTTTATCTTGGCCAAAGAAGGCAGTAGAAGCCATAATAAGCCTTTGAACAGAGTAAGCGTAAGCATGAGGTCCATCAAAAACCCTTCTAGATAATGATCAATGTACTCTACATGTTTTATAAAGTTTATCCTCTCTATGTTCATTTATCACTGGCAATACTAGTAGGACCTTGATCTAAGCTTGGAAGTTATTAATTGGAGAAATCAAATCTTGATATTTTAAGGTTCTTATTTGCACGAAATTGCGAATTGCATTAAAATTGGGTGTTATTTTCCAATTGAGTGTGATATTCTTAATATAAGAAGGATTAGAAGCTTCCAAGATCCTTCAAGTTACCTAAAAAATACAAATTCGAATCAAATATTTATATTTTATGAAACTTAGATATTGATATTCTTTAATCTTCCCACTCCAATTTAACCTAGAAAGATATCTTGCAAGTTTGGTACCAAATTGAAGTATTTCACGCCTATTTTGCAATTTCACCATCAATTTGTCAAATTACAAAGTTAAAATGGCCCAAAATAGCTTGTTTGTGCATGTATATCTCAGCTCAAGGTTGAAGATGATGATGATGATGATGTCAACTAACTTAGTGTTAATATGGGCCAATGGGGAGCCACCACATGTCACCCACATATTTGAGAAAGAAAGAGGCTTTTATGCCTTCCCTTAGTTTCAAACCCAAGACTTCTCTCATGTGTATGTCTTACTATTAGGCTGTTGGCTTTATACCTTAGTTCATTTATACATTGAATATAACTTTAATGCTTAAGCTTAAGTCCATTTAAATCAAGGATCATTCTATGGTCCCATCATTAATTTTGATGGAATCCGTCCTATCACTATTCAACGGCTCACACCATATCCAACCATGATAGAACCACTAAAATATTTAATATTCCAATTACTATATTTATTTCAATTTAAATGATTAATAAACGGTCTAGTCAATGAGACCGTAGAAGCACTCATAAATCAATTAACCCGTCATAAGCTATTTAATTGGATCCTTACTAAGTATATAATTGTAAGGGGCTAAATCTAGACTTTAACTCTTTGGGCTAAGTGACTAGGCCTAGAGAGTCAAGTCCATGAAATTGTTATGACTAAGGGAGATTTGGCATGGCGGGTTAAAGTAAGGACTGTTGGAATGGGCTAACCTACCCATTCTCAACCTTTCTCAAGAAGTTAATGCACTTAAAGAGGCCTTCTATAGGCCAAAAATCCCATGGAGAAATCTATCATTAGGAGGACTAATCTCGTTTATTGATGGTCAATACAATCCAACAGACGTCATCAAGAGCCTAGCTCTATAAATACCCAGAGTTCCTCCTCATTTGGAAAAAGGGAGAATTTGATAGAAACATTATCGTGCTACCGAAATACTCTCACAGGAGATCAAACGGAGCTTAGAGCAAAGATCATATAGCTTCTCCTCTAAAACAGTGGGGTTTATGCTGTTTAGCTCCTCCACCTGTCACTAGTGCTTTCGAGCTTCCTAAGATTGTCTGCTCCTCCTCCCTACCATTTCACTCTCGGTCCTTCTTTGTGTGTGCTTCCACTTCATCACTCCTCTGAGGTCACGTGTAGCATGAGATACACGCTGCACGCACATGACCATTTCGATCGGATCCACTCCACTACAATAATTTTTCTAAGGCTTATAATATAAAGTTTCATATGATTCTTAGGGTTTATTATATTAAAATATGGTGATTCTAGGTTTAATACAAATTTTTTTATTATATACTAAAATATATATATATATTAGCTTTAATAGGTAAAAATAGGTGTCTGTTATTGACAATTTGTATTGTCCTTTCATATTCAATTTATGTCATCATCAATTAAGTTATAAGGTAACTTATGTTTAATTTATTTGTGTTATAACCATGTTTTTATGTTGTAGGTGTTGTCTTATATTTTCTCTTCATAATTGTATTTCTAATCATGTTATATACGTGTCTATATTATTATGTCATGTTAACAATTAGGAGCTTCAACATATCTAGTTGTCTCTTAAAGCACCACATCATGTAGAACCTCTAAGAGATCATTAAAGTACCACATAAGTATTTTAAGGACCTTTCTTTTTTCCCCATAAGGAACCTTACCATTTTATCCCTAAGGTCCTTTACACAAAGTCCTTCACATTTTTTTAGGTTTTGTGGGTCTCGCATATTTTTACATAAAGGTTAATGTCACAAATAATACCTGAACATTAACAAAATATGAAAGGTACCTAGATTTTAGAATTAATCAATTTAATACCTTAAAGAACTTTTCATATACGCTAATAATACCTCATCAAATTAGTCAACTCTGTTATCCGACATGATATTCTTTTAGATATTAAATTGATCAATTTCAAAATTTAGGTACTTAACTGCATATTTTAACAAAGTTCAAGTATCATTTACGACATTAACCATTTGCATAATACATTTAATAAGATTAAAAGAAATGAAGCAGTTATAAAAAGACCAGAATAACCTTTTCAAATTCTAAACAAATGATCCTAGAAAAATTGAAGGATCTCTTCGAGTGAGGTTCTTAACATAGGCACCTGTGTGAGGTACCTCCCAATGGGATGGTCTTAGAACATCTTTGTCAATGAGTTTCTTACAATTTCCAAAGGTGTCATATGGTATGTTGTTGTCACACCCCAAATAGGGTCAAGGCGTACTCAATTTTGCCTTGTATAACACTTAGGTGTTATACACTAAGGCTATCCTAAACCATTTATTTATCGTGATCATTTGCTATCCAATTTAGCTTTTGAAATCATTTATTAGGATTTGAAAATATTTAATTAAGCAGCGAAAAAAATAACAGAAGTATCAATATATGTAATTATCAATAAAAGGTATTTTATAAAGGATTTTACAACCATGAATACAAATCGGACTCTTTAGAAAATGCAAGGTTGAAAAGATAACAATAACTTTTAAATTAATAAAAATTCCTAGTCAATCCACTCACAAGCTTGTATTGATCCGTCCTAAACTCGAGATACGCATAATCATCGAACTTGAACTCAAAATCAACAACACCTGAAAAAGCAATGAATAAGCCGAAGCCCAATACACAACAACACAATCACACGCGATATGGCAAACATACCTAAACTACATAAATGCAACGACCAATAGTTTAAGGTTATCATTTAAGTCAATTCAAACAATGCGGGAGCACTCACACTCAGGATAACAAGCCATAGGAATCTAGAGATCCTGATTAGCAACAACTACTCAAGGAGTTGATATAAGCGGCCCAAATACCTATATCTCTTATAAGAATATCTAGTAATACCATTATCTAGGGTTCACAGCCGTTACGCATCTCCATTTATTATAGTCCATAGTTAAATGTAGCTCAATCGGTACTCATAGTCATGCACTACATGTGGAACTTCTCACCGAACCTAAATGGACGTTATCCCGATATCGTTTGTCCTATCAGCTACTCACCGAGCCATCAATGATGGCCTAAGCGCCTAACTATTGTGTTGGCACTGCCTAGTAAGATTGTCGCTCCTCATACCGGATTAAATCATGGAAACATACTTATACCATTAATTAGGTCACCTTTAAATGTTAGTTCATTTTATGATGTCTATCCTAACAAGCAACACGTAAGTCACTGCATACTTGATATCGAAACAGTAGACGATAAAGGATTATAAGTATGACAATAGGTTGATGGAATATCTATTCAAGGAAGAATAATTTGTATAAGAATGAGTTATACAAACTAATGATTCATATCATATTGGTTAATCAACTAAATATAAGGTCTTATGTAAAATAAAGTCTTTGGATAATAATTGAATCGAAGTCATTTAGGGTAACTGGGCTTAGATGATTTGGACTAAGCCCAAGAATCCGGAAATTGAATTTATTATTTAGATGTATTGGGTTTTTTAGGGGTCTTAGCGTAGGCACAATAAGAAAATCTCTAAATGTTTCACTTTTTAGGATAATAGGCTTTAAGGTTTAGCAATTAGGCCCATTAAGGAATATAGATATTAAAATAGGTGGAATTGGACTTTATTTTGAATTTAGGTCCAATTATAATAATATTGATTATTAGACCTAAGAATTGTATTCAAGCCCAATTGGAGTTTCATTTGGTCCTAATTTAACTATTTAGGCTTCTAATTCCTGTTTGGCCTAATTAAGGGTATTTTAAGGCTTTTGAGCAAATGGAAAGAAGTTGAGCCCAATTAGGTATTTAAATATTTGGAATCAATAATGGACTTAAATATTTTGAAAATAGGCTCAATTGGAATAGGTAAGGGTATTGAGCCAATATTATGGAATTTAAGCCCATAAAGTGTAAAGTTAGGTATTGTCTATATTTTAAAGAGTTAGGCCTTAAATGGCTAAGGAAGACTTGAGAGGATTTAGTTTGGACCTATTTAGTGCAAATAGGCTTAGTTGACTAGAAATTATGTTATTGGGTCAAGTGTTGAGCTTCTAAACCAATTTTATCTAATTAAGCTCATTTGCAATTATTTAGTCGAAATGGATCCTATTTTAGTATTTAGGTCTATAATCAATTATTAAAGCCCAAAATTATTAATATTAGTTAAGCTAGACCCAAGTTAATTTCTAATTCCGCTTTAGGTTATTTAGATCAAGTTAGACCTATTCTTACTATCTTGGCCCGTTTTAGGTTATTTATGTCAAATTGATCATACTTATACTAGTTAGACCCTTTTGAATTATTTTAGCCCATTTAAATATAAAATAATTACTAATTCCATTTCATAGTCCTTTCAAGCTCTAATTTTATTAAAACTCATACTATGTCTATGTATTCAATTTTATAACTAAAAGTTATGTTATATCTGTACTACCCTATTTAGCCTATTAACTTATTTCAATTCAATTTTAATTTGACAAAAGATCTAATATTTTAGAAAATACCCAAGCTAATAAATTTTAGCAAAGAATACATTAGTCAAGCTATTTTAGCAATTAAATTAATTATTTAATCCGAAATATGAAATCTTTAATTTTAAAACAGTGCTAGAAAACTGTTGGATAAATTTGAATTATCTTTTTAAATAGTAAATAAATCTAAAAAAAAAAAAAATTGGAGGTAGACATATTAAAATATGATTTGCCAAATTTTTATTTAGAAATAAATTCATTTGATATTTTATTTAGATTTAACAATTCAGGTCACTATATACCATCAGCCAAAATTGAAATAATTTTTAATAATAGTAAATAAGTTTCAAAAATCATAAAAATTTTTGTTTTGAATATAGACACAAGCAAAAATCATTCCTACAAATTTTGATAAAAAAATAAATTTATTTGATATTTTATTTACATTTAATAACTCATATTACTATAAACTATCATGTGAAGTTAGATCAATTTTTTAAAACTAGCTAAAGACATTTAAAAATCTTGAAAATTTTTAGTTACCACTAGACATATTAAGCTATCATCCATAAAAACTTCGTACAAAAATAAGTTTGTTTGATATTTTATTTACTTTTCTTATTTCTCACGCCTATTAGACTTTTAAAAATAGTGAACCAAGTTGAAAAACTGTCAAACTTTTCAATTTACATTCTAAAATAATAAAATATCATTTCCATGAATCTTTCATAAAAATAAATTTGTTTAGTGTATTAAATAACATCACAAAGCTTATATTACTCTGTGATTAATTTTTGTCCAACACAAATAATACAAATTTATTTGATTCCAACATGAAAAATTATTTGAAAAGTCACATAAAACATAACAAAATAGAATAGATATCATATCATTCCATATTAATCACATTTATGTCACAAACCTAATAAATCATACAAAAACCAATTAAGATTTGACATTTTACTTAATAAATATTATGTATTTTCTTTATCATAACATATTATTTACTAACATTTTTCACTAATCATACTACTTTATTAAACTACTTACTTGTAGTAGCAAAATGATACAAAATCCTTCACTACTCTACTCCTAGGAAATTTTATGAAGCTTCCTTTTGTCTCTAATCAAAACCCTCTTGATAAATACCTAATTTGAAAAAGCAAAAGAGAGATTAATTAGGGTTTTAGATGGCTTAAAAAAGATATAAAACATAGAAGACTTAGTACCTATTAGGGTTATGATAGGAGAAATTGATGTATAGTCTTTCGGGGTCTGTTTTGAGAGAAAAAGGAAGAAAATTTTTTGCTAATTTTGAAGGATAAAGAGGGTGGCTACCTAGGGTTTCTTTTAGGGTTTTTACAAAGAAAAGTGAGGTAATGGTTAGTACAAAAGGTGGCTCTTTCAGAAAAGATTCTAGAACCTTTTAGGGAGTTAAAATGAGTAAATATATTGAAAAAATTCTGCTGAAAAATTATATGGATAAGAATAAAAATGCGTTAAGTTCTAGAAGATTTTTAGATGGGTTTAAAGATAAGATGGTTAGTGAGTTGAGTTGGTAATTAGGTTAGCGGTCTTAAATTGTAATTCGATGTTAAATGGACTTAGGAGATAGGTAAATTAATTTAGGAATTTTAATTTAGAAAATTTGAAGATCGGGAAATAAATTTAGCCAGTTAGATGATTTGATAGATATTTGATTAAAATTTACCTAAATTCTAGAGAATTGTCAAAATTGGGAAAATTGGGATATTGTAGGTGGATATTGGTATTTAGATTTGGTTTAATTTATTTGATATGATGAAATAGGAAACTGATGTGGTTTTGATCTCTATTTTTATTTGAAATTAATTATCAGCTTAAAATTATTAATTCACCTAATCATACTATATAATTTATTTAGTCTACGTAGTTAAATTTTCTTACTCAAATTTCTAGTTTAGATTCTAATTTGATTCAAAATTTCTCATATTTTTGTACTATTTAATTCATATTTTTCTAATTAAACTAGTAAAATGCAGGATATTTCTATTATACAATTCATTTTCTTAAAAAAAAATTGATTTTATTCTTAATTTTTTTATCATAAAAAGATCTTCGAAACTATTTCTTTTATTTAGTGGAACGGACAATATAAAAATTACTTAAAATAATACTAAAGAAAAGAAATATCTTTGGAATCTGTTAACGGAAAATTCAAGAAAATAAGGGAATTCTGTTTATTAGATAAAAAATAATAATAAATAAAACTTATAAATTTTGGTTTCAGAAATCCAAATAATTCCAAGCAGTACAATCAATGCAAGCTCCCAACAAATCATGCATTTCACTATCATGTCGCAAGCAAAGCCTTATTGCCAATGGAATGAACAGAATCAAATCATAATTCACACTAGATTTTCTAAGCATACATGGTGCTTAGGCTTATCCAGTTAGTTTCTTAGCCACAAGGGAAAATTTATGAAAAAGATTCTGGATAAGGTGCAAGTAACCATTGATGAAATCAGTTATGCAATTATCATGGAAGAATCACATATATAAGATGTACTCATTTATATTTAAGCAATGTTGCGTATTATAATTGCAACACTATTGTGACTTCCGATACATAAGTTTTGTGTAAGGAATAAATGGTGCATAGTAAGGATATAAGTGAGTCGAACCTATTCACAAGCTACTCGAATTCGACTCGGTAATAATTCAAATTCGTTTTAATTGTAATTGAATTGAGCTCAAGTTCAAGCTTCTCGAATAGCTATCGAGTTCAAGTTCGAGTTCTTTTTTTTAGCCCAATAAGTTTTAAAGTACTCAATTTGAATAGCTTAAGAATCTAATAGAGCTTTTTAGATTTTTCATTAAAAAATATATATATGCGTCTTTTCCCCTATTTTAAAGTCTATTTTCATCCTTTACTTTTTTTTTTTTTTTTTTTGCTTCCATTACATTTAATGGTTCACATTTATTGTATTTTCACCCAAGTGAATTAAAAATCCTACTCTATTCCCAAATTTGAACTTATTTTTTAATTAAATTAATTTTTATAGAAATAATTGAACTTAATCGAATCAGACTCAAGCTCATCAAGTATCAATTCTAGTCAAGTTTGATCTTTAAAATTAACGCTCAATCGAGTTCGAGTCAAGTTCGAGTTTCTAGTTTTTTAATTCAAATCAAGTTCGAACTTGACATCGTATCATCTTAACTCGACTCATTTACAACCTTATCACATGGAACAAATGTGATATCTTTTGAAACATTAGTGGTATTTTTCATATACAATGCTATTTTCATTATATCGCAATTACTTATTGCAATATTTGTGTAATTTTTATGGTGATACTTGTTTTCTTGCCGAATTTTAGTGTGATTTTTGATACATGTAATATTGCATTGGCATTTTTATAATTTACTCTGTATCGTTAATATTTAATAATTCTTTTTAAATGATAGACATCAATTTCACCCACTTCTATACGTACATCCATATAAGATCTCTATCATATATTTAAACCATCCATAAAATTTAAGAACGTAAATTGAAAAATGGACAAACAGTCAGAGCCAGATTTGCAGTCTTTTCAATATCAACCAAACACCACCTTAAGCCATCCACTCCAACTTCTTATTCCACTTTCTTCTTGGAAGTCCTGTCGGAGAAGCATAAAACCTGATGGGATCCTATGCTAAGTTTGCCAAAGGAAGTAACGCCTGTGATGCAACGTCTGTTTCACCTGTTGAATTAATGGTCGTAGACTAGGTATCTGTTCATGCCAAGAACGATACGACGAGAACAGGGAAGCAAGTGCAATTCCGAACATGGAACATGAATTGTTGTGCTCCTTTATTTCATCTTGTGCGTCATGTCATTGTCAACTAATGATCAAGAAAACAAACTTATGTATCGACCTTTTATTGGTCGAGCATTTTCTTTATTAAAGATTTTTTTTAAATTTCGTGTTGAGATTTATTATTATTATTATTATTAAAAAAATTACTATCTATCGTGAAAGCATATATATTTGACATCTTATTTTATTACTATATACGGCTACAAATGAATCAAACTACTCAAACCCAGCTCGTTTCATCAAACTTGAGCAGCCTAAGCTTTTTCTTCAAGCTATTAGTAAGTAATGCTCATGAACAGACTTATTAAACGCTTGTTTAACATATTAATATAATACTAAATTAATATGATAATTAATACAATATTAATATATGAATATAATATTATAAATATGATTATATATAATTATTTACACAAACAAGTTAAGCTTAGGCTTGTTTAACTAAATGAGCTCAAGCTTGTGAATCCTTAAAAGGCTCAGGCTCAAACCAATACATTCCAGGCTCATTAAAAGCCTAGTTCGACTTAATCTCATCAATTTGTTAAGCAAGTCAAACCCAAACATTCAAAACCCAGCTTGACACAAAATTGTTTGCACCACTATTACTATGTCAATATGCATACTTTTAAATAATTAAAACAAATAAACAATTATATAAATAATAAGTCACGCAATTTTCATATGAAATTCCAAATTATGAATGTTAAAAAAATGTGAAACTCCTTTAACAAATTAAAATGTGCTATCTAAATGGGGAAAGGCACTTGCATAAGAATGTCATATTTTACAAACTCCAATACATAAATTAGCAAAGTTAGTTTTTGTATTATATATTCAAATTGGCCAATACAAATATAAAATAAATGTACAAGAGGCTTTCTTGAATCGCTAATATAGCACTATAATAAATCTGGTATGAGCCTACCGTTGAAGATAGCTTACAATAATTTCAAATATATTTCTACTTTATAAACTATTGATTAGCAATAGATATAGTAATGATCATTAAAAGAATACTTTTACTTATTATCTTTAAAAAAGAATAAGACCAGAGTTGGGGTCTATAATAACTACAAATGTTACAGATAAGCTAATAAAAAAGTAGAAAGAAAAAGAATCCTAAATGTACGACCCAAACATGCCCTTTCAGTGAGTTGTGTTGGTTTCTTAATAATTCAAATGCATATATGATAATATCGTACTTGGAAATCGCACCAAAGGGGAGGGTTCTGAAATTTAGGTGTTTGGAAGAAAGCAATTGGACACGGAATTATTAACTGAAATAGCACATTTTAGACATAATTTATAGCAAGTTGTTTCAATGCTAGGCCCGACCATGGCTTATGGGGTATCCTTAGAAATACCCAGGCAGTAAGAATTCCTCGATGAACATCTAAAAATATTGGATGAAAATTTGTGTCCCCGCGAATAAACATAGGAAGAAAAGAAAATGAGAGAGGAAGAAAAACATGAGAAAACACTTGTCTGGACAGAATTGCATATGCTTATTAGAACAAGTGGGAAAGGGAATTCATCTGCTTTCTAGTATATGTTCGTTCATTAAAGGGCATTTTTCACAAATGCCCATGGCTTAAATCCCAGAGGGAATAACTAGAATTTGGTTGTGTTGTCAAATGCAGTGCCACTAGGCATCAAAAAATGCCATAGAACTTGAACAGTTTGCATCACTTTTGTCCCTCAATCAGCACCGTCTGTGATTCAACATTCAGGAAAGAAAATACACTCCTGATGCTGAATTGAAAGGTATAACAGAAAGCTAGAAAAAATGCACACTGATCATGAGATGCAGAAGATCAGCAATCCCGCCATGAAGATAATTTTAGGCTTTTTTTTTTTCTGTGGTGGTTGTTGTTGTGTGTGTGTTGTGTGGGGGGGGGGGGGGGGGGGGGGGGGGGGGGGGGGGGGTGGGGGGGCGGAAAGGGGGGGGTGTGTGGGGTGTTGTGTGTTTGGTTTGTGGGGTGGAGCAAAGAAGATGGTTTAGATTACTGTCCAATATTAAAAATTAACCACTTCAATTGCATCAAAGTTCGTGCAACTCCATCTTCTATCTAAATAATACACGAGAAGTCAAATCAGATGTCTGATCTGTTCTCATTCATAGCCAAGCACAGATGATGTGACGTAAAAAGTAAAAACACATACGATTACAAATTTCTCGTACTCATTTCCTGCAACAAGGTACTCACAATTGGAAAATGATTTTACATATAACTTTTGTTGATTACAGGATCTCATACATACATACAAGACTTTGTGTTTCCCAGCATAAAACCTATGCTGACTTCAACTTACAATGGTCACCGATATCAGACTCAAGAATCTGCCATGATCCTATCATCTATAACATCTAAATAACAACAGAATGAAGCATGTATGGTGATTGTGAAGATATGTAGTTAGTATTTTTTACCATATCTAACTAGGTAGGAAAGGCAATCTACATATATAATGCACGAACAAGCAAGGTTTTATAAATCATTTACTTCGATGGCGCTTGTTACTGGATGGCAATAGATTGCAGAAGGACTGTAAACTGACACCAACATCTTCGTCATACTCAATTCCAAGTTCCTCCTGTAATAAAAAAAGACTTCAAGAAATTGCCAAGGAAGGCTACTTATCAATTTCTAAAAAAGGTCGAACCTTGAATTCTTTCAGATCCTTAGGTGAGTTCTCAGTGATAGCATCCCAAAGATCTTTAAACATCCTTTTCCGCTTTCTCCACTGACTTATCTTTTCTGCATACGCAGACTCAACTGCTTTCCGATCTTCTGGACTCACAAGGGTTACTCCTTTACGTAATTTCTCCAACTTAACCTCCATTTCTTTCACCTGAAATGAGAAGTTCAGGTGGTACCGAAAGGTTACCGCAGAATTCCTAAAATGAGATCACACCAAATTGGTTACCAAGTCTTTCACTCACCTCCATTCTGAGCTTGGTTTCTCTGTCGCATATCTGTTCAAGAGTTAGATTTGACTGCAAACTTCTAATTTCTGCAATAACATCAGAGAGATCATTAGGATAATCTGGAGCAATAGCACCAGATTTAAGTCTGTGATACAGGAAATGAACGCATGAAATGGATACCTCCTTCCACCTCACTGATTGCCCTCTTTTGTTCATTGAGCTGTTCCTGCAGACTGGCATTTTCTTCCTTCATCCGATTAAGCTCCTCATTGTTGGGGATATCAAACTGGTCCTGTCGAGCAAGGTAAATCTTCTGCTTGCCATACTCCTTGAATGAAATCTTTCCATTATCTGCAAGGGTATCCAAGGCCTTTTGCACGGCGGCCTTCTTGAGATTGAACTTTTGCAGAAAGTCAGCTGCATTTTGAGAATTCAAGGGCCTGTTTTGCTGAATACAGAAACGGTTTCCCACATGTCAAAACTATGTACCTCGTGTCAAAGAAATCAAATTTTTAGAAGAGCCAATCTAGCTTATGAGCAATAGCAAAGCAAGTTGCATTGCACAAGGTGGATATGTTTGAATTATAACCATGTGGAGCTTCATCCAAAGACAAGATGAACAAATCATATAACCCAATAAGTATACATTAAACATGAGCTCTTCAGAATTGTGATCATAGATTTTCACTAGCTTTGCTCTCAAGATTGTCAAACTCGCAATTCTATCAATTTATAGGCACAAATAATTTTATAGGTTATAAAACCATACGTCTAAATTCATGATCTTACCAAGAGTCCATAGTAGAAAAAATAAAGTTAACACACAGATTTTGACAACTACATGTTGGCAATGGGAAGAGATTCCAAAACCCTAAAAATCCATAACCTTATTGCGCCAATTTTCACAAACTTAATCTATGCCGGGCTTAGCATTACGATTTCAATTCAATTCATCGACAACAACCATACAGTTAAATTGATCAACGACTAAGCACTGGTATTACAAGTTTTCCACTCGAAGCAAAACGAGCAAGAACAAACGCAGGAGTATGTGTTAAGAAAGAAGATTTCATTCAATGAATAAGGTTATCCAATCGATTGCAATGGAATATAACCAGAATATAGGAAAAAGAATAATAAAGGGAGGAAGAAGACTAACCTCATTGACGAAATTTAGCACGATTTCTGCAAAAAAAATTAAGAAAATAACATATTACTTTGCTACTGAAAGATTAATTTTAAATACAGAAAAGAAATCATTAAAAACATCGAATTAAGGGTGATTTGAATGTTTCTTAGAAAGAGAGAGAGAAAGAGAGCTGGGTAGGTGGAGGATACCTTCAACGCTGTCGGATTTTGGAGCCATTGATTTGGAAAGGGAAAGGGAGAGTAGAAGAAGAAGAAGAATGAAAATATGAGCGGGAAATTTGAGAAGCAGACTTCACTTGCTGTGGGCTATGTCTGTGGAGTTTTCAGCTTAGCTTGCTCTATACGGGTCTGCGCCTATGTTTTAATTTTTTTTAAGCAAAATTATTCGGGATAACATTAAAAAAATAAACCCTATAATTACAAATTAGGGTACCTAAATAAACCTATCAAGCAATATGAAAATATATAATTTTTTTTAATTTAATGAGCAAATAAAATTATAATTTATTAGAGCACCTTTATCGGCATTGCTTAGTTGGTAGATTGAGAAATAAACTAAACGCCACGATTCTTACAAATAAAATGAGGTACTTTAATAAGTATCATTATTTTATGAAGCGACTTTATTTCCTTCTTACTTTTTTTTTTTTTACTTTATCGGAAACATATAATTCTTAACCGTTTAAAATATAGTTGTTCTAGCCTAAATAAAAATATGGTCATTCTTAAATAATATATGTTGTTTTAGCCAATATAATAGCAAATTTTTTTATAATTTCTTCATCTATAAATATATAAAAAATAACAATTTTTTCACTTTAAAATATCACCATAGTTTCTTATCATTTCAAAAATCTCTCCATTCACAAATTATACTTATACATGGACTCAAATAATTCTCAAAATTTGTCATATATTGATGATTCGTCAAACTCACGAAATTTTTAAATGTCACATGTTTCACAAGCAAGATCATACATTCCATTGGGTGCATTTTTTCAAGGTCTTCCTAATTTGCAATGTCCTCCAAATTTTCAATTATGAGCCAAAGCTCACAAAACTTTAGTCATAATCCGAGAAGCATAGCAACGCCATAGTTTCAATATATACCTCAAATTTCACATGAAAACTTTCGATCATACAATCCAATTGGAAATTCTCAACTGCAATCGAATTTAGATCAATCACCACAAATACAAATTAGTACAATATTACAATATCCATAATATTTTACGCCAAAATATTTAAAAGATGATGATAATAAAAATAGGGGTGATCAAGCTCATAGGAAAAATTGGGAGAATGATGGTAAGTTTTTATTTATGCATGGTAGGGATTAGTAAAGATCCGATTCTTAGAAACAATCAACCATTACAAACATTTTGGCAACGAGTCTATGAAGAGTTTAAGAAAGAATAATATATAAGAAGGAGAAAAATCCATTAAGACAAACATAACAATAATGTAAAGCTCAATGGGCTAAAATCTCAGAAAATGTCATGAAATTTGAAGCTTGTTACGATCAAATAAAACAGCGTGGACAAAATAGAAAAAATGAGCATGATTATATAAAATGATGCTCATGATTTATTTAAACAAAATGAGAATAAATTATGCACCGTTGAGCATTATTGGGTTATATTGCATAATGAACCAAAATGGAGATTTGAATTCAGAAATGCCGAAAAAAATATAAGTAAACACTCAAAGGTTAAGCCTTAGAGTATATGCTAACTCATCAAATAAAGATGTATCAACAATTAATAAGGCAAGTGAGACAGGCATCCATCCACCTAGTAAAGAGAAAAGGCAAAGAAAGTACTAAAAATAGTGAGAAAGTTGATGAATTTATTCAAGAGATACAAGACTTAAGCATGGTAGATCATGATAAAGTAGAGTTACTATATAAAATCAATACGTTAAAAGATAAAGAAATTGAAATAACAAAGAAGAAGGAATATTGCAAACAAGAAAAAGAACATTGCAAATAAGAAAATGAACACCAAAAGCAAATCGAATTGAAAAAAGTCAATAATGATGGTCGATACATCATCAATGGATGATGTACAAAAAGAATGGATAGAAGATATGCAGAGAGAAACCATTAAAACAAAAAGGAATTGTTAGTTCCAACAACCACGAACCCAAAATCACGACCAGAGCCTTAATCGCTACCACAATCTTGATCGCGGTTTAGGCCACAGATCCAAAATCATAGTAACAGTTCCTATGGTTGTAGTTAGGGCTGTAGTTGTGATTTTGGATATCCAATTTTCAATTAGTCATGACTTTTAGCATATAACTCATAATTCTTATTATAGTATATCCAGACAAAGCTCATTTAGAGAGCTACATTAATTATAAAGGCTTACCTTCTAATTGCAAATTCAAGGCCCAAAAAACATTGTTTAGGGATACAATCAACCTTTTAATTATTTTATTGTATATTTTTTTTTAGAAAACTAGCCGTTGTAAACTAGCTGCTAAGGCTGAAGTTTTATAAATGGCAAATAAGTATGTCTTCATAAGTTGCACTCTTCAATTTTCTCATTCCAAAGTTTATATTATTCTCCATCCTATCAAAACATAATGCCTAGTAGTAGCTCAGTTGCTCTGATTTTGAGTAAAGCAATGTTATGATAAAGCAATTGATGAATTGATTTTATCATAATGAGCAGTTTATAATCTAAGCTAATTGCACATTTATATCAATCGATCCCAAATATATGTGATAGTTCCACTTCTACTAGAAGATATAAGCAAAAGTATATAAATAGAGGTCATTTAGAAGGCCACAATCATCTTTTATAATGATTGCTTCTCAAACAGCCCAGTATACACTAATGAGCATTTTTGACATAGATTCGGAATGGGAAAAGGTGTGTTTCTTCGCATTATACAAGCAATACAAGATTACCTATCTTATTTTAAATGAAGGAGAGATGTTGCTGATAAACTTAGTACTTCACCACAACAGAAGTGTACTAAACTATTTGAATGTTAGCATATGGAGTAGCGGGTGATGCTTTAGATGACTGCTTGCGGATTACCGAAGGCATAATTATACAATGTGTCACAAAATTCATCTAAGGGGTAATCGCTTGTTTTGGTGATGAGTATTTCATCGGCCAAATCAAGGTGATATTGAACACTTGCTTATGTGGTTGAGTAACAGGGATTTCCTAGTATGCTAGGAAGCATTGATTGTATACATTAGGTATGGAAAAATTGTCCAGTTGCGTGCAAGGTATGTATACTGGAGGAGATTATAGCTCTTCAACAATCATGCTTGAACTGTGTTTCATATGACACTTAACATGGCATGCATTTTTCAGTGTTCTAGGTCCAAACAATGACATTAATGTATAGAAGGACGTGCTCCATAAACGCACTATACCGTGAAAGTTAAAAACTATGACACGTGATATTATCTCATGGTAGCATATATGCAGAGTTGTCAATAATTGTTAAATCTATTTCTATGTCCATGTGGTCCAAAACGAGCAATTATTTGTTAAGCACCAAGAAGGATTTAAGAAAGATGTTGAATAGGTTTTTAGAGTGCTACAATATTGTTTTGCTATAGTTCGTGGACCTTCGTGTTTTTGGATCAAAAGGTTTTAAGGCAAATTATGAAAGTATGCATAATTTTACATAATATGATTGCGGAAAATGAACGAGATGACTGTTTTAACTTTCAAGTACCAAATTATGAATTGGGAGATAAGTGAACCAATACCTCATATTTCTCACAATTGCGGAATATGTGAGGTACATTCAAAACAATATCCGACTCTATGATAGAGTAAAAAATCATCAGTTATAAACCGAATTGATTGAACATGTATGGGAGTAATATTGACCCACTAGTTGACATTTAAATGTCATGGTTGACTATTTTAAATTGTATGTTGGTTTTCCATTCTTTTTTTTGTCTCCCCCCAAAAGTTGGTTTTGTACTATTTTAAATTGCATGTTACTTGTATTGATTTTAAATTAAATTATCGTAATTATTAATTTATTTTAAATATTATTCCTAAATCAACTATTGTGAGGTCATCAAATTAAAACAGGGTAAATTACATTGGAAGGTCACAAATTTTTAGTTGTAAGTTCATTTTATGTTATAACATTTGAAAAAGTTTAAAATAAGATCATGGCGATTGAAAAAGTGCTTTATATTATTTAATTAAGTATTTCTTCTATCGATACACGTCAATGGAGCTTTAAAAGAAGTGTTTCTTGAGTTTTAATTAAATATCTATCCTATTAACAAATTCTAATGGTAACCCAAATTGATCCACTTCTCTAAACGCTATTGCTTAAAATAAACTTACTCCCTAAACGTTGTGATCTAAAATGAATTTATTTGATAAATATTGTGACCTCTTTTGGATTTTTTGAAATATTATGACCTAAAATAAACCCTAATGTTACAACCTTATGATGTAATTTACCAAAAAAATAATTTATATTTTGATACTTGTATTTTTTAATAAATAAATAAAAAATAATTATTATATGCAAGCAAAAATTATAATTTAATTTATTTTCATATTTATTTAACATAGTGATGAAAATATTAAAAGTATTATCTAAATGACAATATAACATGAGACCCACAAAAGTATTAAAAATTATAAATAAACTTTATTTAAGTAACTCACGGATAAGATGAAGAGTTGCTTAAAAGGAGAATTGCTTGGAAACTTGACATGACATGTTAAGTAACTCTTTAAGCAACTTACACATAAATGTGATCTTACATATAAAATAGGTATAACTTAACCAAATAGGTTTAAAATTACATGTTAATATTTTACATATAACTTTTAATATTACATTTAAAAAAATTTTAAACTTATACTGCTAAAATGAGGATAAGTTTCATTAGCAGTATTTAAACCTTTTGTTTGTAACATAATTATAGCTAAAAAAATTTTGTATCACAAGGTATCCAAACTTTTTAATTGATTCACTAATAATACTTTGGTCGGTATCTGATCATTTCTCTGATGACTTACTAATGTGAAGCCAGAACTCGATTGAAAAAATTATTATTCCTGTTCTCATTAACATACTCCCCCTAGGAGCCCCATTTCCTCCTCCTTTACGAAACCCTCAAATAAAGAAAAAAAACAACCTAAAATCCTAACGAAAACAATAACAATTTGTCAATCACCACACATTGTTGTCAAAACTTCATGCGTTTTTAAGGAACATGCATTTCACATCGAGGGGTTTTAGTCGTGTCCCTATCTTAGTATTACTTGTCGTTATTTTGTGACAAACTGACCCTGTCCTCCATCAAAACAAAAGTACGTAGAAACTTGGGGCTTGTGAAATATAGTTTTGAAAAAGCTGATACAATATTATAATTCGTGTAAGTAGGAACTTTTGTTTTTTCCCTTCTTCCTTCTTTTTTTGGTGTGATTCTTTAATGTATTTTGTTTTTTAGCCTTTGTTTGTGATGCAAGACTTTATAGGAAAACTTGAGTCTAGCATTATAGGTATAGCAATTTAATTAAAGGAAAATAATTAAAAAACCCTAAAAGTCAATAGGCACAGTTTTTGGATCACTATGTCATTAGAAAAGAGTATATTCAATCCATTTTTCTTTCATGGATCCCTCGATTCTACATAGAATCTTCAGTGCAAAAAAGGGATTTTTATTAGGTTTCTAAGATTTCAAGAAGAAAAAGAAGAAGCGCAGGAGACACACACACTTAGAGAGAGTGAGAGAGAAGGGAAAGTAAAGCGTAAAAAAATGGTCAATTAGGGTAGAGATAATAGTTTTTTAATCAAATTTTGGCTCAACGTCAGTGAGTTGTTGGAGAAATTGTCAAATTTTGATCGATGATACTACATATGAAACAATTAAAAAGTTCGGGTACCCTTGTGATACGGAATTTTTTTAGATATAATTCCATTACAAACAAAAAAGTTCATGTACCGCCAATGAAACTTGTAAAATAGTTCAAGCATATGTGTTTAAATTCTATAATTATTAAAAGTTGTACTATATATATATTTTTATGAAAACTTTTAATTTTAATTATCTTGTACTAAAATATGCAATAATCTCAACTATTTAAAAACTATTTTAGTTCTATAAGAATATATGTTTTTTAATAGAAAGAAATTTTTAAAAGTATATTTAATATATTTTCAACCATTAGTAAGACTATGTGGTGTGTTACTATTAGCATTGTTAATTGTGATTAAAAAAACAATGCTAATAAGTATTTTTCGACTGTGCTTTGAATTTATTAACTTCTACTCGGACCCTCACCTAGTTTAAAGCTTTGTGTCCGCCGAGCTATTTTTCATGAGCTTATAACTAAAAGAAGATGATATCAAGTTGAAGTAGTTACACCGCAGACTATTCGTGATAGAAATTTGTCGGTAAAGGATTATAAATTAAATAAGATATGAGTCGTATTAAGTCAACTCATGGTCCAGTGAAATTGGATTGGGTTTGGAAAATCTATTTCCCAAATTGTCCATTAACATGGACCACAATTGTTATCAATTTCCAAAAAATAGATATTAAGAATTTTTGTTTCGAAATTCATATTTAGAATAAGTTTTTATTTATTTTTTTCAAAAAGTGTGTTTCTGTTTAATTACATATACATACTTATTTTAATATAATAAATTTATATAATTAAGCAATAATCCTTTATTAAAATAAGTGCATATAATTAATAGAAACAAATTCAAGATAAAAACCTAGGAAGTATAAATGTTTGATTCCCGGAGCGGTCTCAAATCAGGAGGTGAACCAATGCGAACCGAAGTTTCTTCGGACAGAGAGTTGAGCCCAAGCCCGTGTTTCTGGGCTTGGAATTGGAAAAACCAGCAAACAGACATTCAGCAAATAACCAAATAGTCTTCATTGCAATTTCCTCTCTCTCTCTCTTTCTTCCCTATTGTCCAGAGCCAAGTCCCATATTCAGCATTGGGAGAGATCGGTAAGTATACTTCCCAACTCACTTGTTTTTCTTCTTTACGAGCTTTCTGTCTTTCTCTCTCTCTTCTCAATTTTTCCCAATGGAACAAATCTTTCCATTTTTAAGTATCGGTGTTTTAGAAACTTGTTGGTGGGTGGGGGGGAGGGAATGGTTAAAACGTAGTTGTACAAAGTCCAAGGGTTCGTTTCATATGGTCTTAAAATTGGAGAAGAAAATGACTCGAAACGAATTGATTCCTTAGAGCATTTACGATGTTGAGGTAAAATTAGCTCAATCGAGGTTAGAAATCAATTTGAGCTCTTTGCTGTGTCTCTGGATGGCTTGTTCCTGTTTCTTCTGATTCGATTATGCAATTGGTAGTATTTGAAGGATTGGTAGAATTAGGGTTTTCGATCTGTGTTCTGGATACTCCATGTTCTGGGATATCAGTAATCTGTTAGTCAACAGAAAATTACAAGTGGGTTTTGTTTGTTAACAAGCGTAATCTCGTGTACCACGAGAAAGGGCAGTGTGTTAAAATGGGTAAAGTTTCTGCTTGTTAGGCTGCTGCCACCCTTTAATAAAATTCTAGTATAACTAGTGTCAGCTTGGATAATATAAATGGGAATGAAATGAAGCTTAATTTTGGTGTTTTGAAGATTTGGTGCATCTATGCTGGTTAGATCGCACCCAAAGTTTCCACTTTTTAGGTATTACCCTTTAACAAAATTCAAGTGTAACTAGCTTCATTTTAGATGATATAGATGGGAATGAAATGAAACACGCGTAGCTTTGTAGTTTTGATGGGATCCAAGGGCATTTGTGCTGGTAGGAATGCGTGCAAAGTAGCCTACTTGTTGGGCTGCCACCCTTAAGCCAAAATTCTCGTTGTGACTAGTGTCAGCTTAGATAATATAGAAGCAATTGAAATGAAGCACGTTTAACTTCTAAGTCTGGTGAGATCCCCTGCATTTGTACTGATACGTTTGCACTTAAACTTAAAGTAGTCTACGTGTTAGGCTACTACCCTTTAACAAAATTCTGGTGTAACTAGTGTCAGCTTAGATAGTATAGATGGTAATAAGATAAAGTATTTTTCTTGCTTTAAAAATCCTTTGATTTGAAATTTCTGGCTTTGGATGCATTATTTTTAGAATTTTGCTGGCTTTAGTTCTGTGTTATTGCACTGTTATATCAATGCTATTGGGATAGAACTTTAGTGTTGCTTCCATGAGCGTAGTTATTGTTTTTCTTGGAAGATCACGGATGTCATAACTTGATGCCCCAGGGGCATAGCTTCAGCTTCTTTCTTATAGCTATGCGTCAAACTTCTCTCTTTAAGTTCTCACCACTTGACTCGATACACATGGACATATACATGAGAAGGCCTGCTGTTGTTCAAAAGGAAAAAGTAGAAATCGGACGTGTTTAGACACATTATTTAAGTGTCCACGTGGGTGGATACTCTCATTTTGTACTTGGAATTCTGTTATAACCTAATTATAAACAATAATTTTACCCCGTTTTTTTAAACCTCATGAAAACGATACTTTTAATGTCTGAACTCCCATACTCTCTCTTGATGCACTATGATCCTTCACTCCACCTCTACCCCTACACTCCATTCCACTTGCTTACCACCCATCAACAAACAGGTCAATAAATAGATTCTAAACTTTCTTTATTTTACTAACTTTAGGAGATGCTCTATTTTGGTACTGTCTATATTATTATTTTGCAAACTGTGATTTCTCTCTCACTTTATTGTTGCTGAGAATTCTATATTGTTATACGTCAAAAAAATTGTATACTGTATTAACCAAAAAAATATTGTATATTGTTTACATTTGGAATGTAATCTTGAAATAATTCAGGTGAATCTTTTTACAATTTTTATGCATTTTAGGTCCTTATTTGGATGATGTATCTATAAAATATAAAATAGCACAAGATAGATAACAGCAATTTTTTTTTTCCTTATATTTTGCCCTCATTGAAGCTGTTTTGTGGTATTGCCAAGTCTTTTGTTAAAATTATGCAGGTATTTCTGTGTGCTTGCATCATAATTTTCAGTAAATGTAGGTAGCCTATTATCCTGCTGAGGAGCCTTATGTTATGGATTATTTTGCTTTATGCCACTGCAATTTCAATGTTTTAATTTTGGAGGAATATGGAATGTAGGTAGTAGGTTTGATAAAAAACCATGATCAACTGCTGCAGAGATCTTGACCTTAGCACCTTTTTGTTTTGTATGGTGTTTTGCTCAAAATTTTAGGTCTTTTGTAAGTCCTATCGTTTATTATTCATCTTATACACTATACTTTATCACATATCAATACTTTTTTCCCTTTTTATTTATTTAGCTATTTATTTTATTTTTATTTTTTTACGGTGTGCGATAGTCTCCTTGTTGCACATTAATGGCAATTTGTGTATTATGATAGTTATCTGGTGCTTCTGGGGCTTGCAGTGGTGCCTTGAAGATTGGGTATCTCTGAGATTATAATGTCTGCTTTTGATGAGCCACTCTATCCAATAGCTGTTCTAATAGACGAACTTAAGAATGATGATATCCAGCTAAGGTTGAACTCTATTAGAAGGCTATCAACTATAGCACGTGCTCTTGGGGAAGAAAGGACTCGAAAGGAACTGATCCCTTTCTTGAGTGAGAACAATGACGACGATGATGAGGTCCTTCTTGCGATGGCAGAAGAGTTGGGTGTGTTTATCCCATATGTTGGGGGAGTGGAGCATGCACATGTTCTGCTTCCACCATTGGAGACCCTTTGCACTGTTGAGGAAACATGTGTGCGGGATAAAGCTGTAGAGTCGTTGTGTAGGATTGGATCCCAGATGAGAGAAACTGATTTAGTTAATTGGTTTATTCCTCTAGTTAAGGTAAAGAACAGGCTTACCTGAATCTATTTATGAATGTTCTTCTAATTTCTTGTGGCAACAACCAACAAATGATTTACCCTCATTACCCTAAAATAAAACATTAAAATTTACCCAAAACACAAATGATTTACTTTCTAAAGAATTACATTGGTTTTTCAGCATTTTGAGGAAGCCAGCATTAGATTGTAAATAGCTGAGTAGCTAAGTGAAAGGATGTAAAAAGAACTGCATGCATATTCTTGTTAACAGATGGTGGACATGACTTTTATTGGCTTTAAGTATGGAGAATATTGACTATTTAATTAATTTGTACTTTGTGGTTATCTTTGTGTTCGAAGAGACTGGCAGCTGGAGAATGGTTCACTGCCCGAGTTTCTGCATGTGGACTTTTTCATATAGTTTACCCTGGTGCTCCTGAGCCATTAAAGACAGAGTTACGAGCGACCTACAGCCAGCTCTGTGCAGATGACATGCCTATGGTTAGAAGGTCTGCTGCATCAAATTTGGGAAAGTTTGCTGCAACTGTTGAATATGGTCATCTTAAAGCGGATATCATGTCAATATTTGAGGACCTGACTCAAGATGGTACGGTAAATTTCATTCGAATTGAGATCTTGCTGATGGTATTTTGATTTGATGGTACGTTTGATCCTGAGCAATGGTTGAATATTTTGTTTCTGGCCTTGCTGATTAAAATGTACTATTGAGATCTAAATGGCAGGTGCATTGGATGAAGAAAATTTGTGACTAAGTATGAGAAGGTGGCAATTTATTTGAATTGCCTTGACTATTATGATAAACAATCACCTGCTTTAGTTTGTCCAGGCAAAGATTATAGATAAAAATATTTACGGTTTTGTTGACATTCATTGCTAAAGGTTGTATGCCTGTAGACCTTTCATTTCATTGAGCGTGGTCTCCAAACAACACTGGTTAGGGCTCTTCCCCTCCTCCCGCTCCTCTCCTCTTTTCACTCTTTCCCACTTCCGCTTTTGGTTGGACAAGTGATACACCAAATAAATACAGTGTACTGAGGGGAAAAAGAATGAGTTTGGCATTCATGTGCAGTTGCCCAAAAAGTTTATGGATGAAGATTTGCTTGGTGTTGTCTATTTTGTACCTTGAACAACTTATAAGTAGATAAAGGAGTACAAGTGAAACTTTTTATCTAAAGTACTTGTTTTTCTTTAAGTCTGTTATTATCGTGTTACTTGTTGTAACTTCTAACTTGACATGGTTTAAAAATTTCAGACATTATAAAGTATAAACAATCTTTTTCATATTTTTGAAATTTAAGTATATTAGTGATATGGTGTACCTTGTTTTCTGAAAATCTTTTGGATTATCTTTATTCCAGACCAGGATTCCGTGAGGTTACTGGCAGTGGAGGGCTGTGCTGCTCTTGGCAAGTTGTTGCAGCCTCAAGATTGCGTGGAACATATACTACCTGTCATTGTTAATTTCTCCCAGGTAAATTTTTTAGACTGTCAATTAGATCATAATGAACCAATGCAGCAATTTTGATTCACTTTAATAAGACTCTCTGGATAGATTACTCTTAATGAGTGCACATTCTAGATATGATTTCTCTCTTATAGTAACTTTAGTGAATTACATTTACAATATGTGAACAGGATAGCATTATAAATACTGGTCCTGAATAAAGAATTGTTCATTTAATCTATCTACACAAATTTCCCTATTTTCATTTGGAGCTACTCAAGATTATATTTGTTGGAATTTTGTGTTGGTACTGAGAATTGTGCCGATTTGTCAATGCTGTACTTAAACACAACTATGTACATGTAATGCTTTTGAAAATAGTTTTCTCGGAGTTCCTTTTCTGTTCTTCATATATTACCTAAATCTGCTCTTGTTTTATTTTTCTTTTATTCACTATTCTGTCCATTGATGTTCCACATGTACTTGGACCTTTCAGTGGTGACCCAGAATTTACTGTCTTCTTTAAAATTAAATTGACATAAACTTATAGCTAGGATATTATCATAGGAGATGCTTCTCCAGTAAAATTGGAGGCATTTGGTTCATATAAGAAAGGTACTAAAAGGAAAATGAGAAAAATATGGCTGATGCTTATGCTGAGGGGTGATTCGTTGTTCCATAACCTGATGTCTTTGATTCATTTCCTTTTGCAGGACAAATCATGGCGTGTACGCTACATGGTAGCTAATCAGTTATATGAACTTTGTGAAGCTGTTGGGCCTGAGCCTACAAGGTATGATTTTATGCAAGGAGTTGAGCCTATACAGTATTGATGTGCTAGGACTTGTACAGTCTTCCCGTTTTAACCTAGAGTGTGCATGCAAAAACAGCAAATGGACAGTGGCAATAAAATGAGCATGTTATCAATCCATTTACACCTCACCAGTTGCTAACTGTACTTTCTGTTTGTCAAGTTGAAATAAATTTTTTTGTTGCTTGCATGTATATTGGCCATAGCATTCTAAGCAACTACACTCTTATTTTCTCCTCTACTGTCACTGTGAATGCTTGCATTAACTACCCTCCTTTCTTGTTTTCCTATGCTACGTTGCTGTCCTTATGTCTCAAAAGATAGAAATTTGACTTTATGCTGCCTTGTTAATTGCAAAGTATTCTGGCTATGTAATGACACTAGTATTTTGTTCCCCAGTAAGCTTATGTTTCTATATAAATTTTTGCTTTAAAAATTATGTAAACTATAATTATTGTAATAAGTGGCTCTACCTTTCAATGCTTCTCATAATTTGCGTATGCTTACAGCATGATAGGATGTGCTTTGTGCATATGATGCTAACATTGCCTTCCAGCATCTTCCACATAAAGGCAATACCGCTGTCCTATTAATGTTTTAGATATGAGCGGTTTTATTGTCACATTTAGCCGAATGGATTCCCCCCCCCCCCCCCCCCCCCCCCTTTCAATACGTCAAATGAATGAGTTGCTTGGTGATTTTTTTTAAAGGACGGATTTGGTTCCTGCTTATGTGCGGTTACTTCGGGATAATGAAGCTGAAGTACGTATTGCAGCTGCTGGCAAAGTAACCAAGTTCTGCCGCATATTAAGTCCGGAACTTGCAATCGAGCATATTCTTCCCTGTGTTAAGGTGCATGTCTATCATGTTGCATTATGGGAATATATATCGATTTTTTTCCTGCCAAGTTAGACGAATTTGCTATCATGGTTGCCTAATAAATCATTCATCTTACTGACTTTTGAATAACTGCAGGAATTGTCATCTGATTCTTCTCAGCACGTGCGCTCGGCTTTGGCCTCAGTTATAATGGGAATGGCTCCTGTTCTTGGAAAGGTAAAGACTTGCTTGCGAAAATGTTTGGCTATCAGTCTCAATAGATGAATACTTCTACACCCTTTTTTTGCAAATAGAGAACCTATTGAACTTTTCTTGAATGGATCAATTTTAATATCGTCTTAAGGGTTTTATTAATGATTACCACAGAAACACTTGGTAAGCTTACTTGATGAGAAGAAATGCGGTTCTGAAATACTAACTATACTTTAGAAGTAAACCAAGCACATCATTCAAGTCTATATCGCAAGATTCAACTATCGGTCCTTGACTCTTCACTATTTGAAGCTCAAGCAGATTGCTCATTTTGTTTTATTTCTTTTGGTGTCAAGTACCATAGTCAGTAAGAAGGTGGTGTAAGCTTCTTAATATTGGATATCATTTTAGTTGCTTGAATTTTTATGCCCCCTGTTATTGTTTGAGCATGCTCCAAATACTTCATTATTCTTGGAGGGATCAGTCTTTCACAGTAAGTCTGATATTTGCACTGGTATGTGCAGGATGCAACAATAGAGCAGCTTCTTCCTATTTTCCTCTCTCTTCTAAAGGATGAATTTCCTGACGTGCGCCTTAATATTATTAGCAAGCTTGACCAAGTAAACCAGGTAAGGTAGTAAGGAAATCATTCGAAGATTAGACTTTATTGTTAAATACTCGTAACTTGACTGGATATCTGCCTGTTTAATCTATATTTTCAATTAGAACTCTGGAGTAGATTTCCTTTCTTTTATATTTCTTTGCTGTTCTCTGTTCTGGATATTAGTGGAATGAGTCCCTATAGTTGCTCAGCTCACTGGCTACATTTTTAACGTTTGCCATTTTCGCAGGTCATTGGAATTGATCTTCTGTCCCAATCATTGTTACCTGCTATAGTTGAACTTGCTGAAGATAGGCATTGGAGGGTGCGGCTTGCTATAATTGAATATATACCCCTATTGGCCAGTCAGTTGGGTGTAAGATTTTTCGATGACAAGCTAGGGTCTCTTTGCATGCAGTGGTTGCAGGACAAGGTTTGTGGTATTATTGCATGATCACTGATCACTAGCTGTGCTGCTTTTGTAGGTAACTGGGTTTTGGGGATTGATAAGAGTGATTCAATGCCTTGCCCAATTATCACATGCTGCACTAACAATCTTATATGTTTCCTTGTTATGTACGGTTTTGACCTTGTTAGTTACATTAGGATGGTAACTTAAGGGTCAATGGTGGTGGTGGTTGTGCATAATTCTGTGAATTTGCTGACACTTGTTAAATGTAAAAAAAGGGAGAGCTCATCTGTCATGAAATCTTAGTAGTGCTACCCTTTGCTGAAAACAGGACCTATTTGTTTGTTTTCGTACTCTTTTGTAGAGCAGTCTCATTTTGATAGAATCTGCTTGGATATTCATTAGCTTTTTACCTAATTTTATCTGATCTTGAGATAAGCATAGAGTAGTACTACTTTACATATAATTAAAAAAAAAAATCGTATCATAATCATGCATTTTAAGTTCATGTCATTTTTTCCCCCTTTTTTTGGGTTAATTTTGTTGCCTGCTGCTTTGCATTTTGTAATTTGTTTCTAGCTTGTTTTCTAGTTCTAAGCCCTCTCTCTCTCTTCTAAGAAAACTACTAGCTATTAAGGCATTTTCAGAAGTTTACCTCATATGTCTTTTTTTCCTATTCTTTTTCTTTGCCTTCCTTCTCCAAAAGAGGAGTTGAGTTAATTTTAGTGGCCCGTCATCTGCATGGGTGGCTGATTCTTTTCTGTCCATATGCATGTTTTCATTTGTTTGTGTTGCAAGCTACTTAGAGGGGCACTTGTTACATGGTACATTTGGATAAACTTTATATTATGTGCAGGTGTATTCAATCCGTGATGCAGCTGCCACTAACCTGAAGCGCCTTGCAGAAGAGTTTGGCCCTGATTGGACAATGCAGCACATTATCCCACAGGTAATCACATGCTTTTAGTTAATGCTGATCATTTGATAGACAATTTACATATTTGTTGTAGCGAACAATGGAAAGCTTCCATTAGAAATTGAGAAAAGGACTGGCAAATGGTGAACAACTGTATGTTTACTTCACTTAATAAGGGGGAATAGCCATCCCATTCTTCCCTTATAACAAAAAAGCATATTACAATGTTTACTTGGATATATTAAAAATTTGGTAGGATAAAGAAACCTCATCAAATATGGAATTGCAATTTTATTAATGAGACCTTTCAGATTCTTGTTTGTAGGCCGTTCATAACTAATTTCCCTTGTTTTCCTATGATGCCGTGAATCCCAACCAACTAGCAATATTACTTGATACAAAAAATGTCTTGCATTTAAACTCATAGTTGTTGACTATGATGGCAAACATTGAACTTAATATAATAACCGCTTAGGTCTACCACCTTCTGCTGTTACCACTACTTAGCCAACAAACCATACTCCATCTCAAACAGCTAACCAAGGTCACCACAAACCACCATAACTTGAGTATATTTTCAATGCACTGTGCTTAGGAACCTAAACTCACTGACCGAGGCACCCACAGCCACAACCGAGGCCACTGGATCATAGTGAATGCAGTCATAGGTGATAGCACAGCAAAGCCAAACCACCATGGCTGGAAGGAAGTATCTTGTGCAGAACATCATGGTTTGAACAAACCATAGACAATGATCACTGTGCTCAAACTAGATGGCCTTGTTTGGCTAAGCAATGTTACAAGATAGATTTACAGAGAGGTTGGTTTTCCCTGGAGGATATGCATGTGGGTTGATTTTTAGTGAATTGACCTAGATTGGATTTGGGTTTGATGGGAAGAATGTTAGGTTCATCTGGAAGCTAAGTTACGTTTTGTGTTCAGATTTGGATTAGGTTGTTGTTAGGGGAGGAGGGCTTTTGTCGTTTATTTTAATTCTGGTCTATCCTTTACAGTGATTTAACCAACTAGAAGTATAAGACTATTATGGCTGTCATTTACCTGGGTCTGATTCTATGGGTTTGATTTGGGGTTTGACGGTAAGGGTGCTACGTCTGCTTGGCTGCTAAGTTAGGTTTTGGGTTTGGGTTTGGATAATGATGGTGGAAAGATTATAAAAGACAGTACTATTGTCATCTAAGTTTTATTACCAGTGTCTCCTTTTTTAGCTATCTGAAATAGGTAAAAGACTTATGGTTCTATTACATCCCTGAGAAATAGGTATTGTATTGTGAGCTTATTTCATTAGATAAGGATAACCTTTGCTTGGCCTAGCCATTGCATGGCATAAGTTTTCCCCAAGGTTCTAGGGGTGTTTCTGGAGGATTCGCGTGGGTTTGTTTGATGGTTGGTGAGCGTGAGTTCTCTTGGTTCCAGGGTTTGATGGAAAGGGTGCTGGGTTCATTTGGCTGCTAAGTTAGGTTTTTGGTTTGGGAATGCGGGGAATTTTTTTTTTTTAAATAAATAAAAAAAGGTACTATTGTCATTTCGTTTATTACTAGTCTATCCTTTCTTGTGGTTTTTGGCTGTTTGAACCAACTAAAAGACTATTACAACTCTACTGCATCCCTAAAGAGTAAAACTCTATTAGAGGACTATCTTATTCAATAAAGTGAATATACAAGGGTGGTGCATGGATTTAGGAGCTGAAGATGCTCAGGGCTTCCTGCTGCTTGACAATTATTATTTTATTATTCCTTAACAATGCCATTATTATAACTAAAATAGCTTTGAGTGAGGGTTCGTGTGCCACCAATCATAGTCACTGTGCGTTTCACTTGGATGTCCAAATGACATTGTTTGTGCTGCCAATGAGGATGGCGGCGGGTCTCTTTGGGGAGCCATATCAACAATGATTATATATGGGCACACGTTTTTGGTGATTTGTCTGGCTGTTATCTTTAACATATTTAATTACTGCAGATCTTGGAAATGATCAACAATCCACACTATTTGTATCGAATGACCATTCTGCATGCTATCTCTCTCCTTGCACCAGTCATGGGCCCTGAAATTACATGTTCAAAGCTGCTGCCTGTTGTTGTAAATGCATCAAAAGACAGGTTATCCCATCTGCATGATTTGTTAATTGAAGACAACTTTTTAATCGGAATGATCTCTTATGCATCTTAAAGTTCTGTTAATTGCAGGGTGCCCAATATCAAGTTCAATGTGGCAAAGGTGTTGCAGTCCCTTATTCCCATTGTAGATCAGTCTGTAAGTATTCTCACCCGTCCATTAATTTTTACCCTTCTGTTTCTAATGTTAATACATTGATATGAGTGATATCTGCCATAATTATGCTGTATTTGCTTCTAATACCATTTGAGTTTGCCTTTCCATTTACCCTTGGATGTTTGGCTGATGTTATTGGCAAATGGACGGTAGGTGGTAGAGAAAACCATTCGGCCTTGTTTAGTGGAACTCAGTGAAGACCCAGATGTGGATGTGCGTTACTTTGCTAATCAAGCACTTCAGTCAATTGACCATGTCATGATGACCTCCTAGACAGGATCAGTGTTTTTAGCCCCAGAGCTTTCACCAAGGGCATGGACTTGCTGTTGTTCCTTAACAGAAGCCTACTATATTTCTGAAAATTGATTTTGTATTATTTGTGATCTGTACCATGAATTGCGTTTAGGCTTCCTTCTCTTTTTTTCTCTGTCCTCTCCCCCCCCCCCCCCCCCGCCTCCACCTTGGACTTTCTGCAATTTTGGCATTTTGATTGTTCGATAAGTGTATTATCTAACTAAAAAGTGTTGCTCTTTCTGGTAATTCCACGCTTCTACCCAACTTTCTAAACATCTATGCATTGAAAGATTGTAAAAGTAGGAAGACGCTTCGTAGCTAAATTAAACCATAGAGAACTGGGAGGACCAAAAAAAAAAAAAAACTGGGAGGACAACTTTAGGAATATTTTTGGTAGACAGAAAATGGTATTTTACTTTCTTTATGTTTTGCAAAATATTATGATTGAAGGTGCGTGGAATGATTATTACTGTTATTGCTTTCATCGTATTCCGCAAAATTCTAGCTAAATGAAACCCCTGCTGTTATAAGTGTTCGTCATCAGATGTTATAGACCTTTCTTCTAAGATCGGATTTATTTCCAAATCATACAGATGGCTTCTACCTAAGTGATGACAGGAATAATAACATTTGTACCCGTGACCTTAGATTTGGTAACAAAACATCACTTTAAATCTTTGTATTGTTCGTAGAATAAATTAATTCGATGGGTTCGATTTTCGAAGTACTGGACGGTATAAGAAAAATCAACGATTGGAGCCTAACATTGATTAGATGAAGCTTAGTATATCAATCACCAAACAAATTGATAGAATCTACTTGCCCAACTTTTTCCAACTTTCTTCACAAACTCTAATATGCACTAATGTCAATGTCCAAAAGGGGTCCTAATAAATTCACAGAACAAATCAATGATGTTTTTATAGCTTTTATAGGTTTTTGTTTGGATGCTTGATTTTTCATTTGTATCTTATCATTATATGATCTGCGTTTGTATATTATCTGTATTTGATTTGTTTGTTTATAAATAAAAATATATATTTTTTATTCGTATCTGTTTTTTATAAACATTTATTTGAAAATGATAACCATAAGATGTCAAAATGACAAAAAAAATGAAACAGACGGACTCTAAGGATACAAGGTCCAAACTATGCACAGAATTTATTCAACTTGTATTTTCATAACTTTAATTTGGTTTTGCTATCATTTTTCTTATTTCATGTAACAAAAAAGTATAGGTTAAAGTGTACACCGAGATGGCATTTCAAATCATAGGATTTTATTGCACTGAGACGATATTTTGGTTGTAAAAAGGAAAAACAATTTTTAGGATATATCAATTCACTTACAATAGAATCATTAGTCCTTAAGTAAAATCGTTAGGATAAATTACAAAAAGCACTCCAAAACCTTTTGAAACTACACCAATAGCCTAATTTTTATGAAATTTTGTATTACCCCCTTGACATGCTTGGGCCCTGATGGCAGGCAGGTTGCTAATCTCACATTCGGAAAAATTAACTGGTTGATTGTAGCAAAATTTTAGATAAAGCTTGACCTTGTAAGCCCAATCGTAGAATGTTAGGGGACAACGGACACGGTTACTAAGCTGCTATCCGTTCGAATTTATTGGTTTATCGATACAATAGTAATTTTTTTTTCTTTTTGTTTTCCTTTTTGAAATTTTAATAATAAAATTTTAGGAACTTATTGTTAGTTAATGTTAGCAACAAAAGAAATAAATTTGAATAATCTAAGGTGTAATTTTAGTAATAGAATTTTGGTAATCTGTTTAGATTGTTGCTAAATTATTGATTTATTTCCTCTTGGGATAAAGCAAGTAAACCATCTAAAGCGGTTATCGATAAGAATATGTGCATTACACCTCTTTATATATTCATTGGCGTTTAGTCGGGTAAATTTGTAGAACTGAATTAGACAAAAATCCTAATCCTTTGTTTAGCAGATATCATGTATTTTGTATTAAACAACAAACTTTAAAAGTACTAGATAAATTTGAAGACAAATTAATATATGTGAAAAATGAGAGAAATCCTCTTTTCACTTAAAAATTCAAATTTATTAGACAACTCAAACCTTTTATTACATTCTTATGTTGTATTTATATATCTAAGTTTGAACAGACCAAAATCATGATAATACTATGCAAACTACATTTAGGTAACGTTGTCATTGTACCATATTTGATTGACAAAATGTATTTGGGATTGGATAAAACTCTCTCAATGGACAAGATAAAATTTAAAATTTTTGTCTTTTATATTTCATGATACAAAAATATTAGAACTAGATACAAATAAAATCTCTTAATAATTTTTTTTTTAGTGCTCTTGTAATACATACATACCAAACGTAGTATAAGAGAATTGTACTATCAAGTACTTCCTGTACTGTGCCATCCAATCTTTTTTATCCTGTCAAGTTCTTCCAACCTAACGCTACTATTACAAGTAAATTATGTTGCCCAGTTTCTCAAGGATTGGTCTATCTCATTTTGGTACTTTTTTTTTACTAAACCCAATTGGTGTTACTAATATACGTTGAGCTAATTTATAGCTTGACAATTGCATGCTACTATAGGATACTAAACTATTAAATATCTGGTCAATGGAAGTAGAGCATTGAGTTTTGGAAATATTTTTTTCAACAACTTAATAGTTGCATGCTTCCTGACATAAAATTCAATTTAGTATATGAATTTTGTATAAAAATTCAATTTGATACATTGAGTTTTGAAGTTGTCAATTTAATACTTAATCAAAGTTTTTGTGGTTATTTTTATCACCTCATTAACACTATTTGCCCCAAGATTGTCAAACTTGTGATTCTACATATAATTGTTAGAGGGTATGTAGACTTAGAATATAGAATAGAAACGTAAAAACATAAGTTTCCATAGCGTATGCAAAATAGTTTTAAAAAACTATAGATTTGTTTATAGAAGTCATTTAAAATACATAATATACGTAAAAAAAAAGAAAAAAAGAAATTAAGTTCTTTTTTTTATAATAACTCTTAATCCATAATATAAAATTCATGAAAAAAAAAGAGCGCATAGAGTCAAAATTACGCTATTTTCTATTATTTTAATTGAAAGAAGTTATAAATTGAAGGAAAATCAAACTATTCGACTTACTTAAATTCTCAATTATATAAATGAAATAAATAAGTTTTCTTGTAGACTTTATAACTATAACTGAACTCTGATGAATTTTATAATTGTAGAATATGGCAATTGGGGGCCGAGAGGAAAAGAGATAGGTAGAAAACAAAATTAAAATTCAAATTAATGAGCAGTAAAAATACGATGTATTATTTATATTTAAGCTTATTTTACTCAAATAGGTAAAATAAGTTAAAAATGTAAGATTCCACCAAGTTTACTTGTAAACTCGATTAAAAATATAAAATTATACAAAAAAAAAGATTTATGCACAATTCAACTCAGAAGGGCTTTATAAAATTGTAAACTCATAGAATTATATAGATAAAATTGTGATTTTGATAACTATGGTTTGCCCTATTTTCAAACAAAAAAAAAAAAAGCCCATTAATGCTAAATAGTATTAAAAATATTAATAAAAATTTCAATAATATACTGTCTCTTTTGCTTTTGCAAACAGAGCAAATAATGTTAAGAAGATAGTAAAAATAACCATAAAAAAATTGATTAGTATTAATTAACTACTTTAATATTAAAATACTAGATTGAATTTTTAAATAAAAATTTAATTATTAAATTTAACATTCACCATTTAACACATTATAAATGGTTTGTCCTCTTTTGCTGTCACTATGTACAGCGGATAGGTTGAGGACTTTCAATTTTGTTTTAATGCGTATTAAAATTTATAATAAGAGATTTATTTATTTGTTTATCTATCTATTTTTTTTTCAAGTAGATACTTGAGTTGAATTTTGAGTTATGATGGGGTATCGCTCTATGTATTCATTTGGTAAAGATAAAGACCAATATCTAGGTGTATAAAAAAAAATCTATATTAGAAGATTTTAATTTTTTTTTTTTACGAATATGTTGATCGATCTATTTTTAGTGGTACTGAAAAGGTAAAGGAACTCGATAGAGAGTTAATTGAAAGTAGGAAACAGATAGTAATATAGCAAAGGCTGAAGTTTTGAATCGAAAAATTAACAAATCAAGAAGAATTTGAATTAAAAAAAATATATATACATTTACCTAGATTTTCTCAAAAGAAAATCAACGGTTTATATATTTACATAATTTAAAAATTTTACATAACTGTGAAGCACATAATATTATAACCTATATTAATGTGTAGTAATATTTACTACTCATTTACTTTGCTATAATAGCAATTCTATCTTAGTCCAATGCCTCATAAAAAACTAGAAAAATTTGTAAATTAACTTTGCGAATTTTTATCAAGGTCGAAATTATCTTATCAACTTTTAATGTGAGCTTTTTGACATTTTAAACTTAAAAAATTAATCGTAAAAAAACTTTAAAAAATAGTACATTTAAGGACAATTAACTTTTTTCATGAATTTGGAGGGATACATTTATTTGTAGATTTAAAGTTTATGGGGTAAATTTGCACATAGATAAAAGTTTGAGGAGATATTTTGTAACTTTCTGGTTTTATTTTAATTAAAAAATATTAAGTATTCTTAACTGTATTAATTTTGTTAAGTTGAAGGAATTAATAAACACACTTTAAAAGTTCATGAATGAATCTACACCTAAATAGAAGTTTAGTGGTGTTAATTTGTAATTGGCATAAAAAACTATTATAAAGTTTAGTTTTTGTTAAAAAAAAAACCCTGTTATAAAAAGTAATACAATACTAAAATCGATTTTTAAAAAATATTATTATTTAAATAAAAATAAAAATAAAATTCTTATTACAATTAATTTCTTAATAGCAAATTTATAATAGTAATTTTATTATAATCATATTCATTTTGTAAAGTGAATTTACAATTAATACTAGACCATGGCCAGCAAAATGAGATATATCTAGACATCATCACGGGTCGGTTTCGAACGGGAATCGACCTGACCCGTCACTGGTGGTTCCTAAAAGGGGAACCGACCCAACAATGGCGGGTCTGAATCGGTAAAGGACCCGTCAGTTCTGACTGGTCCTTACGGTTCCATCCCTAAAAACCACATGACCGGTGGTTTTGGAACCGTCGATTCATGAACCGGCATAACCGGCGGTTCTACACCATAAAAATTATAAAAAAAATAAGAAAAAAAGAAAAGAAAATTATAAAAAACTGTAATTATAAAATAAATATTTAAAACTATTTTTACATATAATAAAAAATTTATTTTTCTATTCACAATACTTAATGTGTTATTATTAACAATATAAGTAATAAATACATTTGAAATCATATATTGTTAAATATATGTAGACTTCTAATCAAAGTAGACTTTCTTTCTTAACAATGTGTGATTCGTTTTTTTTTTTTTTATTCAGATTTATTTATATCTTTGAATATTTTATAGTGTCACATTGCTAATATAATAACTAAAAAAGTGCAAGTGATTATATATAAATAAATACATAACTATAGAATTTCTTTTAACTAATGCTATGAACAATTATTGTTAGGTTCAATGTTATTTCAAGTTAAAAATTTATTTTGTATTTTTTCTTAGATAAATTAAGTAAATTATTTAATTGATTTTTTTATTTTTTTTCATGGTTTCCGGTTCCTCTAGAATCGGAATTGAACCGTGGGAACCGGCGGTTCTTAAGAATCGAGAACCGGATCGGCTCCCACGGATCTGGGTCTGGTTTCGGTTCCACCACTTTTGAAACAGAAACGGACAATTAGGATCCGGTTCTAGACCCATACCAAACCATGACGACGTCTAGATATATCACCACTTTTATAAGGTTAGGGCTACGTTATCGAATTAGGTAAAGTTTTATAAAGAACATGGGCCTTTGGCTTTGGGCGTGAACATGATGCATTGTTACTCTCTATTTAAGAGTACAGCAACCACTTGGGACTGGTGGATCCCTCTTCTCTCCACCAACCACGAAGTAATCACTTTTCAAGCATGTCGGTTAGGTAGCATTTTCCAGGTTTTCGTGCCTTTTTGTTCATGTTTTAAATTTCATTCAGGAAACTGGTTTGTTGTAAAACTTAATAAGGAAACAAGTGAGTAAAGGTGCTGTTAAAGACAACACTTTTGATTTTACATTATTGGCGCTATCTTTAATAGTGCCTTCCGTGTAAATTGAAGGCGTCATTTTGGACAGAAACTTTTGTGTGATGCTAATATATTGAAAGTCTTATTCAAAATAATGCCTGAGTATAAATTCAAAGGCGCTATCTTTCACACACCCTTATCCATATTAAATTTTACAATACGCTTATTTTTGGAATGAAAATTGAAAAATGACCAAAAAAGGAAGAAAACCACATTTTCCAGCTAGCCCTATAAATAGTGACATCTATTCATATTGCTGGTACAGGTGCATTGCAATTCATATGGTTTCGATCTGTATCTTATACGGTTTTCTTGGACATACTCTTTTTGTATATTACATAGAGTAGGGAGTATTTTCATTATTACATTATTTGTAATAATGGAGTCCCAAGGCAGATTATGAAGAAGCAAAATCATATATAAATCATGTTCCACTTCCTGGTAAGCAATAACCCAGTTCTATTCTTGTTCCATGAATATTCATATCACCTTGATTTGGATGTAATACCAACTATATTATTATTTGGTAAACCCGGTCCGGACCTAATTCGCAGCTTTCCTTTGGCAGAGTTTCGACCTTGGTTTTATATATATGCGTGTGTGTGTTTAAACCATTAAATATAAATAGGTCCTCTAAACTTTTAAAATGTGATTTTACTTTTTTATAATTTATTAAAAATATGTATATACTTTAAAGCATGGTAATATATCAAAACTATTTGGATTTATGGTTATTTAAGCAACAGTTTTTTGGATGTTAGCAATAATTTTTTTAAGTATATTTTTAAAAGATATATAAAGGTAAAGCCATTCTTTAAAAATTTAGAGGATCTATTCTATTTAGAGGATGTATTTATAATTATCCGGAAAAAATATAGTTTTAAATATGTGTGTGTGTGTAGAGATATATATATATATATATATATATATTGAAACAATTGCACATTCAATCTAATTAATCACATGTAATTCCACATCGAAGACGCAGTTTTATGTACCCATGACTAAATTGCATTTGGATATCTGCATCAGATAATAGATCGATAATAACGGCTTAAAAAAGGGGGAAGAAAAAAAAGAGGATCAGTGCTTGGAAATTAAAATTTTTAATACTTCTTCCAGACGTGTCAAAAGTCCATTTTAGTCCCTTTGTTCCACTAATTCTTTCCTAATATGAAGATTTATTAACATGTTATCTAATTCCGGAAAACACATTTAAAGGAAAAAGAAAAAAAAAAAAGTTCTTAGCTAGATTAGATCTAGTACATTCAGTACATCTGCTAGTCCCATAAATCACATGGTGATAGAAAAAATAAAAGGACTAAAAATTTGGAAAAGTAGATCTAGGATGTTCAGAACATTTAAAGATGTGATCGGACAAATATGGAAAATTCCTATAGTTACATTATATTTTTTAATAGAATCGTTTTTATTAGTTATTAATTAACCACTTGGATTTACATTCAATAATTATCATTACATTGAAATGTTTAAATTTTTCATCAAGTAAACATACTTAATATTATCATAAGCTTGGCTATAAATGCACTAAAAGGTGTGTGCTTTTATTTATTTATTTTTAATCTTTTCTTTTCTCTTTCTTTTCAGGAAAAAGGGTCAAAACCATCATTTTGGAATACTCATTTGAGCAAGAAATAACAACTAATAGTGGTAGGATATGGATCGTCCCGCAAAGCTGTCAGAGAGCTCCGTCCCGGGACCTTCATGTCTGCTTCTTGGAGTTCGCCAGCTGCCACATTCAATCCAAAGGCTTCCGGCAAAATACGAGACAAAGAAGTAGTTCTACTTGTTTCTATAAAAGATTTAACTTTGTTGAAACTGTGACCCAAAATCGGATCAAAGCTACGAGCTCTTATGTATTTTTGAGCTGCCTAAATTTCTCTTCGTGTTGGATGTTGTTCGTGAACTCTAGAAGTTGTAGGCCGGCTCTAAGCTGGCAGCCTACATGTCCTAAGCTGCCAACCTTTATGGCTAAGCCATCGGCATACATTTACGCCGCCAACTTTTAGGTTGGCTTTCATGCTAGCCTTTCTTTCATCTTATAACATATATATGTGTGTGTGTGTGTGTGTTGTTTCTAGGGTTTTGTGTGTGAGAAACTGTGAGACACGAAATTATATTGAGAGCTTTAGAGAGAATTGATTAGAATTGAGTAGTTCTCTCTCAAACTTATATTCCAACTTCAATTATAATGGATTTCTCCTCCTTTGCTTGTGGGTTTTTCCCATAAAGGGTTTCCACGTAAATTCTTATGTGTTCTTTATTTTCTTGTTGCTATTATTTTCATATTTGTTTCTAACAAACTAGTATCAGAGCAAGATTTTCTATAATGGCAACTATGAAATATGAAATTCCGTTGTTGGATCAAAACACAAGAATTACATTATGGTAAGTTAAGATGCGAGCGATTCTAGCACAGATGGATTTGAATGATGCACTATTAAGGTTTGATAAGATGCTTGCGTCATGGACACCTGAAGAGAAGCAACGTAACGATTGTAAAGCCCTATCTCAGATTCACCCGCATCTATCAAATCAGATCTTACAGGATGTGTTTAAGGAGAAGATTGTTGCTGCATTATGGTTAAAGTTGAAACAATTGTGTATGACTAAGAGTCTAACCAGTAAATTACATCTGAAGCAATGACTATACTCTCATCGTTTGACATAAGGTGCGTCTCCAGAAGATCACTTAACTACCTTTAAGGAAATTGTTTATGATTTGCAAACCTTAGAAGTCAAGTACAAGGAAGAGGATTTAAGGTTGATTTTGTTGTGTTCTTTGCTTCCCTCCTATTGGACCTTTAGAGACACAATTCTGTATAGTCATGAAACCCTCACTATTGATGACGTTTATGAAACTTTGAGTTCTCATGAAAGGATGAAACAACTTGTGGTTGGATCTGAGTCTCAAGCAGAGGGTCTAAATGTTCGTGGAAGGACCTAAGATAGAAATTCTGGTGGAAAGAATAGGGGCAGATCTAAATCTGCAAATAAGGACAAGACTTGTAATTATTGTAATAAGAAGGGACACATTAAGTCCGAATGTTATAAGTTATAGAACAAGAACAGGAAATCTGCTAAGAATCAAAAGGAAAATAAACCAGAAAAATCTTATGAAGCCGATGTTGCAGATGCTAGCAGTGATGGTGAAATCCTCATCACTTCTGATTATGATCATAGAGCAAGTGAGGAGTGGATTCTTGATTCTGGCTGCACATTTCATATGTGTCCTAATAGGGACTGGTTTTCAACATATGAAACTGTTTCAAAGGGTGCTGTTTTGATGGGCAATAATGCCTCTTGCAAGGTTACAGGTGTTGGAACTATTAAGGTAAAGATATTTGATGGTGTGATCAAGACACTTGGTGATGTGAGACTTGTGCTTGATTTGAAAAGAAATCTGATCTCTTTGAGTACTATAGATTCTAAAGGGTACAAGTACACCAGTGAAGGTGGAGTTCTGAAGATCAGTAAAGGTTGTCTAGTGGTGATGAAGGGACAGAAGCATAATTCTAATCTATATGTTTTGCAGGGTTCTATTATCATAGGCGATGCATCCATTGCCTCTTCATCTTTGTCAGATGATGATGCTATTAGACTCTGGCATATGCGTATGGGGCATATGAGTGAAACCGGTATGGTTGAACTACGTAGAAGAGGACTTCTTGGGGGCAAAGCATCAGTAATTAAAGTTTTGTGAACACTGTGTATTTGGGAAGCAGAAAAGAGTTAGATTCACCACTGTGACTCATAGTTCCAAGGGTACACTTGATTGTATACACTCAGATCTTTGTGGACCAACCCAGGTGCCTTCCAGAAGAGGAGTAAACTATATGCTGACAATCATTGATGACTACTCTAGAAAACTTTGGGTGTTCTTCTTGAAGCAGAAGAGTGAAGTTTTACGCACGTTTAAGGAATGGAAGATCATGATTGAAAAACGGACTGGGAAGCAGGTCAAGCGACTTTGCACTGACAACAGTTTGGAGTTTTGTTCAAGAGAATTTAATGATTTATGCAAGTCGGAAGGAATTGTGAGGCATTTGATAGTTTCAGGTGCTCCACAACAGAATCGTGTAGCAAAACGGATGAATAGAATAATTATGGAGAGAGTCCGTTGTATGCTTTCAAATGCCAAATTGCCAAAATCTTTTTAGGCTGAAACAACTTCTACAATGTGCTTTATTATAAATCAATCTCCTTCGATTGCTATTGCGAAGAAAACTCCACATGAAGTATGGTCTGGTGCTCCTGCTGACTATTCAAATTTAAAAGTTTTCGGTTATCCTGCTTATGCTCATGTTGATAATGGAAAACTTGAGCTTATATCTGTTATATTCTTAGGATATAAGTCTGCTGTGAAAGGATACAAGTTATGGTGTCCTGAGTTGAAGAATGTCATTGTGAGTAGAGATGTTATTTTCAATGAAAATTCTATGTTACATGACTTTTCTTCTAGTGCTACATCTGATAAAGTCCAGCAGAAGTCAAATATGCAGGTAGAAGTTGAAATTAATTCCAATTCTACGTCATAGTCTACTTCTTAGACTAGATCCCAAACACAAGGAAGTGTTGTCTCGACACTACTATCTCAGCCGCAATATTCTATTGTTAGAGACAAGACTAGGAGAGAAGTTAGACCTCCACAAAGATTTGGTGAGGTTGATCTAGTTGCTTATGCGTTGAATATAGCAGAGGAAATTGATTCAAATTGTGAGCCCTCAACTTACTCAGAAGCAGTTAGTTGTAAAAATTTTGGTAAGTGGGTGATTGTTATGTAGGAAGAGATGGAATCCCTTCAGAAAAATGGTACATGGGATCTAGTGAAACTTCCCAAGGGTAAGAAGATTGTTAGGTACAAGTGAGTTTAAAAGAAAAAAGAAGGAACTTCAAGTGTTGAAGAACCTAGATACAAAGCAAGACTCATTGCTAAGGGCTACAGCCAAATTCCAGGTATAGACTTCACATATGTGTTTTCACCTGTTGTGAAACACAGTTCTATAGACCCTTGTTGAGTATTGTTGCAATGGAAGATCTTGAGCTTGAGCAGCTAAATGTGAAGACATCCTTCTTACATGGAGAACTTGAAGAAGACATCTATATGCAACAGCCTAAGGGTTTTGTAGTGTCTAGGAAAGAGGACCATGTTTGCTTGTTGAAACAATCCCTTTATGGCCTGAAACAGTCTCCCAGGCAATGGTATAAGAGGTTTGACTCATTCATGACTTCTCATGATTTCATGAGAAGCAATTTTGACAGTTATGTTTACATCAAGAAGTGTAGTGATGGGTCTTTTGTTTACTTACTCTTGTATGTTGATGATATGCTGATAGCAGCTAAAGACAGATGAGAGATTAGTAGGGTTAAAACTCAGTTGAGCAAAGAGTTTGATATGAAGGACTTGGGAGTAGCAAAGAAGATTCTTGGAATGCAAATTCTAAGGGATAGAAAAGTTGGAGAGTTGCGACTGAGTCAAAAGGAGTATATTGAGAAAGTTCTTTACAAGTTTAATATGCAGAGTGCTAAGCCTATTAGTACTCCTTTAGCAGCCCATTTCAGACTTTCATCTGCTTTGTCTCCATAGTCAGATGATGAGATTGACTACATATCAAAGGTTCCATATTCTAGTGCAGTAGAATCTCTTATGTATGCTATGGTTTGTACTCGACCAGATTATCTTATGCAGTCAATGCAGTTAGCAGATACATGGCAAATCCTGGTAAAGAACACTGGAGAGTAGTTCCGTAGATTCTTAGATACTTAAGAGGTACTACAGATGTTTGTTTACACTTTGGTAAAACTAGAGATGGAATTATTGGTTATGTTGATTCTGATTTCGTCGGAGACTTAGATAAATGAAGATCTCTCACAGCGTATGTATTTACCATTGGTGGCTGTGCTATTACTTGGAAAGCCACCTTACAAGCAATTGTTGCTTTATCTACCACAGAAGTTGAGTATATGGCGATTACAAAGGCTTGTAAGGAAGCTATTTGGTTGAAAAGCTTATGTGGTGAGCTCAGTGATGAATTGAAGACTATTACAGTTTATTGTGACAGTTAGAGTGCAATTTTTCTCACTAAAGATCAAATGTTTCATGAGTGAACAAAGCACATCGATGTTCGGTATCATTTCATGTGTGAAGTTGTTACTCGTGGAGATATTGTTGTGAGTAAGGTCAGCACTCATGACAATCCAGCTGATATGATGACAAAGTTGCTCCCTATAGCCAAGTTTGAGCATTGCTTGAACTTGGTTAGTGTTCATTGCTGATTATCACCCTTTAGGAGTTCTGTGGAAGAGGTGGAAAATGGTTAATTTTTCATGTTGAAGTTTTGAATTTCTATTATTTGCTCCTGGATTTTGTGTCAAGGTGGAGATTGTTGAAAATGTCCCAAAATTGGATTAGAGTTGGCAGCTCTTATGTATTTTTGGGCAGCCTAAATTTGTCTTCGTGTTGGATGTTGTTCGTGGACTCTAGAAGGTTTAGGCCAGCTTTAAGCCAACAGCCTACATGCCCTAAGCAGCCAGCCTATAAGGCTAAGTCGCGGCCTAAGTGCCGGCGTACATTTAAGTTGCCAGCTTTTAGGCTGGCTTTCATGCTATTTTTTCTTTCATCCTATAACATATATATATGTGTGCGCGTTGTTTCTAGGGTTTTATGTATGAGAAAGTGTGAGACACGAAATTGTATTGAGAGCTTTAGAGAGACTTGATTAGAATTGAGTAGTTCTCTCTCAAACTTGTATTCCAACTTCAATTATAGTGAATTTCTCCTCCACTGCCCGTGGTTTTTTCCCGTAAAGGGTTTCCACGTAAATTATTGTGTGTTCTTTATTTTCTTGTTGCTATTATTTTCGTATTTGCTTCTAACAAACTTTATAGGAGCAATGAATGTTATTATGTCAGAAAAAGATCATATAGTAGATTTTAGTAATAAAATTATTAGCCAATTTGTTTTTTTTTTTTAGGGTGGGGGTAGGGGCGTTTTGTTGTTGAAGGGAACATATGAGATTAAGAATTAAAATCACAACTCAAGATGCACGGTCAAACCCCGTTTATATATTCATATGGCATGTAATAATTTTTTTCTTACTTTTTGTGATGGAGTTCAAATTTTTAAAGCTTTTGATGAATGCTTTGATAACAGTATTGTATGCATTGATCATATAATTAAAAGAGATAAAAAACAGCAATCGCAGTTCTTTTGGGAGTTCTATTTAAAAAAAGAAGACGGTGCTTTATGCTGTGTTTGAAATGGAGGAAATCGGATGAAACCAATGCAAGGCAAGGAAAATAGAATGCAATGTGTGTATTCGATTATTTTAGTTGGAGTAGAAATGGGCTGAGTTGAATGGAAGTGGATGGAAGATGAAGTTCCATTCTTTTCTATTTGGTTTTGGGAGGAAATTGACTAAAAGCAAGAGAAAACAATTCAAATGATGAAAATATCCCGTAAAGAAAATTGAAAAGAAGATAAAGTGAGGGATATTTTAGTTTATTACATACCTTATTTTCCTTCATTTCTTTTATTATTCTAGCTATACAACAACAAAACTAAAATTTTCTTCCTATTTCTATTTTATAAACTCAAACAAGAAATAAAAACAACATTTCCTTTCTCTTCCTTTCCACTCTTTTCTTTTCGATTTGTTTTTCTTCATTTCTTTTTTCTTTAAGATTGCCAAATAAAATGTTAGAATTGGAGTTTATTTGCATCTTTAATGGTTGGATGATCATGAATGCTTACAAACAATGCCTGAATATAAGCTCTTGATGCCTAAATTGCCTTCTAAATTAGTACATTGTACCAGTAGATATAACACATGGATGTAGAGAGTTCAATGTAAAAGATAAGGGCCTGCTTATTTTTGGCAACAGTAGAAAGTTCAACGTAAAAGATAGGGGCTTGCTTATTTTTGGCAACACTCTCAGGTGTGCTATATAAAAAAGTAGGATCGCAACGATCCCTCCAACATCCCTCATTCTTATTGAATGGTGTTGCCAAATATTATCTTTTTTTTTTCCAAGATTTCATATTGGAAATTATTAAATAAATCCTAAATGGATCCAAATCTAAAACATTCTTAATAGTATATACAGCACTAACAATCTTCTTGTAATGCCCTAAGAGCATCCACATCTAAGGTTCTTAACACGAGTTTCTTGGTAAATGAATGAATGTGGAGATTTCCTTCAACTTTTTTGGGTTCTTTCAAAGGACCTCAAAAACCAAGCTCATAGAATGTTGTTGTTGTTGTTATTATTATTATGATGTAAAAGTAAGGGTATTGTATAAAGTAAATATAACCCATAAAAGTATAAAAAGAAGTGAAAAAACTCACGTGATAAACCTTATAGATAAAATGGTAAGGTCTTTTAAGATGAGAGTTCCTTATATGCTGATATAACACTTTAAGGATCTTGTTAAGAAATTATGCTGATGTAGCACTTTAAGGATCTTGTAAAAGAATTATCAGATGTGAATGCTATTAGCATTATTTCATATCATATTCCATAGCATCTCCAAAGATTTCAATATTGCCTTGGTGAAAATATCTATAATTCATACGATAATTATGAAACTTCCCCATCAGTTATCATATCTTGGGATGAGATACTTAATTACGATGTGGCTCGTTTTATTTTGCTATATATAATGGTATTCCTTCTCCTTCTCTCTTCCTAACACTAGTTCATTTTATGCAATACTATACTTCCATTTTGCTATACTGTGCCACTCTTATATCTTTTCGAATTTATAGAAGACCTATTATTGTCACTAACTCATACAAATTTTTTTTTTTAGAAGTTAGGGGACTTTTATTTATTAATTGCATTCTTTTTATACATGGATGGATGTAGAATCATATATTGGAGGGGCCAAATTAGTTTTTCTATTAAAAGACAGAAAAAAATCTATTTAAATATGTTACAACAATTAGTTTTTTTCTAAGCTTAGGGGGCTGTGCCCCTATCGGTCCCCCTCGGTCCTTCCCTTTTTTATAATACTAAAAAATATATACATATAAGCAAGGAACAATACATATTTTAGAAGCTTTAATCATTTTGGATCATAAAGAGTAAAAATCCTCTGCAAACTATAAAACTTCAAAAAACCTCTTTAAAACACGAAGAAAACCTTAGCAAACACAAGACACCATATTTAGATGCATGAAGGAACCTATAGATATGGTCACGTCGGCAAAACCCAACGATTGTCCATGATCAGAGAAATAACAAGAAGAAACTAAAAGATTTACTACTCCAAAGATAAGCTACTATTCTAAAGTTGTGCTAAAAATAAGAAACAAAAATTATTCAAATGAAAGATAATAAAAAAATTATAAATCTTCATGTTTATATCACACCATAATGAATTTAAATTATGTTTTCTTATTGGTTATGTTCAAGATCTTGCTAGTGTGATTCCTTTAATAACTAAGAAATGTTAATTTGAGAAATTCAATGGTCCCATCATCATTGTAACAACTCACATCACACTTAACTATAATCGAACCACTAAAATAGAATATTGCAATTACGATATTTCTTTTAACAATTAAATGGTTGACTGGACAGTCCCATCAATGGAACTGTAGAAGCTCCCAATTTGGTCTCTGCTAATTTATCCTTATTTAGATAGGAGATTTGGGTTTTAATGAATGAATTTTGTGAGTATTTTAAATAAAATGGTGCTTATTTAGTTAAAATGTTGATTACAAGATTTTAAAGTGTTATTTGAGCTTAAAGAAGGAATTTTTATAAATTGGCACGATTTTAGTAAAGATATGTTAAAGTTAGAAAAAAAAAATAATACACAAGTTTCAACACAACTTATGCTGAGAGGTTGTATTGGGAGTGAAAATTGATTTTTGAAAAGTACATAAGAAGGCACATGACCTATGCAGAAGAAAAATGAGTATCCAGTATAAAATACTTGTCACAAACACCACTTATGTTTGGGGTCGTGTTGAAGGAGAATAAAGAGGAAAATTTTTTTAACCATAGTACATAACCAAAGTACATGGTTATGTACATCACCCATGTCGAAATTTTTTTTAAATAGTTTATAAGGATTGCATTCAATTAAAAAGATATGATTGAGATATGATACCATATAAATCTTAAAGGCAGAGAGAGAGAGAGTTTTTCTAGAGAAGAAAAGATGGAAATTTATCGAGATTTTGTGTAGTTTGAAGGGATTTGAAGAAGAATTGATTTTTGTTCTATAAATAAGTGACATTGCTCCAATGTACAAAAAATAGCCAAAGATATGCTTTCTAAAGAGAGAGAGAATTGAAACAAGCCAAGGCTATAAGAAATTGCAAAACCACATAATTCAAAGGGGAGTTTTACATGTTATTTTATTCTTATTCCTGGTATACCTTTGATCATTTTCTTTAAAGAGGAGTAAATCTTTTTGTCCAAGCATTGATGAACTAACTTGGATTATTTTATATTCAACAATAATTAGTTTTCTTGAAATCAATTATGAGTGCTTTAGTAATTTGTTGATTTAATATTACTAGTACATTGACATGTTTGATTTTATAGTAGTAGATTGAGAAATCATTACTATAAAAAGATAATGCATAATTGATGAAATTTGATTGTAATACTAGAGATATGACAACATAATTTTTTTTTGTATTAAATTGACACTAGGGTTTGGTTGATATCTAGTGGTGAATTTTTCATTCATTAATAAAACTTACAATAAATTGATATTAGTGAGGAAGAGATGTTAATTAGCAAATAGATCTGGAGTTAAATATTAGTAATCTCGAGAGAGATAATAATGTAATTGAGAAATTATGCAATTCAAGAAAGTTGATTTAATCATTGAAAAATTAAAAAGCTATACGAAAGATATATTGAGGATTCAATGTTTAAATTAGTTTTTCGGTTGAATTAATTAAATTTAAAATTATAATCTTGACATGAAATCTTGATTGTATTTTGAAAATTTTGGTTAGAATCAATATATGTAGGTTAGGAAGTAGGGATAAATTAATTAAGAGTATTTTAAAAGATCATGTGGGAACAATATCTTACTTTATTGCTATACCACTATTTAATATGTATACACACCCAAGTGGTTGAAGAATAGTATTTGTAGATAGGATTTTAATTGGATAGAATGATCACATCAATAACCTTTTTGTAAAGACCCAACATGCCCAATTCTCAAATTAAGCACACCAAGTCTCAAACCATGTATAACTCTTATGAATTATACGTAAGGTTGTCTTAAAGAAAGTGTTTGTATTGAACATTGCTATCCAATTTTAGGTTATGAAATCGTTTAGTTAGATTTTCAGATAACTGGATTTAGCAGCAAAAAAATAAACTTTAATAAAACATTTCTACATAAAAGCATTTCAAAATTCCACTATTATAAGTGGAAAAACTTTCATTTAAACAAATTTTTACAAAAGCTTATTTACAAAACATGGGCACTAACAAGTCCTTAAATGAAAATATAAATTTATAAATAAATCCAGTCTCTATAAAACAAATAAAAGAAGAAAAAAAAACAACTAAACTACTTAACACTCCTAACTCACATCACTCATCCACAATTCTTCCCGAGTCAAAAGAAGCACCCAAAAACCCGAGACAACATCATCAAACAACAACAACATCATCAAGAACTCATCATCATTAACTTCATCGACATCATCTTTATCAACAACAAAAATGTACAAAGAATAACAACAACAAGAATGAGCCGAAGCCTAGTACACAACAACACAATTACACACGGAGTGACACATGAGCTTAACTAAATACAATGCACAATCAACAAGTTATTATCTTTTCTTTAAAATAAACAAATCAACATGGGAGTATTCAAACTCTGGACATCAAGAGTCTAGTATCACGTCCGTCTCCCTGAGTGGTCCCTACTATTCATATAGACTAGGCAGCCTCACCTTCCGGCGTAGCCCGTAATACTAGAGGATCCTGAGTAACGCATCACGACGCTCAGGAGGTTGATATAAGTAGCGATACTCATATCTCCTAGATGATTTTATCCAAAACGAAAAAGTAATCTCATTTAGGTTTATTAGCCGTTTCTCGACTTTACTTAACTCAATCCATAATATCACCTAATTCAAGTGTTCCCATAAACATTGAATTAAATCATATTACATCCTTTCAAGAATAAGCAAGTGTTATACCGATACCGAATACCCTATCAGTTACCCATCGAACCACTTATGAAAGTCATTTCAGTATGACAAGGGTAGTCTAAGCACCTAAAACTACCATGCCCCCAATTTGAGCAAGGTGCTGCTCTCCAAACCAGATTCAATGGCGTAAAAGACAATCAACACTCATCAATTATTAAGTCAAGTTTAAGTTCTTAATCCATTTTAGATGTCTATCCTAACATCCAACACGCAAGTTACTGCGTATCTTGAAAATGAAATCCAAACAGATGCAGAAGCTATCTCAGAAGATAGATAAGAAACCGTCTCAGAAGATATGTCAGATATCCATTACTATTAAGGAAAGAACTCATATAAGAAATTAAACTAACATGATAACATCTACTTATATCAAATTCATATAAGAACTTATATCAAATTTTTATTAAACTCTATTTGATCAGACACTAATGTGGAACCCCACTATGGCTACGAATATCGCCCTGCCAAAATATAGATAGTTTTCATTTGTCTGTCAAAGTAATTCTTTTCACTTTAATAATAGTTTCTTATCACAAAACATAACATATACAAAGTATTCATACATAAAAGCATTCATATTCAAAGCAAATAAACATTTGAAACAACATATTACTCATGTTATTCAAAGTTCATCTTAACACATTCATCTAAGCCAATTATTAGCTATTAAACTCATTTTAACTTAATCTAAGCCAAATTGATTAAAATTAATCATTTAATCTAAAACTAGTTCAAGTTGATTAAACTTAAGTAATCTAATTCCTTTTAGCTAATTCAAGCTTATTTAGTCAAGTTGAACTTAGATTTATTAACTAAGTTCATTTTATATCTAACTTCTATATTTAATTTAACTATTTCTTAAATCTATAAATCTACTTATCTCATGTTTAATTATATTAATCAACTTACGTAACATATAAATCATCATACAAGGTCAACTTATACATACGAGATCATATTTCAAGCTTTGGAAAAGATTTGAAGATGATTTTAGAAATTAAATTCGAAATAGGGGATATGTTGACAAAAGTCTGGCATTCAATGCACCAATGCCGGTAGTGCTGAAGTCTACGCCAGCTGTGTTGGATGCTGGTGATGATTTTAGAAATTAAATTCGAAATAGGGGATATGCCGGCAAAAGTCTGGCATTCAATGCACCAACGCCGGTAGTGCTGAAGTCTACGCCAGCGGTGTTGGATGCTGGTGTTAAAAATTTGAACTCTGTGAAGTTTGGGCTTCAAACCTACGCCGACACTTCTACACCGGTGGTGTAAAGCTCAACGCTGGGAGTGTAGAGGGTCAACGCGGGCAGCGTAGAGGGTCAACACCAACAGCGTTGGAGGCAGCATAATAAAATTCCTTCCGATCACTTCAACACTGGCTCAAAGCTGACAGCGTAGAAGCTCCAAGAGGTGGCACTGACGACAGAAAAGCTTCTGATAGAAGCTTATTTTTAAAAACTTAAGTTTTGCAAAACATTTTAACACTTCCAAACTTCTCCAAATCACTTTCTAAGCTTCCTAAACTTGATATATGAACTCCTCAACATCAATCATCCATATTCAACACATCAAACAACATACAATCCATTTCAAACACTAACGACTCTAAATCACTATTCATCATCTTCAGCCTCAAACCCAACTTCCAACAACCATAACTTCAATAACATATATATAAACAGCACTCTCATCCCAAATTAGCATGAATTCATCAATTATTAACTTAAACAACAAATAAGGAGAAACATGTAATTTCTTCTTCCATCTTCATTCCTAACTTGATTTCTCCTTTTCTCTTCTTGAAATTGCGATTCATGTATTGAATTTGGAGAGAGAAAGAAGAAGAAGAAGAAGAAGAAAAGAAGAAAGAAAAGAAGGGAAGAAAAGAAGGAAAAGGAAACATAAATAACATAGACAAAAGGAATGGCAAGAAAATAAACAAAAAAAAAAAGGAAAAGGATAAATATAAAGATATTTTTAAAATAGGGTATTAGATTTAGAACTATCAGATCAATATCTATAGTTCTAGAAATATGCAAAAGATAATTTTAGAACCGATAGCTCAGAAATTAAGAACTCTATATGAGAACTTGATTTAGAAATTTATTTTAGATAAAAGGATATTTAATTTGAGTTCGGGTTTAAGAACTGATATTTTTATTCAAGCAAATGAACTCAAATTTTATGGGGATTTAGGAATTAGAGTTTTGGCTAAGAATCAAGAGTTTTGGAATCTTCTAAACAATTTAGAAACACGTTTAGGAGATTTAGAATCAAAATCTCAAATTTTATTTAATTAATTACTAATCTAACTTTGTCAACTTATCTATTTATATCCTATGATTAATTTAATTCATTCAAATCTATTTAAATTCAATTTTTAATATATGTAAAGGTTTGGGGTATTTCACTTTTGGTATGAAATTATTAAATAATCACAAGGTAGATAAATTTGAAACAACATTCCCGAACTCAATTACTCTTGATAACTATTCTTCTATACTTGAAAATCGCATTTCATATTAAATTCGCAGAAACATTCTTAAAAATTCTCTTTCCACTTTACACTTTCCATCAATTTCCCTCATTTAGATGTTATTGCATATAATTAGAGATTGGAATTATAAAGAAACAATCAACATTATGTCACAAGATAGTTAAAAAAGAAAAAGCAAAATACGCAGACAATTTTGATTAGTAATTTAAAATTGATGCGTAACCAGCGATTCATATCTGATTATCATCATAATTTAGAATTTACAATTACAAAGTATTGGTTTTACAAAAGCAACGCTAACGATAGCAAACAAATAGGGCCAAAGAAGACAAAAAGATGAATAACAAGAATGCACGAAAACTAGAATCAGAACATACAAATGATCATGAGAGGATCACGGCACGAGGGAAGTCTCATCGCCCAGTCCGAGACATACATGTTTTTAATTTCCAAGACAAACAATTAGAATAATCTTTCTTAATTCCTACTTAGTTTTGACCCATTACTTGGCTCTTTGGTGGCGTTTTTGGAGTCGGGGCTTGTGGATTCTGGTTCTGGAGTTTGTCTGCATTCCCATGATATCCTGTCAAAGCCAATCAATCCCCGTTTATTAAAGTGTTATAAGTTTTTTCATATTTGTGTCAAAAATGGATCTCATGTGCTTTGTATTTTAATTATTTCAATTGAATTCTGCATATTTAAAATAAACCATTCAAATTATATTCGAATTTTTGCATAAAGTTAATAACTACGTAGAGTGTTTAATAAACAATAATCGTTCAAAATGGAAAGAATTGAAACAAGAAAAACATCATATAATGAAATTAAAGATGGAATGATAAACATGTTGGAATAGAATGAAATTTATATAATATTTATTAGAAATATTCTTAGTAATAAAAAAAAGGATAATTATATTATAGTTATTAATAAGGATTGAATAGAATTTGATTCTATCTTTTTAAGAAATGAATCGAATTTTTCTTAAAATCGGAAAGGTGAATTTCCAACACTTGCAGTTCCCACAGATATATGCTTACCAAGAACAGGGTCAATGCCACGGTTCTTAAGCTCCCTATATTCCTGACAAAGTGCACAGGGTTCAAACATGAAATGAACAAACCAATCTTGTGCAGGAGCCTCCACTAACCCAAACATTTGTCTTAGTTTTCTCCTATAGCGTCTTGATAACGCACATGGGGCCGCCGCATAAATTATCCCACTTGTAGCACAGGCTGCAAATCAACATTATTACCAAGTTTGATAAACCGGAATTTCAATTATCATAGAGATTAGTTTAATTTTTTTTTAAAACAAGAAGAAGAGAATTCAAGCTGGCAAAAACAGAAAAGAAGTGTCTTTATTTTTTAATTTGGGCATTTCAATGTTGAAAGTTTCCTATGATGAAAGTTAATACTCTAAATTTTACAAGTCGTGTAATTCCATGTCTCTATTATATGTAATTTTAACATATTTTAACTTTCTATACATTCATAATTTTTTTCTAAGTAAAAAGACACGCTAACTAATTTGAGTGATTTACTATTAAATTCTATAAATAATTGATAATATTCTAGCATTTCTAATATTTAATGACTATAAAAGTGAGAGGGAAAAGGTTAGTTGAATAATGTAATTACTGCCAGTAATTTCTAGAGTTTACTAGTAAATTATTTCAATTCGGTTAGTTTGTCTTGTCTACATTGTGTTAAAATGAATAACTTTTAAAGTTTGAAGCATTAAATTGTAACTTTTAAAACTTCAAATACTAAATTACTCAAAGTTGGGTGCGGGCACTTCTCTGGCCTTTTTCCCATTCAAACCGATATCATTGAAGGATAGCTTTTGTGTCGATCAAGTTATAAGAGATTTAACAGTTAAATATATTTTTTTTTACCGCATGGCATAAAGCTTACTTGTGTGGCCCTTGTCGAGGACATCTGCTATCTGCCCAAATGTTATGCAAGGAAATAATGCTGTCATGAAAGCTGCATAGAAAATTGTTGTCAAAAAAATAGGCAATGGCTGGCCTAGTTGCTCATGTTTTTATCAATACATACATACATACATATATATAAATAGAGATTTTCATAATAGTAAAAATTACCATAATAAAAAAAATTATTATGGGCATTTGTCTGAGATTGATAGCAATCATAATGGCTAACTATAAACTACCTAAAAAATGATTTAAAAAAATTATTTAGAAGTCATTTTTTAATCATTTTTTATTTGAGTATTCTATGGTAGTGCGCCTAGAAGATCTAGAGTCTAGAGACAGCATCTCTTTTCCCACCATGAGAGGGAGTAAAAAAGTTCTAATACATGAAATTTTAGTTACATTAAAATTATTCTATATTATACATCACAAGTAAGTAAATCAAGTTTTTGGACTATTAAAATTCTTTAAATTTATACTAAAGATTTTAATTAAATTATTTTATGTTTAAATGAATCGCTTACATAGATGCACCAAGTAAATTCCCTTGACCATATATAATATAAGGATCTACTTGGTGTGCTAATAAAAAGGAGCAGGAAACATAAATTATTTATATAAATCATATAAAAATGATAAAAACATAATAGACTCATTTAAAAGATGAAGATTTGAGTGAAGGCTGTTCTAAACAGCATTCAATTTGAATGTCATTAATCCGGTCTAAATGTCAAGTTGCAAGCTTTAATATTTTGTTGAGCTTAAATGATGGAAAAATATTCAGTCAGAAACAATCTGGCCATTAAGAAAATTTTTTATTGGCATCTCATACCACATGGATATAAAAAAATTCTATTATTCCATCATTAATTTTGGTGAGATCAGTCATATCATAATCAACAGCTCATACTATATCCAGTCATAATCGAACTATTAAAATAATTAATATTTAATTATTATATTTATTTTAATAGTTATATAATTTACCAGACGGTTCCATCAATGGGTTCATGAAAATTCTCCATGGATATATATATAAGTAAGGAATAAATACAAATAATTTTTGAACTAACAGTTATGACAAGAATAGTTTTGAAAAATATCCTCATCCATACTAGCGAGTACTATCGCATGTAAAAGCTTATTTATTAATATACTCACCCACCATTGAATATATAATACATATATGTAGCATATGTTCTTAATTTTTTTTCTTTTCTTTTGCTGAGACCTTAATCCCGTTGGCATACTCATTTGCTAATCATATACGGTAAGCATGACTTAGAGAATAAATCGTGGACCACCATGAAAACTCACCTAATTATTCGTTCGGGAAGAATAGAAAAGGGAAAAAAAAAAAAAAATCTCTCTCTTATGTTAATAATATACCATATAAATTGATTAATGATGTATAAATATTACTAAAATTTTAATGCACTAATACTTTTTAAATCCCATAAGCCCTCAATAAAATATAGTAAAATAATTAATACTTACCTATCACTCGTCCCAACAAGTAGAGTGTATTAGTACAAATTGATCTTTGTTTTTTTTCTCTTTTCGGAGTATACTTTCTTGTCTTGCAAATTAACAGAACATTAAGACACGAATGAAAATGAGACCTACCACTGCAAGGATCATCCATACAATCAAAGAGACCAGTCGTCCATGCATTGGTCCCAACGAACACCCGACCACCAACACCTCCTGGGCGTGACCGAAACAGACCACCTAGGCCAAGTCCGGCGATCTGATTCGAATTCTGAGGATAAACATTTGGTGTTGGAATTATACTAGGAGTATTAGGACTATTCCATTGAACCCCCATTGGGTGTCCACCCATTTGGTTCATCATCCCCATGTTGCCCCCCGTAAGACCATGCACCGGGCCAACACCACCATGTTGATAAGCCGGCGCTCCACGAATCTTATTCTGCATTGGAACTGCCATTGTGGTGGCTGCTTGAGCCTGAGGGGGGCTGGGAGGGATTATGTTGTTGGGAAGATTATTGTAATAGGAAACCCCAACGTTGCTGGCATTATGGTTGTTGATGATGTTGTTTGGCTGCTGAGAAAATTGATGATGATGAGGAGGAGGAGGAGCCGAAGAAGCATGTTGGGAAACTTGTTGGATTTCACTACTAGGCAATCTTCCCATTTTTCCACTTCCTAATAATTCCTGTCCTTTTCTTGTTTCAGCTCTCCTAGGTCCAATGTTAATAAGTGTTTAGAATGATTTTTTTTGCGTTTTAAGTGTTTATCACATCTTATTATGGTTGATTTTTGAGTTTGTCAAACATGATATCTGGCAGACATTATAGGACGGTTTGCTTTTTAGTCGTTTACTTTGGCTAAACATATGCTCATATGACAGATTATTTCTAGTAGTTTATGTGCACATAGACTTACATTATTGTTAGAGAAATCTTCAAAGATTCAATAAGTATCATATACAACGTGTAATGTACACGTGGGTGAGTACATGGGTGTGGTTATTTTGAAAACTACCCACTTATTATCTACTAGAAAATAATTAAAATTACACACAACGTGTATATTCATGTGGCGTGTATCATTCATCTAAGATTTTTCTTAGACAAATTGTGGTTCAAAAGTAAATATATATTAATGAGAAAGACTTTACCGATACTAACATGCTACAATGTGTTGGCAAGAGAAAAGAATTAAAATATAAAATACATGAGGAAAAAATAAGGGAAAAAGAAGGTTTTTTGCTTGATTAATAAAAGAATGGCTGGCAAAACCATAAAGAAAAGGAAAAAGAAAAAAGAAAGAAAGAAAAAGAGTGAGAATAACAAAGAATGAAACGGCAAGGTGTAGAGCGAGGGAAACTTAATTGTATATGTATTTGAATTGCTAAATTAGCAAAGAAGTTTTTGAAATTCGAGATTATCTTTTCGTGTAATGGAGAATAAAATATATATCGGATATAGCATATTTTAGGGTCTGTTTTGATTGTCTGTTTTTCATCTGTATCTGTATCTTTTTTAAAATGATATGTGTAAATATATCCGATTTGCATCTAAATTTTATCTATATTTGTTCTATTTGATCTTTTGATGAGAACTGTCAACTTTTTTTTTTTTTTTATCTATATCTATTTTTTGATAAATAATTTATTAGAAAAAAGTTTGAAAAAAAGTCTGTATCTGTTGAAAAAAGCCAAAACAAGACCCTAAATACTAACAAGACTTGAGGCAAATGTTATGTATAAAATATTGATTGTAGTTGCAATCAATCTTTTTTCTATATGAAGGGTGTCCATGATTTTTGTCCAATAGAATAGCTTTACTTCTTAAATTTATACCACCTGTTTTCCTATTTTTTATTTTTCCAAAAATTCTGATTCATGTGATGAAAAATAAAAGCAATTGTGGAATGAATGAAAAAGATTTATTAGTATTGATATACTATTTAGGAAAAAAAGAGAGTAATAGATTAATATCAATAATATTTAGACGCATGAAAAATAAATAATATTTTTTTAATTTATTGACATTTTATTAGTATTTGCCACTTATTCCTTTTTGGCATGGAACTGAGGAGGTAGCCAGCTAATTCAACTTGTTTTGTCACCGCAATAACTGGACAACAAATTTTCCAATCATTGTCAAACATGTCATTCGGCCCTTTCCTTCATAGCAGTACATGGCTTATAATTATTTTTTGTTTTCAATGTAGGAAAGTGAAAAATTATATGGTCCTATTAAAGTTTTAGTGAAACTAATTTCGTTATATTATAGAATGATTTAGTTTATTTAATTTTTGATTAAAATTCTTAACTTTTTTATATTAATACTTTTATAACTAATTTAATGAAAATATTATAGGCAGGATAATTTCATAATGGAATGGTAGAATTTCCTAGAAAAAACAGGTAACGTTTTCCTTAAAATTACTCTTTTCCACTGGCAAAAAGAAGAAAAAGAAAAAAGTTCATCCCTCTAATCCGGGTTTAGGGTCATTAGCAATATAAGAATAATAGAAAATTTTCCTTGCTATAAATATAACCTTTTTTTTTATTCAATCTAAAAAACAGAAAAATACTTATTTCAATCCTAAAATAGAGTCGGAAATCTTGTTAATAACTTGTTAATGATGGATCCTACTTAAAAATATGACTAACTTGAGAAGGTTTTTTTTTTTTTTTCCACCTCCCCCCTTCCTTTTTCTCTTTTGCAAGTTGAAATAAGGGGAATCTTTTAATACCTACAGGTGCATTGACTTGGGCCTTTTGGTCGATGAGTGGACTTTGACTTTCTCCAACCTGATCATATCACAAGAGAGAGAAATGATTATTTAACGAAGTCAGTGAATTCCTTTCATATATACTAACCCTACTTGTCAATGGTTTTCTTCCCCATGTTCGTTCGAACATGTCAAGTTGTTATCTTTCCAAAGTTATTTAGCCCTTACACCGCTACGCGAATATTAAATTTAGTCATATGCTTAAACTATATTTTTAATCATCTCAAAAAAGAAGTGAAATGTGCCCAATGAGTGGGATTTGAATCCCTCATTTTTCTAGGAGGGGTGTTTATGACGATGTTAATTCTTTCAACCCAAAGGATATGATTAGTCCATGCAACATTTCTACCTTAATTGGAATATGTAAGCCTCATATTTTATTATCATCAAGTCTTCAAGTGTAGTATAATAACCTAATAAAACTAATTTTTCTGATCAACGTGGCTGGAATAAATTAGTCTAATTTGTAAATTGTTAATTATAGAAAAAACAAGTATAGTTGTGATCGGGATCATAGTTCAGTTGGACTAATAACTCAATTTAGAGCTATGTGATTGATGAACTTAACTCAGTAGATCATTATTGATAAGCCAAATAAAGATGAAATAGAGCATTTGCATGTTTATCCGAAATATTTTGCTATTGGGCATGAGCTAGTGTATCTAAGTGTAGAGGAAAGATGAAATTTGAAGGAAAACTCATCAATTTTGAAGATCACACTTGTGATAAAGACAATGGTTAAAACTAAGCATGCGAATGAAGCTATAGAGGACAACAGTCTCATACATGCACATGCCTAAAGCAGTGCCTGATGTTTGTGTAAGACAGAGATCACGTTGTTTATGAAGGAATAATGAGATAGAAGGTGGCATGGCCTAACCCACGACCATGGCATGGACCGTGCCTAGATCCCACGGTGGTGCTACGGTCATCTTTAAAGTTTGAAGGTTTAACATTTGGAGATGCTCCCTTCGGCACTGTCATGCCTACAAATAGGACCATGAAAAACGCCTATTTTAATGTCTGATTTTGGGACCGGAAGAGTATACCCCCCAACATACGTGACATGTAGCATGTCTTCATGTCCTATTTTTGTTGCTTATTTTTAGGTTTTCTTTTTTATTTGTTTTGGTTTTTATGTTCCATTATTGCTATTACCCGATTTGTAGGAGCATACAAGGGTCATTAGGGTTATGTTAGCATAAATCTGTCAAGTCTACTTATCTTTTGACATCTTTTGTTATTGATTGTAACCAGTTGCCTTTGTTGGCTCTCTTGGAATTGTCTCCAAAATCCTATTAAGTAATATTGAGTTTTTTTTTTCATGATTATTCTTTGTTGATTCTATTGATCGTATGTCATATCGATTGAGTAAAATAACTAGTTTGATTATTCTCTTGGTGTATCATATCTGAAAAGACGGATCATTCATATCTTTTATTTTATTACGTTTGATCATTGAAAACCCATCAAAATCACAAAACATAAAAATCTTATAATTCTATATTTTATATTCATCCAAAAAATCTGCTAAAATTCTGACACAAATTTTATCCGTATCAAGTTGAGTTGTTGTTTTTCTTTGCTTTTGTTTGGTGATCAGCGTAGGTTTAAATAAATTAGTCTAATTTGTATTTACTTTGAGGCGAATAATTACTCCAAAAAAATTAGGTCATGGACTAGAAATACGTCCAGTTTTCTAGTTATTACTGCTCGGGTATTCGAGATAAAGTATCTTGTAGTTAGATATTGAGGACATCTTACCTGTGAGTAAGCATGTTGTTAATATGATATTATTGTAACTTATATAAATTGGAAATTCTGGAGATGAATTGTTAACAAAATGTAATAGTACAGTCGATTTGGGGGATTGTTGTGGACCGATATGGTGGACCACACTCCTTATAGCTAATATGAGGATTAAAAACAATACGAGAAACTACATGTTTCGTAGATAAGGATATTGGCATTAATGGATAACTATTTCTAATTTGTGCTATGAGCATTGGGTTTATTTGTGTTTGCTGTTTTCACTTAATAATCATTTAACCAGCATGGTGAATATATATAAATTTTTTGTGCATTAGTTTATAAATTTAGTTGCACATAATGTGTCAAAAATGCTATTTCAGTGGTGTCTTCCTAAATAAACATGCACCACGCATGAAAAGTTAAAAAAAAAATTAAAATAATACAAGTAATAATTATCGTTTTATGATGTGAGAAATAAAAAATCAAAAAGCATAAGAACAACTTATCGATTGACTATACCATGAGCCACTATTTTGAAAGTGAATTCTAATACGATCAATGTGCAAATCGACAAACGCTGTCCGCTCACCAAAATTAACATAATTAGCTTCAAACATGTGCACTTGTGATAGAAGTTTGGAACAACAAGATTTATAATTCTCCAAAGGAAGAAAAAAAACTTGCAGATAGGTGAATAGAATTTTTTTTCTTAGAATCTAGAATACAAGGAAACAAAATGTCGAATTTTTTCAAATAATAATTCTTAGAATCAAGAGTTCAAGGAAACAAAATATTGAATTTTTCACATAATAATAACCAAATTTTGATTGTTTCAGAGAACGAATTTCTGTGTTTCTGAAATGAATTCTTTTGTTTAAAAAAGTAAAGGAAATGATGGCTTCGGAAAAATAAATTTCATTTACAGAATTTGACAACAATATTTTAGTTATGGACAGCCTAGCGTACATATGTGTAGTCTTATTTCCGAAACATTTACTAAACACTTTCTTAAGCCATAATAATTCACACTCCAATAAAAATAAAAAATTAAGTCGACAAATATTTCATGTGGGATAGAAATCCTGTGAAAAGAAAGTAAATAAACTTGTGGAGACTTTTTCTTACGTGCCCATGCGCATATATATATATATATTTATTTATATATATATATTCGTGTGTACAGAAAACAGTGTTCTTAAAACCGCAACATTTCGTGGATAAAGTAACCACTTACAAGCTCTACTGGTCACCCCTTCTTTTTTTTTTTTTTTTTTTTTCAATCGCTTTAAAAATGTCTCTGTATAATAATTAAAAAAATAAAAAAAAAAGAGTACGAGATTTTTTAGCCTTGCTTGCTCTCAACAGGCTACGGACACTGGAGGATTGTCATATCCTTCAAATATAAATAAGGTTATACTAATATAAGCTTTTTTGAAAAAATAAAATAATGATATTCCAGAAAATAATTAATTCACAGATTAAAATTTCATTTGCAAATCTGTGTTAGCCACCCCTATAACGGTAATAACCAATACGAATTTTAGAAGGGTCTTGGATCAGTAAGTCCAAAGCCATCCATGTGTTGTAAGTCAAAGTCAATCATTTAATAATTGTTATTTTAAAGTAGTATAGTGGTAACATAATATATATATATATATATATATATTATACAAATGAACAGAATAAAAGAATAAAATACATGAAAAAGGTATAAAAGTTTGCTTAAATGTAAAATGCCAATATTGAAATAATTTCTTGATAATAATGACTCTCAAGTAGCTTAGAAACAAAAAAAAAACAAAAAAAAACCAATATCAAATTAATTTCCTGAAAGATCTTTGAAATGGTCTGGGTCATGACTTATGGATAAGAAGAGGAAAGGACAGATGGCAATTGAGATAACTATAGCTATTTAGACGGGCTAGTTTCTTATTTCAATAGTGACTTTTAATTGTTTCTTTTTTCTTTTATTTTATAAATTATGTAAATCTCTTTAGGTACCTTTTTTTTCTTTTTTTTCTTTTCATTTAAGACTTCAGGGTGTGTTTTAAATGATGAAATCAGACGTTGGCTTATGATAATTGGAAGTTATATAAATATGTCTTTTCATACATATATATCCCTGTTTGTTAGTAAACTAGTTTTTTTATTCATGGTTGTTTTACATGTCCAGATCCGATAATTCATGTGTTTTATTTTCTGAAACTCGTGACATGATTTTTAGTGTTGGTAATGTTTTTGTGAACTAAAACCCCTAATTTTTTTTTTTTTTGCTTACATAAAATCCCGAAATTTCAAATGGGGCTTTATTTTTTGTTCGATTTGTGTGTGCATTTGATTTAATTAAGAAATAGATACACACTTTTAGCCAAATTTAGAGTTTTGACGGGGTTTTAATGTGATTAGCTTTAATTATATGAATATAGACATACATGCTATACTTAAGACTAGTTATAGAATTTAAATTTGTAAGAGGGCTCTGACTATTAATTAACATAAATGTATGTATATATATATTAGACCACTGAACAGAGAAAAATGCGTAGAATTGCCATGACTATAGAAAAGAAGATTTTCATAAACATGCCTAAAGCTTGGATAATAAATCTTGATATATATCTAATCAACATTGGCATAGCACCGATAATTCATATTTATAATTTTTCAAATTATCAAATCTATTTCCTCTGCTTCTGTCAGATTAAAATTAAGGAAAACTAACTTGGTTTAATTAATTGGTTACGCATGATGATTTGGTAACCTAAATAGAAGTAGATTTTCGATAGTCGGTAGTTGGTACTTAACCAATGAAATCCGTCCTGAATTGACTTGACTTTATCAGTTTATCTTATCACATCCTGCAGTCAAATCCACTTGTTGATGTTAAATATATTAATTTAACAACCTGATATAACTCCCCAACCTATATTGCTGAGATATTATGGCATATCAAAATATTTACTCATGAAGCATCCTTCTTTTTTGTTTTTTCCGTATTTCTTTTTTTTTTTCTTTGTATGATTGTTAGCCAAAATCATCAAAATATTTCCACTTTCTTTTAGGAGTATAGACAATATTCATTTTCTATATTCTTTCTAAAAAAAAAAAATGAATATTGTATTTGCTACTTGAACTTTAAAAAATTATGTAAATAATTACTTGAAGTTTTTTGTTGTATAGTGAAAACTCTCTCCTCATCCCTTCCCAAGCAAGCCCCGATTTAGAAAAGCCTTAGGAATGGTTGTCTTTGTTGCTCTCCTCCCCTCAAACACAATCATCTTCTTACTTCTTTCTTTTTCTCTTCTTTATGAAAAACCCAATAAAAACTCTTCAATCATTTCATTATCTCCTTTTCCATCCTTATCTCTTAAGCATTTCAAGGTTATAAGCTTATTTTTTGAAAATTTGACTTGTAGCAAGGGTGTCGAAGGATTCCTTCTTTTCCATCAAAAGTTTCTTCAAGTTGGGTCATTGTGTGTTTTTTTTTTTTTTTTTAAGTGTCCTATCCCATATATGGATACTTTCTTCGGTTAGAGTATTAGATCTTCGTTCTTATGGTAGAATTGTTTCAGTTGAAGGGTTTTTGATCACTCTTTTGGTGTAAGATATGTAACCTTTGGTTAGGACCAATCACCCCATCTCTTAATTTTCATGTGTTGGGTTGATTCGTACTTACTCTGGTCTAACAATGCATGAAGTTTTTTGTTCTCTAGGCAAAAGAAAAAATACCTAAAATTTAAAAATATCAATTTATTATCTAAACTTTATCTATTTTTTAATTAACTACCTGAACTTTGGTAAATTTTTTTACAATTAACTCTCTGAACTTTACTTATTTTTACAATTTGTTACCTTATAAAAGTATTATAAGTAAACTCAAAATGTTTAGGTAGTAAATTCGCACTTTCAAACTCCAAAAATTTATTGCATAAATTGACAAAGTTTAGGTACTAAATACGACGTTTATCTTGATAAAAAAAAAAAAAAAGAAAAGAAAATACAGAATAACTTGTTTATTTATGTGCTATCGTCATTACTCCATCTCTTAGTTAGACTATGGATAAAAGAAATGAAATGATGACACAAGGTAATCGTACGTAGCACGAAACAAATATAACAAAGAAGATAATTGGGGTTAAGGACATTCACAGAAGATTCGTACATGAATGAATATTTGGTCAATGCTTGAGTAAATTTCTCAGCAATATTTGATGAAGTTGACAAAATATCAAAATATAATGGATAAATGGATATCGATTACGAAACCTGGGGGCTTATATACATGTTTCGTTCCTTGCAAATGCAACAATAACATCATATCACTACACAAGCCTTCTAGCTTTTAGCATCAACTTCAACCAAGGAAACTAGAACAACGGCATCAATAGCCATGTCAATTGATAAGAAGATCCTAGAGGGACAGTGGACCAGCGGAGTCTGGGATTGTCGGGAAGACACCTCTAATTGTAATAATTAGACCATATAGTATACTCTTCTATTTTAAACAAACATAAATATTAACGAGTATTATAGAAACACTTGTTAATGATGAAAAAAAAAAAAAAAAACTTCTTTTTTATTTTCATATATATACTTGCTTTTTCAAAAATTTTATATTCAGTATCGAACGATGAACTAAATTTCTAGATACCCAATTGACAAGTCCTCCTAATTAGATACCTGTGCTTTTCAAAATTTAGGTTTTATTTCCGGTATCTTTTTACTCAAAATATAAATGACTGACAATTTTACATTTTTTTTTTCCAATTTTCTCCCATTATAAGGTCTTCACGCTTGCTTCTGCCCATGCGTTGTCTTCGGCCAGATTGCGGAGATCGTCGACAGAGGAAGCACTCGTAAGTTTGACTGTTGACTAGTAATATGTCTAAGATTGCTCAGGACAACTACATCGTAGTCCTCACACAATTTGATTAACTTGGGCATATAGTAGTAGCCATAAGTAGTCTCTTTAAAACGTTACTTTCATTTGTCTTATATAAAAAATATATACATATGTATATTAGCGTAAATCATTGTATTACATCTTAGTTATGTGATACACATATAAAATTATGTATCTCACACTCAAGATTCCATATAGTGATGGTATTTAAATAATTATTTTTGTCTAAATTGTATTTGTGTAATTTTTTTTCACGAACGGTAGACATATCTTTCACCACATAAATTCAATTTAGTTCCTAAATTTTAAGAATTCAATTTAATACCCAAACAAACTTTTTTATAATTAATTTACAACCTTCTTAATATTACTTGTTTCATTTGTTGGCATAGAGAAAATAGTTTGTCATTAAATTTTTATTATATCTTTTGACGCCATCTAACTCTAATAGACTGTCTCTTCTATATTAGAAAATTGAGCAAACAGTGCTGATGAAGTAAAAAAAAAATAATCACGAAAAGTTTAAATGGATATTAAATTAACCACTTCAAAATTAAAATAACAAATTAAATATTTATACAAAGTTTAAGTACTAAATTCAATAATTTCCCTATACCAAAATAAGATTTGATACTTGCATGTCTTATGAACGTGTATGTGACACATAATATCTAATGAACTTTTTTCTCTTGTTTTGAAGACAATGGTGTCATGAGAAAATAGGATAACGAATATGGATTATGAACTTATAAAATGTAATAATATCCCCATGATCGAAATTCTATTTCGTATGAGCAGCAAGAGGGGTTGCAAATTTTCTCTATTGTGCACTGGGATTGGCCAGATGCAGCTGGCTGTACGGAAGTCTGTATCGCTCCAAATTGAGAAGCCTCTTTTCGCTGCCGGAGGCTCCTTACTCCGACAGGTTATTGCATTGTTGCTGTTGTGCTTGTTCACTTAGCCAAGAGTATAGAGAACTCAAATATCGTGGCCTTGATCCCTCCATTGGTAAGAACATAACATTTTCTTTAATTACCATTTGATTCCCATCCTCAACAATATACATACTTGTTTATTAGATAGATATTTGTGCCTCTCGAGTTACCAGCTTGGTTATGCTCCTACCTAACCTATTCAAGTATCCGAATACATAATTATGAAAATTTATTCCATCAGATCCAATGCATTTATGTGATTGGCAGGAATACGATCAAGATATGAAGTTGGAGAGGATATCTATATATCTTGCCTATTTATGTTTTTACATCAACTAATAAGGAATTTAACTTTTAAGTATTGTCTAGTCAATCCAATCAAGTAATTAAGATTATAAAAATTTATATTTATATATGATTTCCATGAGAAATGGGATGCAAGATAAGATTATACAAACTAGTCTGAGAGATCCTGATTCTTTGGAATTAGATTTTCTCTTTTGACTAGTTATAAAAATTTCAGATGATTACGAAAACATTTCATTTATCATTTCATCTTGCATATCCAAGTACAATAGAAACATGGATTCTTCAGCATCCAATTCCAAGAGAGAAACAACAAAGGCTTGTATTGACGATATGAGAAGATTAGTTGAATTTTTCAACCTTATATATATATATACTGTAAAAGGTCAATTTCACGTATTGCAACTAGGTGTGGATTTTTTTTTTTTTTTTCATTAGAAGAAATGGTCTCGTTTGGAAACAGATTAGGCTTAGCTTTATATTTGTGCTAATTACGAGCGCATCTTATTTTTATGAACATTAATCGTTTGGTTGTCTGGTGGTACATGAAATTGTATGCAGGTTGGGAAGGAAATGTTGAAAAGTGGAAACAAGATGGACTAACACCTCCAATTATCTCGCAGGCTATGAGCCGTTAGACAACATAGAACTTATTAATGTCTTGTTTGGTGTATGGTAAAGGAAAAAAAAAAAAAAAAAAAAAAAGCTGTTTGGTTTGTTGGGTTATTTTATTGACGTGTTTGTGGCATATATAAGATGAATATTGTTTTTAATGGCCTTTACGGGTTTGTTGACTCGTTGCTCTGATCTCAATGTTTGTGCCTGCATATTAAAACCCCAAGTTTATTGAATTCATTATAATCAACAAAACAATAGATTATTGACCTAATCCATCATATATATTTTCAACATACAACTAAAAGTACATATATGAAAAATTGTACATGCCGTGTTTATACAAATGACATATTCTCTCTCTCTCCTTTTTTTTTTTTTTTTCCAACTACTTACTACAAATTAATACAGTTTAAAGAATGGTTTTATGCCAATAGTGCTCGCATACACTTGTGTTATCTAATATTAAGTTCGAAAACCCATAACCCTATAAAGTGATCATCTCCATAACTTTTGGCCACCACCAAAAGAAGCTCAACTTTTTTAGGCCACTTTTAAATAATGGCTATCATTTGGAGTTCCCTAGAGATTTAATCATCCGTTGATATAGAAAATTGGATATAGTTAAGAGTTTTATGGAAGGTTGGATTATAGAATGACATATAAGTAGGGGTGGGTACGAATCAATTTGTTTTTTTTTTTTGGGTCTTAAACCAAACTATTATATAACGATTTGATTCGGCTTAAATTATGGATTAAATGAAAATTATAATTTAAAAAAATAGAAAAAATTTGTATTAAAATGTAGACATTTAAATGTTTTTTTTTGGTAAATCTATATTTGTAATAATTCATAGTTTTGCACATATAGTAATTGCAATCAAAAGCAATATTAATAATTTTTATTGTCTTTCATAATGACCGACTCGATGCATGAACGTAAGGATAAAACTTAACAGAAATGTTACAAATTTTCCAATAAAAATGAAGAATAAAAAAATTAAATGTTAAATAAAAATTTCTTGCCTTCAAGCGTGGTACGAATCATTAGTCTCATGGTTGGGGATTAAATAGAGAGAAAATATATACAAAGAAGAGAAGGGTGAAATCTATGAATGAATAAATTGAGTGATTGAGAGAGATAAGAAAAGTAGAAATGTTAAGAATTAGGATTAGGGTTACATTATTAGGGTAGGGCTCTATTTCTTTACTTTTTACTCTTTAGTCAATCCATTTTTTTACTATTATTTTTAAAACAATTTGGTTTAGATTAGGCAATGCAGTTTGGAATATGCACTAAAATGAACTGTAATCCAATTAGAAATGATCAATTCAAAGTACAGTCCGAATCGTTAGGGAAAAAAAAACAAATCCACAATTTTAATTTGGTTTAGTTTGCTTGGCGGTCTCGTTCAGTTTGATAATTTTTTTAGCTCACTCCTTCGTGTAAGACATATAGCTAAATAGAGATGTTCAAGCATGTAGTGAACTCCTACCGGATAAAGTGAAGTTCTTAACTTTCAAGAGTTACACCAAGCTACTATAATTCATTCTTACTTCAGCTCTTTCGATTTCTCATATTAAGTTATGATTAACAAGCACCATTACTTCATTAAATAACAATTTTTAACTTCTATTAAACCCGGATATCCATTGACTGTGTTGCTAGAAGGAACATATTGTTCATAATCCAAGCTCAACTACACAATATCTCACCACAACGCTGATCACTTATTTCTTGATCTCATACGTCTACCTTATACCTTGTATTATTGGCATGAGCTACTTTTAATGTTGTCTAAGTACAACTTGTCCAACTTGGTTTTTGATTCCAGTTCAGTTTTTTTCAATTTGATTCGTATCAAACCTTAACACATTTGATATGAACTCTCTACTAGTTTTAAAAGAAATTTATTTATTTTTTTCAAACTTTTGTAGCTATCACTAACCGAAGTCATAAGAAAAATGAAAAAGGAATTAGGATTTATGAGTAGGTTGATATTAATTTAGCCATTGATCTTCATGAAGCATTTTTAAAAGAATAAGAGTTTCATGGGTTCAAAGGCTATCCTGTAAAAACCGTATAGTTATCACTTTTAAACTTTTAACTTAAATTGTTCCTTTAATACTTTGCAAATGTTAACATTTAAATTAATATTTGTAAGACAAGGTAAAAGAGAATTCACAAGGAAGTTAAAAATTGAATTAATATTTATAAGATAAGAGTGAATTTTTTTTTTATAATTTTTTAAGTTGCATCATAGGTGTTTACATATTCGTTAATCAGAATTAGACTTGTATGTTTTTCCTATTTTTTTTCAAAACTAAAACTCTAGAGGGTGTGTTTCCTTTTAACTTTAAATTATTTCGCTTTAAGTGTCTTACATTTTATTACTTTTGCAAAATTAATTTAATGGTGTGATGAAAGACTTAAAAAGCTACCAATTTTGCTTCTTCTTCTTCTTTTTTTTTTTTTTTTGTATTTAGGAAAGTGAAAACTTTTCTAAGTGTCCAAATGACCTCTATCATATTATATATGCACACACATGTATGTGATGCGTTTTATTTTTCTCTATTTTGTTTTTTGGGCCAATGCCTTTTATTTTTCATCATACTCTTTTATATTATATCTTCATGCATTTATTCATTGATTTATTTTTTATTCTATTTTTCATGTATATACTGTTAATTTTATATTATATGTGTTTTTTTAAGTTCAGTGAATAAATAATAGAAAAAAGGAAAGGGCAATAGGCTTACATTGAACAAAGAGATAATGACGCGGGTCTTGGAATGGGCCAGACTTTGCGTCTTAAGCCAAATAGGGAAGCAACGGTCAATGACGGAGGAGACTTTCTTGTCGTGAACTCGAGTTGATAATCGAACCCACCACCTTAATGTGGTGGCATTGCTTGATATCAATCGCAAAACAAGAATTTCACACAGGAAATTCTTGAACTTGAAAGCCCACTCAACTTCGGCCAAAAAAATACCCTCTCAATTTAGCAACGAAATTTAATATGTATATGCAAGTGTTTATAATTGTTGATGCCTAGTAATGCAATAAGAATCCCTATATATATAGATATATTATATAATCGAGCTCCATATGCACATGGAAAGCGTCGAATGGCTGCAATTTTTTAAATTGAATTCTAAGGTTTGATATCTTCCACGAACGACAGAAATCAATAATTCTGGAGATTTTAGGAATCAAAATCAGATATTTTATAGATTAGAGTGAAGATAACAAGCACAATATGCTTCAATTTTGTCCAGATTTGTTGAAATTGAAATCAAATCCTAAAGGAAAAGAACTAGCGATATGATTTTTTTTTTTTTTTCTAATTCGGTTTTGATGCATATAGAACATAGTGTTGGGTTTTTGAAGGAAAAAAACATGGCAATTAAAGCATAAACAAGAAGCATAAAAAGAAGAAAATATGATGAAAATCTTCTATTATTATTAGTGCTATTAAAACTACACAGAATGCCTTTTTTAAATAGCCAATAGAGGAACAAACTAAAGATAAATACTAGGCAATAAAATTTAAACTAAAAAGACAGATAGGTAAATTTAAATCAAATAAAAAACCAAATCTTTAAGAATCTTAACAACAAAACAAATGCAAAAGATATGCAATTTGAATCAATACTTAACATTCCTCCTTGATTCAAGGTTGCAAAGCCTAAAACCTTCATGGAGCACATCTCTCCATATTTTCAAATTTGCGAAGCATCTTTCTTTACTAGATGATGCACTTCTAATCATCTTTACCTTCTTGGTACACTTCTTACAAATCCATCTAAATAATAGTTTCTTCTTTCAATCACTTTTACCATATTTGCTTGCTCATCTTTTTTAATTATGCAATTCTTTTGTAAATACCTAAATCTTTTGCAGTTAAAATATTGAGCTTCCCATTGTGCCAACAATCTTTTTCTTCAGTACTAGGCTTCTTGCAATTGCTACATTAAGGATTTTTTCCTTTTCCTTCTGAAATTTTGGCTAGATAAGCTCCTTCAACCACATGTTTAGTTTCTTCTTTTTTCATAGCCATTCTTTGCTTTTGAGTTTGCAAAGCATTAATTAATTTTGATAAGGTTATTTCACTAATATCTCTTAAATTTTCAAGGGATGAAATTTTCACCTCAAATCTTTCAAGTAGACTTATAAACATCTTCTCTACAATCTTGTTATCGAATAGTTCTCATAGTGGTTGAATTTTGTTCACCACCGTCATCAGCCTATCAAAATAGGTTTGTATAGTCTCCTTTTAGTCTCAAAATCTCTTCTAAGATTTAACATTCGCATTCTCCTTGTTCTATCATTACTTTGGTATAGTTCTTTCAACATATCCCATGCTTCCTTGGCTATTTCATAAGTCATAATTCTTGTAAATATCGATTCTATCACAGCAACATGAATAATAGATAAAGTTCTTGGAGCTTTTCCCTCTTCTTCTTCTTCTTCATGAACCTCTATCTAATTGAGTGTTGGATTAATTCCCAGAGGTTGTAATTCCTTTTCAGATTTAACCCATTGCCCCGATCTAAGACCTTTTAAATGAATTTTCATCTTGACAGCCTAAAGTTAGTAATTTTCACCATTAAAGATTAGGGGTGAGATTGTTAATGGATTGCTAGCAGCCATGAGTCTGTTATGTTTTGTTCATTCAATCTCATAGTTCCTCAAGGATCTAAAGCTCTGATATCATGTTAGGTTTTTTAAGATTAATAAAAAATATGACAATTAAAACATAAACAAGAAGTAGAAAAAGAAGAAAATATGATAAAAGTCTACAATTATTATTAGTGCTATTAAAAATACACAGAATGTCTTGTTTGAATAAACAATAGAGAGGAAAACTAAAGATAAATATTAAACAACAAAATCTAAACTAAAAACCTAATCTTTAAAAATCTTAATAGCAAAACAAATCCAAAAAATATGCAATTTGAATCAATTCGCTACACATAGTTAGGCTAGAAACAATATTAGATTCATTGTTCATAGGAAATCTATAAGATTTTAATATTGTTGAATAGGTAATTCACAAACTTCTAGTCAATTCACTTTAATCAAGTTAATAACTCTCTCTTGGAGTCAAGGAAAACTTACATACTTGTAACCATTTTACTCCATTCAAGCATAAAATGAATATTCACAATATTTAGCATTGTATAGTTTTTACTGTATAGTTTTTGAAAGATATTTTATATTTGTAATGATTAACATTCATAAATAACATTTCATATTAATACTAAATTTAATCCTAGTTCAATTTAGAATTGGATTCATGTTATCATTACCATAAAGTTAAAATTATTCTTATACACACACACACACACACACACACACACCTCATGAACATACAAAACATCAAAAGTATCAAATTTTGACATTAAAGCTTTCATGAAAACCTAACGACTAAATTTAGCCATATCTCTCAAGCACATCAAACAACACTTGAAGTAGCAAAGTAACTCTCTTCTAAATGCAAAGTTTACGACATCAAATTTTATAACTAAAACCTATCTTGTAGTACATTATAACTATCTTGTGCCATGTATCCTATAAAACCTACTAGGTATAAAATATTTGTGAAATTGTATTTTTTTTAATTTTAAATTTTTTGATATTATAAATAATATATACAGTTTCATGTAGCATAAAAAATCACATTATGTTCTTATGTGCGTCTCACATGTTAATACAAAATTCTAAACTCTAAGAATCAATAAGCATGATGTAACCCAATATTATCCAACTTAGAAATAGCAATATATGTTAAACTTGACCCTAAAGCCTAGAATTTCATGAACCATCATATATTGATGTGAATAAACTAGACCTATCAATTGAATAGATTCTTGAATCATGATATATGAATCACGAACCTAAGAATTATACCAATAAAAAAACTTGGTATAGCATAAAACGCAATATGAATGAAATTCTTAAAGATTTCAAAGTTTTCAAAAGAATTAAAAAGACGATAGTTCTCTCAAAAATAATTTTAATAATAATAATAATAATGTGTATTGTCAATACATGAAAAAGCACTATTTATAGGCTAAAAACTCAAACCAAATAATTATATTAGTATCTAGTCTAAACCAATTAAAATTAATTACCTATAACAATGTGGGCAAGGAAACTACAAAATATCTAAATAATATCCTCGTAATGGAAACTAAATAAAATCATAATAACATTTATTAAATGGAAATTAATGCCAAATTTGATGATTTTGTCGCTAAATCTAATTGAATTTTAATAAACTTGAAATTTTGCTTGAATCTCTACTTGCTTTATATTAACTCGTTTCCATGCATGCGTCACTTTCATATACTATAACAAACCATTATAAAAAGAAAATTAAAATGTATTTTTCTAACATCACAAGTTCTTTCTTATACAACACTTATTTGTGTGATTTTAGAAAAATAATATATACGTGAAAGTTAAAAGCTGTGGCAAACATCTATGAAACATGTTTATTTTATTCAAATAAAAATGGGGAACTTGTAAAAAATTCCAAGATTTATTTTTTTTAGGTCACTTATATATTCATTAGCTTTGAAATTAGCCAAAACTTTATATGACTTAGAAGATCAAGCACATATATAACTAATAAACATATGTCATATTGTAAAATACTACAAAATGATCTTCCTATAAAATAATGACATGCTGCTATATTAGAAAAATCATAAAAGATTAGATTGGGGTTTATAAAGTCAAGAAGAAAAGGGGAAAGCAAAGAAGACAAGAAAGAAAACAATGAGGTGAGAAATGCTTGAGGTAACTAGATAGTAGTTTAAGGTTTTCAATGTAGAAACCGAGTAGCAACTTTATCCTGATTTGTGAGTATATTTAATTTGACTAGAAGATAGATATATATATTTTTTTTGTGTCATAATTAAGGGTCATATTTTAATGCAATTGGGGAAAATTCTACGGTCCCCTATTAATTTTGACAGAATCGATCCCATCACCATCTAACGGCTCACATCATACCAACCGTGATCGAGTCCTTAAAATAGTTGATATTCTATTTACTATTTTATTTTAACGGTTAGATGGTTGACGGGACAGTTCTATCGACGGGACCGTAAAAGCTACCTATAATTGGTTATAATTATTTGAATATAAGCTTATATTGGATAACTTAGGTTAGTTGGATATTAAATTTATTAAAGAACTTTACAATTATTAATTGACATATACACAATAGACAACTCGACAGAAAAGTTAATATTTAGGAATATCACACTTTGAATAGGAAAAGGGATCTTTATGAAACAATTAAAGTTAGAATAATAGCTCTTAATATATAGAAAACTATCATAATTAATACTACTAACCAGTAAGTCTGGTCGATTGTTTGGAATGACCTGTTGAAATTTGATATGATGGGTTCAAATCATATACTGTTAAATCAATCTATCTTCATCTAATATCTCTCAAGCAATTTCATACACATAGGTGGAAGGTTTTTAGCACTGATGCATAGTAACTAAGACAATATGACAAGAGTCATTAAGTCTAAATGCTTATAAATATCCCATCATTTCTCCTCAATTGTCACTTTAAGGAAAAAAGTAGCGAAACAATATTTTGCACTGCAAATTCTATTCTTAAAGATCACACAAGTAATTTAGGTAGGCATTTAGACTTCATTACTCTAGTAGTATAAAATTGATGTACACAAGCTTCCTTCCATTCTCTTATTGGTTACCTATGCATTTAAACCACTTCTCGTTATTATCTCCAAATCATCCCACTAGGTATCATCTACTTATCAATATTTTGTGGTCACATAAGGAGAATAAGATTTGCATAATATACATGCGACCATTTCAAGCAGAACATGGTATAATGTATAATCAACATTGATAAATCATCAAGTGATGGTAATTCAATATTAAATCTTTTTTTCGTTTCATCGAATCCATTTCATTTGGTTTACTAGAATTTAGATTTGGGTAGACTAATATCTTTTAATTAATTGCTTGTGCTACAATTTGATGGCTAGCCTAAACATAAGTAGAGTTCATTATAGTTGGCAGTGAAGTCCTTCTTGAATCAACTTGTTCTAATAAGTTTATCTTCTTTCAACACACTCCCCCACCCCTACCCCTAATTTAACAGCCCCCTCATGACTCCAAAGCAATTTGACTAAGTTATAGAGAAATAACGATATATTTGCTTATGAAGCATTACCTTTTTTCCCGCCAAATCATGATAGTGCTCATCCCTATTATTATTCTTCCACATACAGAGTATAGGCTAGGATCTTTTCTAGCTTTCTTTTGGAAGTATGGACAATGTTCGTTTTGTGTATTTAAAAATAAAGAATAAAATCAAATGACTTGTTTGTTCTTCACCATTACACCATCTCTTAGTTAGACTATGGAATCAAAGAAATGAAATCACAGAACACGATATCCAAGGTCCAGTGAAGGTGCCCGCCATGTTAGCAGCCCCAATGCACCACACTGACCTGATCCCTTCCAAGACAATCCATCAACTGCAGCGAACAGAGTAGAGAATCACCGAGCTCAGCAGATCTGATGCAACAGGCTGAAAGTCATCCGACATCTCATGTGCAGCAGTAACCAACCAGGCCTGATTGAGCTGCCAAAATTAATGCCTTGCTATCGATCTGAAGTCCTGTCACTGAGCTGTCAAGTTGCCATCCAAGCAGCCACCATTCATCGAGTAATAGCTGAGCTTCGACTACTGAAATTTCTCGACCAATAATAGCAGCACGAACACCACTGATCTGATCAAGCATCCACCAGCCAGCACATGAACAAAACCACCATCATCACAAACTGAGTAGAAGCAAGATTGGATAACGGAAAGACTCCAACGAGCTGATCGAGCGGCACATGCACATAGCAGATGGAGTTCGAGCTTACAGGAGCCAACCGAACTGACCGAGTTCTCTGATCCGAGCAGAGCAGTTGAACCACGCGCTTATCTTAACGTTTGGGTGCTCGTACATTTGACAGCAGTCTTAGCAAGTACCGACTAGATGAGCAGATACTTCTGAACATGGAGCACAGAGCTACACGCACAACCAAGCATGGCATTAAGCAAAGCATCGAGCAACTCCAGCAGCAGCTCGGACAGATGACACGAGCACGGCAGCAGACAACTTGTTCCAATCACCGACCTGTCCAACACGGATCAAGTGAGCTGCAAATCATGACACGACACCAATCTGATCTTGCATGAGCCACAGTTCTGTAGCAACCGAGCTACGTCCAGTGGCTTTGAGCAGAACAGAAAGATAGAGCGCCTCTCGGGCATATCACCAAGCACCTCCAACAATCCCTGTGCCTACCTGTTTTATCAACCGAGCAGTATCTGTTGTGCCGACCGAATTTGGAAATCCACGGACCAATTGTGATTTTGCGCAGACCAGATCATCACCAAGCAGATTTAATCAACGAGGCAACTCAGAGCTTCAATCAGTACTGCACCGGCATGCTGGACTTCAACCCAATCCCAAGTGCCTACCACGTTCGCATTGATCTTTATGACAGAGCCTATGGCAAAGACCTGACCTGACTTGACGACCTACCACTCACGGCAATAACTCATGTTTAGTTTACAGTTTTGAAGAGATTATTGTTGTTTTTGTTTGTAGATTTTAGGGATTCACTCTATAAGAATTTACCCATTCTGTAGCAACCACCGCCTATACGGGTCACATCACAGTACCACCAATCTTTGTATAATCATACCTTCATACAATTGTCTATACTTTCTGATCATTCCCTCGCTTCTTGCACATTTCTTTACCCCATATATATATATATATATATATATATATGTATAAAACATTCTCTCACTCTACCTTTTCATTCATTCCATTAGCTGTTACTCCACCATTCCACCATCTTCATCCATTCACCTCATCCACCGACCTCCTTTTACCAATCTTGACCTCACTTCATCACATCATCTAGCATTGTTTATTACGAACATTCACAATAGAAGGGATCCACAATCATTAAAAATACATTTCTAATTTTTTAGGTGTATTCTCTCTATTATCTATTGTTATAGATTTTGCTTAGATCATTACTAAGAATGAAATTCCACTTTTCAATATGAGCTGAATTTATCTAGTGGAATTATGCAATGGGTTTATAGATTTCCTAAGTAGATAGTAGTTGATTGGTATTTTATAATGGGTTTTGTTAATTTGGAACTTTGGTTATTTCTATTTCAATGTTTACAAGGTAAAAATTTGTCTATAAATTTCTTATGAATTAGAGCTTAAGATGCTCGAAAGAGATTCAAGAACTCAATTAAAATGGAAAATATGACTTCTAAACTAACATGAACATGTATGGTTTAGGTTTAAGTTGTAAAACTCAAGTTCTTAATGCGATTGAAATTGTGATTTATTGACACGGACATGTGCTTGTCAAATTCAATTAGAATAACATGGATTTTGAAAGGAGTGTGTGATGGACGCAGCATAAAAGCGTAAAATAGAAATCAACTCACCATATGATTTTTAGAAAACACTCAATTGCAAAACATGCAATTTCCAATTAAAAAAAAAAAACTCTCTCTCAATTAGCATTTAAAGTATATCAAATGTTCTGATTACGGAAAAACAAGCCTAAAGGTCTATTTATACTATTACATAAGGAAAACCTAAAGCCAAATAATAAATACAGTATATACAAATAAATCGTGTAACCAAGCTAGAAATAAAAGTTGGTGGGCTATAATTAATGTTGGTGGTTTTAGAACTCGAAAGATGAAACCGTTAACAATAAAGGCTGGTTTCAATGCCAGCAATGTAATGTCCAAGGTCGGTGGCTTACGATTTAAAGATGGCAGCGTGTGTTGCTATTCGCCATCTACATCATTCTCTCCTACCTGTGAAAAACTCATCCTCGAGTTTATGATTGAATATGTTTTTAGGGGTTCTTCTACCTCGAGACGACGAAGATATGTCTGGAATCATAAGTATTCTCCATGATCAAATATGAACCTTCTTTGTAGCCACTCTTGTACTTTCTCCTACAAAATTGCGCTCTCCTTCAACTCTACCATCTTCTTCCTCACTGAGTTATCTTCTTTCCATTCAACAACACCCCTTCGTATCTCCTGGGCAATATTGGTCTTTTCAATAAAATTGTTGCTAGAACTTTCACACTCATAACACCTATTAACATCAAAACAACTACTCTTTTCATGCAACATCAACTTTGCTTTAACGGATGTGCTCTTAGCTTTGTTCAAATTGAGCGAAACAAGAACCCTAACTTTATCACAAATTTGTGGCTTCAACCCCTCCAAGACTTCTCTCTACTTTATCCTTGATTTTACCTTCAACTGCCTCATTAATAGCTTCTTCGTTTGTTTTAGTTTCAATTACTTCCACTTTTGGTCTCTCCTCTTGCAATAGTGTTTCCAAGGTTTCCCTTCAACGACTTCAGGAATCTCTTCAGTGTGTTCTTTCCCTTTTCTTTTTTTTGGAGCAAGAACTTCTTCTACCCTTTTCAATTCATTACTTTGCACTGACTTCATAAACTCTACAGGATATTCATGTATCACTTTATGTTTTTGATGAAATCGGTTGTCTTATTGAACATGATTTCCTCATAAGTAAGAGAAAGAAATTTATCTTCCAATAATTGCTTCATTCTTTACTACGTTCTAATAGGTGCTTTTCCTTCACGACTTCTCCTTTTCTACAATCTCTCCCATCATGCAGATGCATAGCCTTTCAATTTTATAATCCATCAATTTCACATTTTTCTCTTCAAGAATCTCTATATATTCAAAGATCCACTCAATCTCAGCAATCCAATCAACAAAATTCTAAATCCCTAGATTTCCGCTAAAATATGGAATACTTACCTCTTGCTTGGAATTATTCTTTCCATATTCATTGTTACCTTCATAATAATAATCTTCATAAGCATATAACCTACGATTCGCAGCAAGAAGTCTAACAACGGGATCGCCGTGTGCATACTCTGCCTTTGGTTATCTCTCATAATAGTTCCTATTCCTATCAATCAAGTCATCAAAGCTCTGTTCCATATGCTGGAGTCTTTCACCCATGTTTTCCAATACCGCCCTTCAAACCTGTGATTCAGTTCACAAAACTTACACATCCCAAACACTGTTGAGGATGTGACCACCGTCAACACTATCATTGGTTGCCATCTTTGCAAGAATTCACCTTACTCTAATACCAATCTTATGCAGTGTGAAAGTGTAAAACAAAAATCAACTCACCAGATAATTTCTAGAAAACATTCAATTGCAAAACATGCAATTTCCAAGAGAAAAACTCTCTCTCAATTAAGGTTTAAAGTGCATCAAATGTTCTAACTACAAAAGACAAGCTTAAAGGTCTATTTATACTATTACATTAGAAAACCCTAAAGATAAATAATAAATACAATAAATAGAAATAAATTGTGTAACCAATAATTAAAGCTGCAAATAAAAACTAATGGTCTATAATTATTGTTGGTTGTTTCAGAACTCAAAGAATGAAACCATCAGCAATAAAGGCTAGTTTCAACGCCAACGGTGTAATGTCCAAGGCCAGTGGCTTACGGTTTAAAGCTAGCAAGTATGACGTTTGTCGTCTACATTAGTTATTTAATCGATGATTATGAATGGGTTACTCAAGAGGAATATCCATGTTATAATTAGAGCTATGCAACTCGAGGGGGAAGTAAATTCTTATGAGTTTTATCAAACTCCAAGTAAACAAACCTGGTTATAACTACAATGCAATGAATGGAAATCCTAGCTAAACCATTATATAATCACACATCTATTTACTGAAAGAGTTTCAAGAAGTAATTTTAGTATCAGTTTAATCTTTAGTGTTGAATTAGTTATAATGTATACTGGTAAGTTTCAGTAGTTTAATTAGTTTAGAAGTCTCAAAACTCCAATTCGATTGCCTAACTTAGAGTAGAATTACTATAATATAATACTTAGTCATAAGTTCCCTATAGATCACGGCCTTAATTACTCCCTTTACACTATACTTACACGACCAGTACACTTGCTGGTGGTTCTCACACTTAAATTAATTGTCATTAAAAACGTGAATTTATAATTGTTTGATAAACATAAAATCCAGCAAAGCAAAACAGCATCAACCAATAGTCCTTGTACTTGATTAACTTGGGCATATATAGTATTGGTCGTTGTTAGTATTATCTGAAAATATTTAGCATCCAATTTTATATGCATCGAATATATCATCCAAATATAATTGATACTTGCATATTACATATGCATACATGCTGACGTTTAATATTTAATAAATCTTTTTTTCATTTTAAGTAGACCACTTTTCATATCATTAGACTAAAATTTAAAAGAACATATTTCATGAGAATATACAATGAATCATGAACTTATAAAATCAAATATCCCCGTGATCGAAATTCTAATTTGTATGAGCTGCAAGAGGGGTTTCGAGTGTTCTTTATTGTGCATTGGAATTGACCAAATGCAGCTGGTTGTATGTGAAGCCTCTTTTCACTGCCAGAAACTCCTTGCTCCGACGGGGTTATTACATTCTTGCTGTTGTGTTTGTTCATTTAGCCAAGAGAACAGAGAGATCAAAAATCGGGGCGTCGATCCTTTGATTGGTAAGGACATCACATTTTCTTCAATTACAATTCAGTCCTCTCAACAATACATACTTGTTTATTGGTTAGATATTTGTTGTTCTCGGCTTACTGGCCCAAACATACCCCTACTGAATATATTTAAGTATATAACCAAGAATTAATATGTAATTATGGCAGTTTATTCCATCGGATCATGGATACACTGAGATAGAAAGTTGTGAGAAAGCAGATATCTATCTTTGTTCACTTATCTATCGATTTATTAACACGAAGTTTAACTTTTAAGCCTTGTTTAATCAATCCATTCAAGTAATACTCTAACCAATTTAATTTTATATGTTATAAATTATAATCCATGAGAAATGGGATGCAGGGTAAGATTACGTAAAAGTAATCTGAAATCTCCTTATTCATTTGCAGGGTAAGATTACGTAAAAGTAATCTAAAATCTCCTTATTCATTGGGGTTATTGAATTTCTCACTACACCGTTTATTAAAATTGTAAATGATTGCGAACAGGATCTAATATTTTATTTGTAATTTCATCTTGCATCTCCAAAAACATTAAAAACGTGATCTTTATTAAAAATCCAATTCCTAGAGATTTGGACTGCTAATTCATGTCGCTAAATGAATAAAGCTGTGATAGAATCTTTCTTTATTAATTTTTTGTTTAAATTGTGGTATTTTGAAAAAAAAAAATTGTTGCATTGAATTAGTATTTATAGGTTTGAATAAAGAATGACTATCCAATATTTTGTATCGCAGGGATTCGTTATGAAATCGCTATTCGGTGAATCATACACTGTAATAGCTATTTGTAAGAAATAAAGCGTGGCTATTCGTAAGAAATAAGACTGTAATGGAATTGCAATTACAGCGAAATGAACAAACAATCCAAGTATTTCCAAATCATCAATCCAAGTGTTTCTAAATCCAGTGTGCTCAATTGGGAACACTTCCGCAATAGGTGATCTCATGAGAAGTAGTTGGCATCAAGGACAAAACCGTATGGAATTTCACCAAAAGTGGACAATACTTTAGTGGGCACAGTTATAGAATAGTTCACTAGTTAGAACCAAAAGAGTTAAGTGTTGTACGGGGTAAAGTGCCTCAAAGCGGAGTATCTCTTGAGTCTATACGGAGCATTTCTATTGTTCTCCCTACGTGGTGTAGTTTTGGACATGTTTTACAAACCTAACGAAGATATATGTTCTATAAGTAGGGAAAAATGTAATATTCCTCAAATGTAAAGTAGTGGAATTCCAATTATCAAGGCGTCTTTTAATATAATAGGTTGGAGTTCGTCAAAATTTTAAAGTTAAACATGCCCAGTGGATAGCATTAGGATAGGTGACCTCTTAAGCAGTAGTTGGCACCAAGGACAAAATCATACATGCGAGGTATCGTTAAAATGGATAATACTTCGGTAGACAGAATCTCGAGTCGTTACATCTATACCCGTTTAGAAGATTCATTAAAAAAAAAAAAAAGAATGATCTCCCTATACACTCTGCAAGTTGGCATACTTAAAAAGTATTTAATCGTGTTCTTTGAATCTCTTTAAATTATATATTATTAGTTCTATACGTGTTCTCTTTTTGGTAGAAGAAAGCCTCGCATGGGAACGAACGAGGCCTAGCTTTATATTTGTGCTAAGAACGCGCACATCCTATGTTTTAACATTGAAATTTTTTATGAACATATTTTTTGGTTTCTGGTGGCTGTATGCAGGTTGGGACGGAAATGTTGAGAAGTGGAAACAAGATGGACCAACACCTCCAATTATTCTGCAGGCTTTGGGCCGTCAGACAACATATGAACCTAATGTGTTGTTTGTTGTCCGGTCAAAAGAAAAATGTATTGTTTGGTTTGGTGGGTGCTCATCTTGTCTGTCTTACATTGCTTAGTAAATAGTTGTGTGATTGCTTATCCAAAAATAATTTCATTTGTCGGACATTTTATCATATAATTCTATATGGTAATTTATCAATCTCTTTAATATTATTATTTGATCATCTTTATAATTTAAGTGAGGACTTTCTCCTTCATCTCCACACCGATTTGAAGGAATAATAAAGTATAATTTATCCCATGTTTTATCCTACATTTACTTTAATTCACATTCAATTATGTAATTCCTCTTGATGTTTGGTTTACTAATTTAGAGCTTTCCACAATATGTCTCCAACAATCCCCTTATATGGTATCTGTATCTATCATGTATATTTTCTTTTTATTATATGTTTTTTTTTTTAGATTAAGACTTTACAATTCCAAGAATGCGTAAAATTTTACCAATTACATAAGTTTTCTTCCTGTGAAGAAATTGTTTGAGGATTTATAGTTTTGATTGAGCATTCTCTATTGAAACTAACAAAAGAACATTCATTAAGATGATAAAACAAGAAATTGGAAAGCTTCAGCAACACAAATAATATATCACTATATAAACAAAGGTTGTAACTTCCATTGTATAATTTTCAGATATTGCATTGCTAATTACATGCAAAAGTATGATTTTCTTTTCATTATATTGTCAATTACTTGCAGATATGAAGATGGGCCTAACTATCGAGTACAACACAAACAATACGTCGAATCTGATAGATAAGATAAACATGATTATGATTATCATATACGATTGCTGCTGCTGCAGTATGATATTATCAAACATTATCCCCTTTATATGTTAGCTTTTATTTAATTTATATATGTTGCTTCTTTCATTTTGCAAAGCAAAAGCTATTACATATGTCAAATTCTATCTCACTAAGGTTTAAAATTTCATCTTACTATAATTTTCTTTTTAATTTAATAAATATAAACTCTTTATTTCATATCCAGTTCTTCAAGACCAAAACTTTTGCAAATGAGCTATCATACAAGAAGTTAAATAAATTAAGTACCAAGTCACTTAAGTATACATAGAAGTATAATTTGATTAAATAAATTTCCTTTCTAATATCTCATTTGTTTTGTAGATATATGGTTGCGTCCTCGATGAAGCAAAATAATTGTGATCACGATTTATGTGTTATAAACTTCGTAATAAATAATTACAGTGTATTAGAGTGTTATTTTATTAATCTTTTGATTTCTTTTTCATGTATTTTTATACAATTTATGCAATATTTTTAGTTTCTTCCTTTGTCTATCGATCTTGAAGTAATTCACTTCAACTATGTTGTTCTTTGTAAAAGTTCATTTTCTTATTTAATTTTTACACATGCAACGTAAGTGCATCGTCTGCTAGTTATGAATAAACAAAATAATAAAGCTAATCTATCATAAACTATTTTCATCATACAACTAAAGGTATATATATCTAATAATTGCATATGCAAAAGTGAATCGTATTGGAATATTGATGTTCATACCATTCCTTTATAAAGGTTTTAATATACCGCTACATATGACTTTTCTAATGGTAAGTTAAGGACTCCTGTAATGTTATAAAGCAATCAAATCCATAACTTTTGGCCACTATCAAAGAAGCTCATCTTATTTAGGCCACTCTTGAATAATACCTATGATTTGGAGTTCCACCAAGATTTAATCACTAGCCATTAACATAGAATAATATTTGTAATTTAGGGTTCTATGTAAGTTTGGATTAGAGAATGACTTGAGTGACATATATAAAGTAAACTAGAGATGTCTCTTAGTCACGAGCCAAGATACTAACATTTATTCTTACTTATATTAAGGTCTAATCAACAAGCACCATTACTTGGTTAAGTCACAAATTTCAACTTCAATTGAACCCTAATACCCATTGAATATGCTTCTTAAAAAGATCGTTTTGTTCATGATCCAAAATTAACTACACATTATCTCACATTTTGTTAAGTATTTTATAACACTCATACTTACTTCTTGATTTCATACATTCATCTGATCCCTATATTATTGGCATAAGCTACTTTTAACAATGTGCAGGTGCAAGAAATTGATCATAAGTTTTTGACCCATTCACTTTGAGTAAGGTCAATGACTTTCTCATGGAGTTGAGGAAACCTTACGTGCCTATAATCATTTTAACTCTATTCAATGTTATTCATTATATTAAGTATTCTAAAAGTTTTATTAAATAATTTCCAAGAGCTATTTCATATCTAAATATGTAATACTTAATATTAATATGTCGCAATGCATATCATTCTAAAATCTAATCCTAATTTAATTAAGAAACCAGAACGTTACTACAAAACTAAAATCAATTATATCCCTTTCACGATACATAAAACTTTGCAACTATATCAAGTCATGCCTTAAAAGCACATCAAGCAACACCTAAAGTAGCATAGCAACCCTTTTAAAGTGCAAAGTTTCACACTTTCTCTAGAATCAAGACAACCCTACATCGTCAATCTAATGACTATTTATATATTTATGTGTGAGTGTGTGTGTGTTCGTAAAAGAATGGGAAAGGCATGAGGTCTTATCTGTATCCTATCCTATAAAGTATGAAGCATCAAATTTTGTATTAAATAGCATCTTAGAAGCACTTCACACTTTGTAACACAACCTAGAAAATCATAGGGTACAAACTACAAAGTACCTATAGAAGCTATAACTTTTCCTTCATAAATTTTGAATTTATTTGATATTAAAATTACTTTATACTTACTTTCATATAATCACTATAACAAACCACTATAGGAAGTAGGTTAAAAAGTCTTTTCTTTTTTAAATCATATAAGTTCTTCCTTGTACAAAATTGATTTATGTAATATTAGAAAGTAATTTATACATAAAAGTTAAGTGTCAAATACCTATACAACCTATTTATTTGCTATCAAACGAAAATATGAGACTTGTAACAAACTCCAATAACTTGAAACATTTGAAGTATTTTTGTATTCATTAGTTGAGAAGTTAACCAACATTTATACATAACTTAGTAAACCACACACATGCATTCAATAAGCATATTTTATATTGTATAATACCATAGAATGATCATCCTGTAAAACAATGATGATGTGCTACTACAATAAGAAGATTATAGAATTTTATATTAAGTTTTATAAAATCAAGAAGAAAAAGGGAAAGGGAAGAAGACAAGAAAGAAAATGAGGGTGTAAGAATAACTATAGGTAACTAGATAATTATTTAAGGTTTTCAATAAATGGGCTTTAACTTTTTTTTTTTTCAATTATATAGTATTATAGTTCATCTTTCATTTATTAATATTATTTAATAATTTTTTATCTGGTGGATACTAGAAACCATGAAACTTATACCTTAAATACATATTAGAGTATAAATATCAGGTGAGTATAAAGTATGAAATCTTATACTTATATACTACTCTATGAGTGTATATTGTTTAAAAAATATATATACCGAAACTTGTCTTATGACTTTTTTTCATCGTAAATATTTGTTGGTGGTTGCATCATCATCATCATCACATGAACCAAGCAAAAGCATGGAAATAAATCAATATATTTGATTGTCTAACTCAAAATTACCTAATAATACACAATACCTACATAGCATCTTTTTTTTTCGTTTTTAGGAAATTTTTAGTTAAGGTTTTGTAATTGGGAAGAGCTATAATCATATAATCATTGATCAACTAATCAAATGGGAAGACCTGTGAAAAAAGATTTACTTTGATACACTACGATATCATCTAATTGGTCATTCTAATGCTTAAATTAATAAAGGATTTGAAAGTATAAAGTAGTGTATGTAAGAAGGAAGCTTCTATAATCCTGGGACCATTCCACTATTAATCTAATCATTAAAATAAATATAGTAAATGGAATATTAATTCGATCACTGTTGGACATGGTGCGAGCCATTGGATGGTAACGAGACCGGTCCTAACAAAATTAATGATGAAACTATAGAATTTTCCATGTAAGAATAGTTCAAATTCTTTATCAAAGGGGCTAAGGAGATCAACGATTGTTGTGGATGGTCACCTATAATCTTGATGGTTATTATGAGCAGTTATCTTTAGTGAATTAATTATCTCGAAGAATTTAAGATGGTCCAACTATGGGACATTTTGGGGTCTCTAAATGTGTAATAGAAACATTTGCAGGTTAGTTTTGTAGTGCTATTAAAGGCGAATCTATTGAATGATGTTAGCATGAAGACTTTTAGTCTTTTTAAAGCTCTTTCATTACTTTCAAGAGTTCATATATAGGCCGACAAGTTGGTCCATGGTAAAATAAGGTTGGATTAGGCTTGGGAATTGCCTATCAACACTTTCTATATCCAATTAAACTCTACCATATCAAGTAGAACACGATGAACATCCTATATGATAAAGTTATCCCTAACCCTAATATAGACACATACACATGAGGGCTTGACACTTGAAATCTCCATGACTAAGATACTAAACACTTATTTGCCATAAAGTATCATTTATTACAATGATAAAGTAGTAAAATCTTCTACAATTGACCAACACTTGGGCTCAAAGTAACAAAATTATTCCTTAGCTAAGTCTCAAAATGTGTATCAAGTATTACATAAGATAATCCCCAAAGAATAAGAACTACAACCAAAATTTATAAAAAAAAAAATTTAAGATCGAAAGTTATAGATCGCTACAGTAGATGCATTGGCAATTACGCTATTTCAATAATGAAAATAATTTCCATAAATTTCAAATATAAGAAAATTATCAAAGAAACAATCATATGATAAGTACACTAATTAAGTTCTGTTATTTTCTAACAGTATAAAATTGTGTTGGTCTTTCAATAAACATTATGAAAGGTATTAAGGTTGCGAACAATGTGAGTTGATCCAAATTTTTGAAGGCTTAGGCTTGAATTATTTAAAAATTATCGAGCTTGAGCTCGAGCTCAAACTCAAGCTTAGCTTTTTATCGAGCTCGAAATTTAGGTCAAGCTTGGCTCATTTTCAAACCGAGCTTAAATTGAGTCAAGTTTTTTATAAGCCTACTTAGCTTTTTATCAAGTCTAAAATTTAAGCTTGAGCTCATCTCGTTTGGATAGCCCGTTTTCCATTTCTTTCAAACCTAAAAAATATATATAAGAGTCACTAAATATATATATACATATATATTAAATAAAAAGTATTTTTATTTTAATTATATATTTATATATAATATATTATAAATATAAAACCCATAAATCCTCTATCATGCTTGCTCATAAGCCTACTTACAAGCCTATTAATGAGCCTACTCGCGAGCCTATACATGAGCCTAAACAAGCTTAATCACAAGCCAGCCCATAAGCCTAGATTGAAGTTCAAGCTTGAGCCGAGCCTGGAGGTAGCTGAGCTTGAGTAACTTGCAAGCTACTCGACTTATTTGCAGCCATAAAAGATACAAAGTTTCAATTAATGGCAATCCAATTACAGACTATAAATTATTAAAATGGAATAACTCACTTGTCATGTGTTACATTTATGTTGAAAACAAAAATGAATAAACAAAAAAATTGCATCAGATGGATCAATGTCTGAGGATAAGTTTAAATAGATAAATGTTTTAAGCAGTTAGAAAAAATATATCAGTGTTACATAAAAAGATGGAAATAAGGAATAATATTTTAAATGGTTAAAAAAAAAGAATTAGCATTTTACGTGAGTGATAAATGATGAGCACAAGAAATAAAAAAGAAAGATTCTTTATTCTCACTACTTTATATAACATTGATTCCCTTTTTTTAATCATTTAAAATATTAATCTTTTTTTTTTCCATTACAATGAGGGAAAAGGGATTTAAACCTGGCATCTCTCACTTGAGAGACTAGTGATATGCCACTAAGCTACAATGTCATTGGCGAAATATTAATCCCTTATTTGTGCCATTTATATAGCATTAGATTACTTCAATTGCATTATTTTCTTTTCTATTTAATTGTTATTCTTGAGATACTGGTATTATAGCTTAGTGGCATCATCTTCGTATCTTTAAGTGAGAGATATCAGGTTTGAGTCTTTCCTCCTCCGTTGTAATGACAAAAATAAATTATTATTTTTGAGATACGATTAAGAGGAATCTCTTCAATATGTATTTAATTTTAACTCTTCCTATAGTAGAAGGCATCATACTCTTTTCTGTTAGAGATATGATTCAAAATTTGTTGGAGAAACTCTCTGCAATTTGTTGGCAATATTACATGGTTAAGATTTTGGGATTCCCTAATCAGGCTTTTTTTTTTTTTTTTTTTTTGGGTCAATGATAAGAATGAAAATAAAAAAATGGTAACAAGGTGCAAATCTCAACCTAAATTAGCCAACAATACTAGATTCATCAACTAGCCGTTAAAAACTATTTTTAGTAATTACCATTGTAATTTCTATATTTAGGTATATTCTGTATTGTGTAAAATAGGAAATAGCCAAACAGTAACAAGGAGAACTAGCTATATATTTATACATATATATATATATATCAATGTACATTGTATGTAAAGAGGTAAGAAAAAGAAAAACAAAAAAAAACTTTTTTATCATTTTTTCATAATTACAACATGTTATGGGTCACCAATCGCACTCTAGAAAGGCAAATCCCACATTGAAGCTGACCACAACATTTCTCAATAGCAAGAATTACCTGTCATGGGCTCGAGCTGCTGCTCTTTCTCTTAGTAGCAAAGCTAAACTTAGTTATGTTACTGGAACGAAAAGAAACTAGGACAAGATCCAAAAAACCTAGAAGATTCAAAAATCAAAGATTAGCAAACTAACAATCATCTTGTGATGTTGTGGTTGCTAAATTCTATGGAAGCACAAATAGCATAACAATTTGTGTTCTCAAGCTCATTAGCCAAAATTTGGCAATCAGCTCAAGCTCTATTCAGGTAACAATGAAACTAAACTCACATCTTTCAACTCAAGCAAGAAATTTCAAAAACCAAGCAAGGAGACAAAACAATTACTAAGTATCTTGGCTCGTTGAAATCAAAGTGGGATGAACTTTCAATCTATCTCCTATGAAAAACCAATATAAAAACAATTCAAGAAAAATTCGAGTAAGATAAATTTTACCAATTCTTTGCAATGCTGGATTTGATCCTTAATCTAGTTTGCACACAAATCCTTCGCAGTCTTGGTTTGCCCCTTTCCTCCCCCACCCACCTAACCCACGCCCCCCACCCCCCCCCTCCCCCCCCCCCCCCCCTCATAGTCGCTATGGTACAGCGAGAGGAAACAAGGCAGAGAACCATGAACCTAGAGGCACACTTAACTGGTGAGAATCAAGCCTTCACCATTAATAGAGGCAATAGCAGACAAGAAAACCTTAGAAACAAGGGGAGGGGTCGAGAAAAACAAGCATCCACTTGATGTGACTAATGTCAAGAGGCCAGGCACACAAAGGAAGGATGTTGGTTTCTCTACCTACATCTCCGACCAGCGAAGGAAAGAAGAGAAAGGGGCGATTTGAAAGGAGGAAAGAGAAAAGCCCTAAGTGTAGAATCGAGCTCGAATGAGGCAAAGTCAATTCCCAACTTTGGCTCAAGCCATTTGAATTAAAGCAGGGAGAACGGGCGATTGACCTAGATTGAAAACATTCTACAACAACTAAACTATATTCTAAAAAGCAATTGATGACTAACCACTAGTCAAATTGACCTAAGTAATTTAAGTAAAAGTAAATCGATTATGGTCTCAAATTTTGTCATCCAAACCTATGACACAATGTGTGGATTATTGATTCTAAGGCCATGAACCACATGATTGGACATCATGAAATTTTGAAAGATAAGGTGAAAAATAAAAATAACCAACCTGTAATCGTTGTTAATGGGGTAAGGGTTTCAATTCATAGCACTGGCGCTGCCAATCTTTTCTTAAAAAATATTTCTAACATTTTATACTTACCTACCTTCACTTCTAAACTCAGCAAAATTATTAAGGAATTAAATTACTATGTTATTTTCTCACCTCAAAATGTGATTTTTTTAGGACAGAATGGCAAGGAAGAAGATTGGTGAGGAAAAGTTAGAAAATGGTCTTTATCTTCTTGACCTATCAAAAATTGCGCCTAGTGTTAGCACCAAGTGTGTTGATGAAAATAAGTTGTCACATTGGAGAATTGGCATCCCTTCCGATAAAGTTTTGAGCAAATTGTTTCCTTTACCTAGTTTGGATTCCAGTCTCTATGATATATGCCCTTTTGCTAAGTAAACTAGATTACCATTTCAACTATCTATTTATAAACTGAGGATCCCTTCAATATGGTTCATTTTGATGTTTGGGGGCCTGCCTCGGTTGAGTCTTATAATGGTTTTAAATAATTCATTAGTTTTATTGATGAATATTCTTGTACTACTTAGTCATATCTACTTAAATCTAAAACTAAATTTTTTCTAAATTTCAAGAATTTATAAACTTTGTTGAAAATTAATTTAGTACCAAAATCAAAACCTTTAGGCTTGATAATGGCACGTAATATATTAATAAAAAAAATTTGGAGTTTTCAAACGAAAAAGGAATCCTTCATCAAACTACTTGCATCAATACTCCTGAACAAAATGTTGTATTTGAAAGAAAAAACAAAAACCTGTTAGAGGCTGCTAGATCTCTTCTTTTTCAAACCAATGTCCCAAAAATCTTTTAGTGAGATGCAATTCTTACTGCCACCTATTTAATCAATAAGATTGCCTAGTTCCAATCCAAAGGAGAAAAGTTCATTAGAAATTTTAAGGCAACAAAATGTGAATCTAGACCATTAACGAGTTTTTGGTTGTACTTGCTTTGTACATATCAAGAGACAAGACAAATTAGATAGGAATACCATAAAGGCCATTTTCATAGAATATTCCTCCCAGAAAAAGGGATATAAATGCTATGATCCTATTAATTATAAACTTTGCATCTTTAGGGATGTAATCTTCTTTGAAAATGAGCCTTTTTATAAAAATTGTGACGACCATACAAATTTTGATGCTACCCCTAGTAATATTACTCTTCAAGAACTAACCTTATTTGAAGACAGTGACAAAACTCAATATGAAGAAATTTCAAATAATGATGAAGAAGGAAAACAGAACTTAGGAGGAGAAACTTAGGATCTAGTTGATAGTCGAATGAGAAGATCAACATGAGTCACTCAATCGCCTACTAGATAAAGAGATTTTGTAACCTATCAGGTAACCTGTCCCATTCAAGACTAGGTATCTTATGGTAATATCTCATCTCAGTACAGTGCTTTCTTAAGTTCAATTTTTGAACAAAATGAGCCAATTATCTTTCAAGAAGCCAAAGATAACCTTATTTGGTGTAAAGTAATGAAATAAGTACTTAAGTGATATGAACCCCGCCAATCGGGTGACGAAACCCAATACCAATATGGTCGATAGAAATCCCAAGACCGTGTGTATTTGTATGGAAACTGTGACCCGTTGCCTATATAAAGGCAAGAACCTTGGTATAGATGGAAGACGCCACAATCAAATATGGAGATTTTGATTGATAAGTCAAAGTATGAACGCCACGGACAAATCCGATAAGTTCAAAGAAGTTCCATCAAGAACCCAAGAGAAAATCTCTATTTTCATTCAATGGTGTAATGATTTGTTCATATAAATAAAGAGGTTTACATAACAAGCAAAGGAAACCCTAAAGACACAAAATAATAAATGATTCATAATAAAATATAAGTTGGCAACCTATTTACAAAGCTGGCGGCCATTTCAATTCAAAAATAAAATTCAAAGTGAACAGAATGTAGGCCGGTGACTTTCCCACAAACGCCGGTGGCATACTCCTTTCAGCTAGCGGTGGTGAGTGCTCTAACATAGATCGTCCAATGTCTTCGTTTTCAATGTTGGCTTCCATTACATATAAGCTGGCGGCAATCTAAGATAGGCTGGTAGCTTACTTGTCAGCTTTGGTCCATTCTACTTGAAACTTGTCTTGATTCATTCCGAGCTCACATTGTTGATTTGATTAGTTAGGCTTATCGGATGGTGTGAACATGCGACTCCTCTTCTTGAACCTTCTGACTCAATCGTAAGTGTTCTTTGAATCACTTAGCCGAGTTCTTGAAGTTGGTCTAGGTAGCATCACAAGCGGGTCTACTCATAATCTACGAGCCATATTTCCATCATTCCCTTCCTCTCGAGAAGCATTTGTCCTCAAATCTTCATCATCTGCATCAAAAGGACTCAGATCAGTATCATCAAAAGTAGCACTTACAAAATACTCACCAGGTAAATCAAGCGTGTAAGCATTGTCATTAATGTACTCCATAACTTGAAAAGGACCATCACCTCTAGGAAGTAATTTAGATCGCCTTTACTTAGGAAATCGTTCCTTGCGCATATGAAGCCAAACCTAATTACTACCTGTCGTCACCCTTTGTTGGCTTGTTTTGCATACTGCTCAGTCCGTCACTCAATGTTGAGCCTTGCCTTCTCATGAATCTGCTTAACAAATTCAGCTTTTTTCCTGCCATCTAAATTCACAAACTCATGCACTGGTAAAGGAGATAAATCCAATGGATTTAATGGATTAAACCTATATACAATCTCAAAAGGTGAAAATTTAGGAGCAGAGTGTATGGTGCGATTATAAGAAAACTCAACATGTGGCAAACAATATTCCCATGTTTTAATGTTCTTCTGAATGATAGCCCTTAACATAGTTGACAAAGTCTTATTTACTACTTCCATTTGACCATCAGATTGGGGGTGACAAGTAGTAGAAAACAATAATTTAGTGCCTAACTTACACCACAAGGTCTTCTAAAAATAGCTTAAGAACTTTGCATCCCTATCAGAAACAATTGTCCTAGGCATACCAGGCAAATGAATAACTTCTTCAAAGAATAAATCAACAACATGTGAAGCATCATCAGTTTTGTGACATGGAATAAAGTGTGCCATCTTTGAAAACCAATCCACAACCACAAATATGAAATCCCTACCATTTATAGACCTATGTAATCTTAACACAAAGTCCATAGAAATGTCAACCCAAGATTTAATAGGAATAGGTAACGGTGTGTATAGGCCATGAGGTTGAACCTTAGACTTAGCTTGCCTACAGGTTACACATCGTTCATAAATCCTCTCAACATCACGTCTCATGTGTGGCCAATAAAAATGCTTCTGCCTAGAATCTTAGCTACACCAAAGTGTCCCATTAATCCCCCACTATGAGACTCCCTTACCAATAACTCTCGGATAGAACAATTAGGAATACATAGTTTGTTTTCCCTAGACAAAAACCCATCACGTCTAAAGAATTTATCATGGGCTCCCTTCTCACAACAAGCATATTCTTCACAAAAATCTTGGTCCTTATCATACAGTTCTTTAATGTGTTCAAAACCAAGTAATTTAGTGCTACGAGTAGAGATAAGAGTGTACCTATTCGCCTTACCTTGCTTGCAGTGAATGACATATGGAAAGGCCTCTATAAAATTTTACCAATGAGCATGCCTCTTGTTAAGCTTGTGTTAACCCTTCAAGTACTTTAATGATTCATAATCCGTGTGAATCACGAACTCCCTTGGCCAAAGTTAATGTTGCCATGTCTCCAACGCTCGGACCAATGCATACAACTCCTTTTCATAAGTAGTGTAATTTAAAGTTGCCCCACTTAGCTTCTCGCTAAAGTATGCAATGGGTGTTCCTTCCTGCATAAGAACTGCTCTAATACCTAACCTTAAAGCATCACACTCAATCTCAAAGTTTTAGTAAGCTAGGTAATGTAAGTAATGGAGTATGGGTTAGTTTTTCCTTAAGTAATTGGAATGTCTTCTCTTGTTGCTCTCTCCAACTAAACCCAACGTCCTTCTTGATGACTTCAGTGAGTGGTGCAACAATGCTGCTGAAGTCCCTCATAAACCTACGATAAAAACTAGCCAATCCATGGAAACTGTGAATACTGCTCACATTTGTTGGAGTTGGCCATTCCTGAATCACACGAGTCTTCTCTTCATCCACCTTTATTCCCTGTGCACTCACAACAAAACCAAGAAACACAAGTTTTTCTACGCAAAAAGCACACTTTTTTAAGGTTAGCATATAATTGCTCCTTTCGAAGCACATCCAAAACAACCCTTAAATGAATTACATGGTCATCCAAGTTTTTGTTGTAAATAAGGATATGATCAAAATACACAACCACAAACTTTCCAATAAAGGCCCGCAAAACATGGTTCATAAGTCTCATAAAAGTGTTAGGGGCATTAGTTAAGCCCAAGGGCATAACTAACCATTCATATAAACTATATTTCATTTTAAATGCAGTTTTCCATTCATCACCTTCCTTCATTCTAGTTTGATGATATCCACTTTTCAAATCAATTTTAGAAAAGACACTTGACCCATATAACTCATCTAACATGTCATCTAAGCGAGGAATGGGATGTCGATATTTTATCATGATGTTCTTGATGGCCCTACAATCAAACACATTCTTCATGACCCATCTGCTTAAGTACCAAAATTACTGGCAAAGCACACGAGCTCATGCTCTCCCTCACGTACCTTTTTTCCATTAAATCGTTGACTTGCCTTTGGAGTTTCTTAGTCTCCTCTAGATTACTCCTATAAGTTGGTTTGTTTGGAATAGATGCCTCGGGTACAAATCTATCTAATGCTCAATACTACGACTTGGAGGTAATCCTTTTAGGATTTCCTTAGGAAATACCAAAAGAAATTTAACAGTACTAGGTAAAGTGTCAAGTATCTTGTTAGTACTCAAACAAGTTTCTTTGTAAATCATCAACAACATAGGCTGTTTCATTACCATTGCTCGCCTCACAACACTCGCTCTCACCACATAACTCTCCTTTTATAAGGCAGCACTCTCCTTTTCTCTCACCACCAAAACCGAACCCATTTCGACTTGGTTTCTCTCACTCTTTCCAACCCTCCTCTCTTTTACAATCTCTCTCTTTTTCCCTCTCACTCTGTTTTTCACTCTCTTTGTGTTTCTCGAAAGTTTACTGCAATTGCAACTAATCCTCATAAACTTCTTTAGGAGTCATTGGCCTAAGACTATAGCTCTTGCCATTGTGAACAAGTGAGTACTTATTGGAAAAGCCGTCATGCACCACCTTCCTATCAAACTGCCATGGCCTTTCTAATAATATATAACAAGCCTGCATCGAAACCACATCACACAAGACTACATCCTCCTACCTCCCGATGCCAAAAGCAAATTTGGCTTGCTTGTTCACCTTAGTTTCACCACTATCATTCAGCCACCGTAACTTGTATGGACTGGGGTGTTTAGTGGTTTTCAACCCTAATCTCTCCACAAGAAAGGTACTCACTACATTTGTGCAGCTACCCCCATCAACAATCAGGCTACACAACTGGTCATCAACTAAGCATCTAGTATGGAAAATATTTCCCTTTGCACTTCAGCCTCTCTTTCATCTATGCATTTAAGGCACGTTTTACAACAGCCACTAATTTACCTGCCATAGGTTCCTCATCACTAATATCCTCCAATGGTGGCATATCCTCATCTCCACTATCCTCTTCAGTCTCATACTCACCATCATCACACAAAATCATCACGCTTCTATTTGGACATTGACTAGCAATATGACCCCTGCCTTGGCATTTAAAGCATTTAATATCTCGATTTCTAAAGTTAGAAGATTCGGATTTACCTTGATTTACCGAGTAGGTCACTTCTTGCTTCTGCTCAAACTTCGACTTAATGACTAGTTGCTTCTCCTCCATATTCCAGTAACTGGATGAACCTACATTAGAAGTAAATTTTGTAGTATTACTACCCTTTCTCTTAAGCTGGTTCTCAATTTTAATGGTCATGTGCACCATATCATCCAACTCAACATAGTGCTACAGTTCTACTACATTCTGAATGTCCCTATTTAACCCAGCTAAAAATCTCGTAATCGTGGCCTAACGATCCTCCTCCATATTCTCCCTAATCATTATCACCTCCATCTCCTTGTGATACTCCTCTACACTCCTATTACCCTGCTTAAGATTTTGCAACCTATTATACAACTCCCTATAGAAATAGGAGGGCACAAACACTTCCTCATCACTTCTTATCTCCTCCCACGTATCTATTGGTAGCTCCCTATTCCTTCTTCTATTTAGCAACAATTGATCCCACCAAACTATAGCATAGTCTGAAACTCAATAGTGCCAATTTTACTTTCTTAGCTTCAGAATAATTATGGCAATCGAACACCAACTCCACCTTCTTCTCACATTCAAGATAGGCTTCAGGAACATTCTTTCTCTGAAAAGAAGGGATCTTCATCTTTATGTTTCCTAGGTAATCATCCTCCTAGTTCCTAGCTCCTCTATATCCACCTCCATATCACCCATAGCTATCCATAGAACCCCTCTTACTTCTCCTCAGATCCCATACCTCCATAGTCCTCCTCTTGTAACCATACTCCTCTCCTAGGGAGTCTCTCTCTCCTTTGTGCTGGAGGAGCACTCCTAGACTGTTCTAAGCTCTTCTCTACCTTTTCATTAAGCTCCTCCATTCCTTCCCTAAACATCTTTCTCATCTCGGTTGTTAACACCTCTAGAATCAATCTGGTGTCTACTCCCCCTTTCTCACCTACAGATGTATCCTACTGAGACATATTCCTTACATGCAAGAAATAACATTAGTAATAAAAGAATCCTCATAGATCTCTCCTTCGCGTATTTTCTCTCTTTAGATGAGTCACTCCTCACTCGTGTATTCTCACACTCAATATGTTGTTCCTCACTCAAATTCCTCTCCTAGTTCTTTAGGAACTAATTCAAACAATTCAGGATCTATCCACAAAATTCAACATAGACTTATCAAGAGATTATAAATAGGTATATTGATGGAGTTTCTAAAACAATTGACGAAGCAAACTTTTGTTAGTCTCCTAAATCAATTGGACAACCTTGTAACAACTCTCTTAAGAACTCAAACAATTGATTTTCAATTTTGATTTTTTTTATAATGATTTATTTTTATTTTTTTTATCACAATAACGAGCTAACAATAAGGATTCTATGAGCAATCAAGATCTAATCTCAAAGAACAGAACTTTCAAAACCCTAACAATTGAAACTTTAATTAAGAAACAGGATAGACAAACCTCAAACAAACCTAAGCTCTAATACCAAATTGATATGAACCCTGCCAATCGGATGACGAAACTCGATACCAATAGGTTCGATACAAATCCTAAGACCATCTGTGTTTGTATGGAAACCACGACCCGTTGCTTATATAGAGGTAAGAACCTTAGTATAGATGGAAGACGTCACAATCGAATATGGAAATTTCGATTGATAAGTCAAAGTATGAACGCCACGGAAAAATTCGATAAGTTCAAAGAAGTTCTATTAAGAATCCAAGAGAAAATCTCTATTTTCATTTAGTGGTGTAATGATTGGTTCATACAACTAAGGGGTTTATATAAAAAGCGAAGGAAACCCTAAAGACACAAAATAATAAATGATTCCTAATAAAATATAAGCTGGCGACCTATTTACAAAGCTGGCAGTCATTTCAATTCGGAAATAAAATTCAAAGTGAACAGAGGCCGGCGGTTTTCCCACATACGCTGCCGGCGTACCCCTTTCGGCCAGTGGCGTTGAGTGCTCCAGCATAGACCGTCCGACGTCTTCATTTTCAACGCTGGCTTCCAATGCATATAGGCTAGCAGCGATCCAAGATAGGCCGGCGGCTTACTTGTCATCTTTGGTCCATTCCACTTGAAACTTGTCTTCATTCATTCCCGAGCTTGCCTTGATGATATCAATTAGTTTAGGATCATCCTGGATGGTGTGAACATGCGACTCCTCTTCTTGAACCTTCTGAATCAACTCATTGAGTGCTTCTTTGAATCGCTTGGCTTGAGTTCTTGAAGTTGGTCTAGGTGGCATCATAAGTGGGTCTACTCTTGATCTATGAGCCATATTTCCATCATTAAGGCCCTTGAGAAAAACAATATCTAGACTATTGTTCCCTTACCTGAGGGTAAAAAACCTGTAGGATGTAAATAGGTGTACAAGATCAAATATAACAGTGACGGTACCACAAACAGGTACAAAGCTAGACTAATTGCAAAAGGCTGTACTTAAGCCTATGGTTTTGACTACTAAGAGACCTTTGCACCTATAGCTAAAATGAATACCGTTAGAATTTTGTTATCTTTTGCTGTTAACTTAGGATGGAGCATATTTCAGATGAATGTTAAGAATGCTTTTCTTCAAGGACCATAGAGGAAGAGGTTTATATGACTTTAATCCATGGTTATAAAAAAGAAACTGACAGCAATCTTGTTTGCAGATTAAATAATCAATTTATGGGCTCAAGCAATCTCCCCATACATGATATGTCAAACTCAGTCATTCTCTTTCACTTCATTATTTTGTTAAAAGTACTATTGATTCTTCTATGTTTGTCAAGCACACAAAAATTCAACAATCCTTGTTCTTGTCTATGTGGATTATATTATCATCACAAGCAATAATCTTAAAGAAATTAGTGTCAAACAACACTTAAAAGAAAAGTTAACGTCAAAGACCTAAGTAAACTCAAGTATTTTGTAGGTATTAAGATTGCCTATTTAAGTAAAGGTTTGTTTCTCTCTCAAAGAAAATATGTCCTTGACCTTCTAAAGGAGATAGGTAAACTTGGTATAAAACCTGCTAATACCCTAATGGAGACCAATTACAAGGTTAGTCCCGAGAGTGGTGAACCCTTAAAAGACATAGGACAATTCCAAAGACTAGTTGAGAAATTGGTCTATCTTATTGTCTCTAGACCAAATGTAGCTTTTGTTGTTAATGCTGTAAGCCAGTTTATGCATGCCCTTAGGAGTAGTCATCTTGATGCTATTAACTAAATACTTGGATATCTCAAAGGGTCTCTTGTTTAAGGGATCTAGATGATAAATCATGACAATAACTCCATTATTCGTTATTCTAATGTAGATTAGGCTTGTTGTTATGATAGAAAGTCAACTGCAAGATACTATACCTTTGTGGGTAGGAATCTTGTAAGATGAAAAAGTAAGAAGTAAAATGCTGTTGCAGGATTAAACACAAAAGCAGAGTATAGAGCAATGGCATCAGCTGCCAATGAACTTATGTGGATCAAGCAATTGCTGTGTGACATGAAAGTTCCATGTAAGGGACCAATGCAGATGTACTATGACAATTAAGCTACTAGGCATATTGCATCAAATCCAGTGTTTCATGAAAAAACCAAGCACATTGAGGTAGATTGTCACTTTATACAAGAAAAAGTTCAAGCTAGAGGAATTGAGACTCCATTCCTACGAAGTCAAGTTCAGTTAACCAACATATTCAACAAGGCACAGGACAAAGGAAGTTTTCAGAAGATCCACTGCAATTGGGCTCGATCAACTTATTTGAACCTAATTTGAGGGGGAGTGATAAGAATGACAATAAAAAAGTTAACAAGGTGCAAATATGAGCTTAAATTAGCCAACGATACCAGCTTCATCAACTAACTATTAAAGACTACTTTCAGTAATTACCATTGTAATTTTTGTATTTAAACAATATTCTGTATAATATAAAATAGGAAATAGCCAAACAATAACACGAAGAATTGGCTACATATATCAATGTACAAAGTCTACAAAGATGTAAGAAAAAGAAAAAAAAAACATTTTTATCATTTTCTCATAATTACAACCATCAAAAAAGATCTTTTTTAAGTTAACTATATTTATCAATTTTTCAGTAGTTTTTAAATTTATTTGCATAGTTTATATTTCGTCTAAATGTTTAGTAGTTATTTTGGATTTCTATAGTTTATATGCTTATCAATAGATATCTTTATTAAGTGTTTTTGCATTTCAATAATAATAGTTGTTATTTAATTCTTCAATTTAAGAATTTTTCATTTGTTCTATTATTCCTAGTACTCTCCTTTTTATTTTTTATTTTTTATTATTTTGCCAGTTCCCAAGACTCTCTTCAACAAGTGGTATCTTAAGGGACATAATTGAATGGGGAAAAAAAAACTTTCATGACTTCCATCAAATTCTCAACCCTCTTACCCCCAATTTTCAATGGTGAAATCTACAAGTATAGGCTATCAAAATGAAAATTCATCTGAAAGGTCTTAACTTCAGGAAGTGTGTGGAAGTTGAAAGGGAATTAGTGCCTTGGGAAAGTAATCCAACACTTAATCAAATCAAAGCTTGTGAAGAAGAAGAAGGAAGTTTTATCTTTAATTCATGCTATTGTATTGGAATCAATTTTTTCCAAAAAATTGAACTTATGAAACAACCAAGAAAGTTGGGCATATATTTAAAGGAATCATATCAAATATAGCATGAAAAAAGATGAGACTGTACAAAAATATTTTGGTAGGGTAATGATGATAGTGAATAAAATTTAGCTACTAGGATTAGAGCTACCTGATAGTTGAATTGTAGAGAAGATACGTATAAACTTGCTTGAAAGATTTAATGCAAAAGATTCATATCTTCAAGATTCAAGAGACATTAGTCAAATAACCTTACTGGAGTAAATTAATGCAAAAATGTGCACCAATGCGTATCAAATAGTTTAGATTTATTTGCATAGTTTAGATCTATTAAAATCTTTAATTGCTATTTTAGACTTTCATTGGTTATATGCCTATAAATATCTTTATTATTGGATAAATTACAACGAAAGGTATCAACGTTTGAGGATAACTTGATTTAAGGTGTCAACGTTTCAAGTAGTTCAAAAGAGGAATCAACACTAAAGAATAAATTCATTTAACGTATCAACGTTTTAAATGGTTAAAAAAAGGTATCAACATTTTGCAAAGTGAGTTAAATGAAGTACTAATAATTGAACATTAATGAAAATTTTAGAAACTTGATTGAAAACTAATTGAAACGTTGATACCTTAAATAAACTTTGCAAAACGTTAATAGCTCATTTGACTTACTTTGTCAAACGTTGATATCTTAAATGAACTTACCCATATACGTTAATACCTTCTGGTGTAATTTACCCTTTTATTATATGTGTTTTGTAGTTCAATGATAATAGTCATTAGCTGCTTCTTCAATTTAAGGTTTTTTTTTTTTTTTTCTATTATTGGAAATTCTCTTCTTAATATTATCTTCTAACTCTTCCACAATCAAACTTTGGCTCATATTTACATAGTTTTACTCGTTATGACCTATCCTAAAGTTACATGGTAACATTTAAGTATATCCTAAAAAAATGATTGAAAGTAAACACTCTTCTTATTCCGAATCCAAGTCCGGCTTCTTAGAGAAGTTGATATATCCATTTCAACCCATACTCGTATCAAATGATGCGCTAAGGAGAAGTTTGCCTTATCCAAAGGGGTCTACCAAAAGGTAATGCAATCGAATAAAGAATAGTTTTTGTCGAAAACATGAAACGTGAACCTCGGAAGTGCCAATCAAACAGGAATTATGGAATACTTTACATTAGGATGGAAATCCTTTGTCCATCTAAACAATTTCATTACAAAATTTCCAATTTATCGAATATGTTTTTTTATATATCCTTATATAGTATTCCTTTAATAAAATGATAAGCACATGATGATCATCTATTAATCCAACAATAGTCACTTCTTGTCAAGTGGTAAAATCTACACTTCTATCATCTATACGCGTGAATTTGATGAGAATGCATGCAAAAATGATTACACTTCTATCGTCTTTACACATTCCTAAAGCTAAGTCATTAAAGGACTCCAAGAAAGGGGGTTAGAACCATGACTAAAATGATATATTAGGTGTGGAGGATTAATTGCTTAGAGTTTGACGAGTAGAAATCCGAATCTCTCTCTTTGTATATCTTCAGAGTATTTACAATAAAAAGATGTGTGATCTTATAAAATGTCTAGAATGGTTCACCACGATTCACTATCATGCATACAAATACACCATGGTTATTATATAGCAAAATATGTAAAGGCAAAAAAAAAAAAATGGTCACACCTCCAAATTCTTACCACTTGGTGTGCAATTTTATTTTAGTTGTATGTGGCAAAAGCCTTGAGCTTGGGAGCCCAGTGAGAGAAACACCATTAACATTTGCCCATACTCTCCTTCACAATTGGATAACAAGATGGGGAAGCTTTGGTTTGAGCTCAAGTGCTCAAAGGCAAGCCGAGCTCTTGAGTGATGTTTTAGAACTAAGCTTGAGCTCTAGGTGAGATAGCAAGTTAGGACCGAGTAGGTCTTAGCTAGACTCTAGCTAACAAGCTGACTCTAAGCTAACAAGCTGGAAAGAGTAGGTTGTTATATGGTTTTGGTCAAGCATGACCTTATGTCGAGCCCTTCTAATTATGGGGCTAGAGTTACCGAAAAGGAATCATATTCGAGATGGATTTACATTGAACTCACGCTCTAATAAGCCTAAGATGATTCATGCGATGGCAGATTAGGTTGTGTAAGGCCTTTGCAAAGGTCTTTAAGTTGAGATTTTTTTGTTTGTTATAGCGATTTAATTGGTCGAACTAGGCCTTATGTAGCCTAATCTGCCTAGCCCCCACGATCAAAGGAGAAGATGGATGTGTTTTCGAAGCTTTTTGAGCAATAAATATACTTTTTCCAATAGTTGTCGTTTCACAAATTCAAATTTCGATTTTGAAATTGTCTCACGTATGATGGACATAACTCCTTTGCTTTAGGTGTGCATTTCACTAATTCTTATAGTTGGACATGTAGATGGCTCACAACGTAAGGACTATCCTAAGGTTTGAAGGTTTGAAAAGTCAAATCTTTTCACTTAGATAGAAGTCTTTCGTAGCCTTACTTCTATACGAGTTTTCAACCCTCAATTCTTTCAGACTATTCACTTAATAGGAATAGCTGTTTGTTTCCTCTCTATTTACTTAAAACCACTATTTCGATATTTTAATTCAAAAGAATTAATAAATTATATAAAATAATGAATAACAATTCATATCTCCATACAATTATCATCTCTCGGTAATAAAGATAATAAGCATTATAAATATTTTACTTTTCTTCAATAATTACTTTTACTTGTATTATTTTTTATATCAAGTGAATATTTTAATAGTCATTACAATTTTATTACATTCCTATTGAATTAGAATTCAATTTATCACTTATTCTATATAACAAAGCGAATGAGGTGTTAGTATTTGGCTCTTTTTGATTTTTTTTAATTCCTTTTTGAAAACTTTCAATGGGAAATTACTGTGTTTTTTTTATTTTTCCTTTAGAATCTTCTCTTCCATTCTTTGAAAGACTTCTTTATCAATAAACATGGTCTTCAAATTCTCTTGAGTCTTCAACTAATAATCTTCATCAAAGAGACAACAACAAGAAGAGAAACACACCAAAATTGGAGTCTGTAGTTAATGCTATCACACCCATACAAGGTATGCTATAGTCACAAATTTCATGTAACTAATTGAGGCCTTTAGGAAGTTATAGGATTATTGTACAACTAAATATCCCGTGGTGTGGACGGATTTAACAAGATCGAAGGTTGTTTGTAATAAGAAAGATATTGCATATATACAAGTCACATAGATAAATAAACACAAGTCCCAACTACATATAAAAGTTATAACTTTGCCTTCAAGGGCTTAACCTTAAACATAACTAACACTAAAATAAAAGATAACACTCCTAAACTTATACTATTACAAATATCAACTCTATGTCCCTACTACAGCAATAAAGTCCTCCTTCCAGAAAATATACATAAGTCTCCAATCTATTTACATTGTACTTGGTCTCAATCTTGGTCTTCTTACTTTAAATTCCTGTAAAACAACAGTTTAAAGGAGCACGAGCATAAAAAGCTCAGTGAATAAAAGAATCTCAACACCATATAGCAATTCATACAATGTTTGATTAACCCATATTTAATGCAATAGTTAAACATATGTACAACATACTTTAAGTGACCGAAACCCAAACACATGGGGATTTATGCCATCTCTTGGGGTTAAGGACCAACTCTGTATTTCATGCCCAGGAAATTCAAAGAACTAAAGGAGTGTTTATCTCAAACTTTAATATCATTTTTTATATTTATACATATATATAACATTTCCTCCACTTTACTTAGCTCTTAGAATTTCCACTAAGTATTATTGTTTCATATCAACCCTCATCAAGTGACATCCTTTAAGCCTATTTAATGCCTGTAGAATTGGTGACCCCATGGTAATCTTTACCAAATTCACTGGATTTACACGAGCATAACCGCAAAATTGAAACGATAATATGTGGCGAGAATACTAAATAAATGCAAGCATGCTATGTAATGTAATGCATAACAATTTATTGTTAAGTCAAATAAGGTTTAGATCAATTCACTAGGCGACCAATGCATTCTCAGACAATCCACAATGTTCATCATCAATCAAAATTAACCAATTAATATTGTCTTTGAACATTACAAGATTACTCAATCAACAAATATACAACATGCATTACTTCCCAAGCCCCATACATGAATTCAAATTTTGATTATATTAAAATCATATGCAACTATACTACAATCACACGCAAGTGAAAAGATTCAATTACTCACCTACACATTTTCTTCAATCATCATAGTAGTCAAAAGGAAAGTCTGAGTCTTGATTTAGTGCTCCTATAAAATAGAAAAGCTTGTATTACTACCTGTTTAACAAGAAAAAAGGAGGGTTAAACAAGATTGTAAAACTTTAGGAGAATACAACATAAAAAAGAGGTCATACTCCCTAGCCACCACCTTTCCCCCCCTCCCCCCACAAAAACCCAAAAATCAAGGGGCGTTTGGAGCAAGGTGAGAAACATAGGCCACCATGCCTCACACCACAGGGCGTATGGATAGGCATTTGAGCAAGGTTAATGCTCATAAACTACCACGCCCACTATCGCGCCCCATATGGAAGGGCATATCAACCCAGGCATGAAAACAGAGGCTACCACACCTCTTGCCACACCCCACAAAGAGGGGCATATCCATTCAGAAATGCCCATAGAATGCCTTACACCCTTCACTACGCCCTTGTGCTCATCCATCGGCAAAAACACATCTTTATATCACAACTTTACACATTTTAACCAACTTCATATCTCATATCCATCAAATACATACTAGCATCATCATGCAAGACTTATATTCACCTTTCACTTTCATACCTTACAACACTTAGTCCATCTCCACATCCACTCAATAAACCATTCATAGCTCATACCATCCATGTTTTAGAAATTAAACCACAAATCATTATCTCTAATTCACATAACTATCAACGAATTTCATAACAACCCTATATATATCAACAATTAACAAAAACTCAATCATACACTTAATCATAAAACAAAATAACAAAGCAAAAGAGTAAAAGCAACTTACTTGTATGAATCCTAGCATGATGATATGTGTATAGCTTGAGTTTCTTGTTGATTTAAGAAGGGAAACAAAAGAGAATTTATGGAGAGTGTGTGTGTGTGATACCTTGGCAACAAGAGGAAGAAGAAGTGAAGTGATTTTAGTCCAACTTTTTATGTTATCCCATATATATATATATATATATATATATATAAAGCAACATTTGTTGACTTTTGTGGCATTTGAAAATTATTGTGTGTGGGTGATTATGTTTATTATGGTGGGTCATTGAGCTTTATATGGCAAAAATTAAGCTTAGCTCCAAGCACAAATTGTCCTCTACACATTAATACATTAAAATTAACAATTACTTGAAATCAAAGCAAAGTTTAGAAAAATTTAGTTCATACAGTTATTGTAATTAGATAATTTATTATAAGAATCCATATTGACATTTTTGATAATTTAGAAGTTAAGTTCATGAAATTCAATTTTCTAAAGGAATTTTTAAAACATAATTTAGTTGGCAAACAACTTGAAATAACGCAATTGAAAATTTTGAATTTCTATTTCTACTAGATCTATTTTCCAAAAACTATTGTATTAGAAATTACTTGACATGTTATGCATTCTAACACTCACATTCAAATCGCATAAAATTTTTAAATTCTAATCTCCAAACTTGATTTATAGACAAACTTGGAGGTTACAACACAGCGTACAACATAAGAAAATATCATAATTCCATTGATTTTCAGAATCCTAGAAAGTGATCTTCAATTATCTATTGGTTTTGCAAATACATAGATAATTGGCATCCCATATTCGAATAACAATTGAATAATTCAAAGATTTTGGAAAATATAGAGCAAAATGGCACAAATTTCTATTTCTAATAAACTGAGTAACTTTTTTCAAAAAATGACAAAATTTAGCTAAAACTCCTAAAAAGTCTTCAACATAAAAGTATAATTAAATGATGAAATAAATGCTATAAACAATACATAAAGGAAAGTGGGAAATTCTATGGTGCCCTCAACTATCCAAGGATTCACGTCATACTCAACCGTAATTAAACCATTAAAATAGTTAACATTTCAATTATTATATTTATTTTAACAGTTAAATGGTTGACTGAATTGCCTTATCGATGAGACCGAACGGCCCTGTCAATGGGACCGTAGAAACTCCTAAGGAAATACATCAAAATATTTAAAATGACAAATAAATTCCATTTTTTTTTTCCAAATATGTATAAAATATTGTCATTTCACCCACGGCATTATTGAATGCCAATTTATTTATTTCCCAAATTTTCTTAGAAGTATTATCATTTTCTACTACATCATAGTTCCAATTGGCCCCTTCCGGTGCACTAACAGGAGGAGATGGTTCAAAGAGGGATGTTTCGTCTTCAAGTAGCCGTTAATAATGCCTCTATACGCCCTCCATCTTCTCCGCGTGGTAATGTGAGGGAAGTGTATTAGTAGCAGAGTCTATGGCTTATGAGTTGACAAGGAGTGATGTTGGGCAATAAAGGGCTTCTTTCTTTCTACGATTGGCCGTGGATGCTTCTGACAGATATGAGAGTTTCTACAATGAGGAGAAACCATATGTGTTTCCACCTCAAGTTGATGGAGCTCGGCATTGGTTTCTCACTCTGTACTCAATGAAGAGCATGTTTAGCGAAAATTAGGTAGATCTAGAAAGTCAGAAGTCATTTATTTACAGTCAGATCTATATTCCATCCAACATATATAAAATAATAAACAATTAAGCAACAGAAAAAAAAAAAAAAAAAAAAAAAAAAAAAACACACAAACTTAGGATGTGTAGATCTCGTTCGATTCATAACTTTTCATTTTTTTTAAAATGCCCGAAGTTTTATATTATAAATTTGGTATCTAAATTTTATTTATTCTTATAGTAAAATTGCTTAAATTTTATCTATTTTTATAACTAATTACCTTAATAGAATTAGTTCATGATCAGTAACCTCATAAAATTTGTATGATTGGCACTTCTACTTTAAAGTAATTAATTGTAATAGTGAATAAGCCTCAGATATACAATGTGGCATTTATCCATTTGGATTTTTTCTTTTTTTTCCTTTTGAGTTTTACTTTATTGCAATACCAAACAAGGGATATCGTCTTGTCCATTGATTTCTTCCTATTCTTTTAGTTTTCCTTAATAATGAATATCCAAATGGTATATATAATTTGAACCGAGCACATCCTACTATTTCACGAGGGCCATTTCTATTATTAGGGCCATCTTTCCATGAGTGCAGGAGAGCATTGGGAATCCTTTCAAGGGACAAAGATTGAATCCTAGAATGTGAACTGTTTCTTTAACACGAAGCGAAATAGACATTACTATTTCTTTTTTGATTTCTTAAATTTAAAAGGCTGCTATTGTCGTCAAAATGTATAGTTTCTAAAATTAAAACACGGAGTTCTTTCATATGATATTTTAAGAAAAAGAAGGTGTGAAGAATTCCATGAAGTTATTTGGGAATTTTGGGTAAAGGAAAAAAAAATAACTGACATTTAAAAAGGAAAAAAAGATCCGAAAATAGGACACTTGAAGTCCTATAGGGCATTTGAAATTGTGTCTTCAATTGTTATTGGAAATAAAGACTGGGTTTGACTTCCAATAGACTTGTTTTTTTTTTATAAAAGGATCCTAAAAACTAGGAGTTGAGCCCGGATATCCTATGTAAAAGCAATAAATCGTAACTACTACACTACTATTAAAATCATGTGAAATGATGTCTTTAAGTCATGATTTATGTGCTTTATTTTTGGATTTTTCTTTTTCTTTTTTTTTCTTTTGAGTGATCATGTTTTTCAAATTTTATTCAAAAAGGAATTTCTATAAGCGCATCAAGAGGTCCAACTCTTAAACTAAATAAATAATAACTAATATATTACATACAGGTAAATTACATTAAAAGGTATTAAATTTTGGATTAAGTCATTTTGAGTTTAATTCATTTAAGATATTAACATTTTAAATAGTTAAAAAGATGTATTAACGCTTTACAAAATGAGTGAAACAAAGTATTAATATTTGATTATTGATGAAATCTAAGGAAACTTAGTTGAAAACTAATCCGACTATTCATATTTCATTTGATTCACTTTATAAAACTTTGATTTCTTTTTTAACCACTTAAAATATTGATATTTCAAACAAATTTATCTCCGAATATTAATTTTTTTCTAGTATAATTTACCCTATTATATATTTAATAATACAATGATAGTTGGATTTTTTATTGAATAATTTAGGAGACCGGTCCTACTAGTGAAAGAGAGAGAGAGAGATTATAGAATTTTCCACGTTAGCTGAATGCTTGTATAAGAATTCTCTTTCGCTTAATTAATTTCTTTAAATCATAGATTGTGGGTTCCGGTTTTTGTTTCTTTTTCCTTATTTTAGCTCAACTAGATAACTTTTGAGAGTTACAAAGTCAAACAAAACAGGAAAATGCCAAGAGATCCTGATCTCACGAGCAAGCCCATGTCATGGACGGGACCCGTCTCTCTTTTTTTTTTTTTTAACCAAATATTTTTCCCATCTAAAAGCTGCCTAATTGAGCTTAAAGAAAAAGTTAAAAAAAAAAAAAAAAGGATCCAGCATCTAGATCCCTAAAGATAAAACGGAGATATTCTAAGTTTTTGTCTGTAAATTTATTCGGGTTCATCATCAAAAAATTACTACGATTGGAGTTTCTTTTCTTGCCCGCTCCTCCGGCTGTGAAATACGTGGGAAATCAACCATTGGACTGTTTTGCCGAAAGGACCCTAGTATTTTATGGACCCACGTACTCGAGTGTGGTTATTAAACCGACCAGCACACAATTGGTTCGGTTACATCCCCACAGGGTCAATGGATGGTCATCAAACGTGAAATTTAAAATATGAATTGCCGACATTTAATAAATACATTCCGTAGGTGGAGAAGATCCTTTGGATTTGGAAGTATTAATGGGTTGAGTTCACCTAATGGTTTGCTGATGATGCTAATTTTGACCACAAACATGGTACTTTTCTCATTCACATCGTACCTATATAAACTTCCCCAAAACCCCATAATTTTCCAATCCAAGTCATCACAATTCACACTCAATACCAAAACAAAAGTAAAAATTCTACAAGAATACCATAATCTTCATCAACTTCCTTCCGGGATGCACAATTCTGCTGATTCCATATGCCTCCAGTTACGAAGAGATGACAATGATCTTTACTATGCTGAGCTAGAGAAGCAAATCCTGGAATTGACAGCCTACGAAGATGACGATGATAATCTTGATAGCAGATGTCGGGATTCTGGTGCTTCCACCGGGAAACAAGCGTCTAAGCTTGTATACGCCGCGGCCCCCTCTCCGGCTAATTATTTTACTTGGTGGGAAAAGGAGAATTCAGGGTTTGTACCGCCATCGGTTTCCAACTCGTGGCAAAAAAGTAGCGGGACCGGGGTGTTTATTCCTCATGTTGTTTTGTCCGGAAAAAGTCGTGCTTCTTCTTTAGGTAACTATTTGAAAAAATTATATGGTTCACCATGGTTTCTGATAAATCAGTTGTGTCGATTATTTAATGGTTCCGCCATGTGTTTTAATGAATTGGTTGCATCAATTATTTTACGGCTCAAATTGATGCACAACTGTAATCGCATTGTCAAAATCAATTCTACTTGGGATCCAATAGTACGTAACTTATAAAATTTAAATCCTAAAACATTTTGCACCAAATTTGCATTAATGTTTGTGTTTGATTGTTAAATCATGTGTTTTTATAATTTATTACCTAATTAATGGATGGAATTTCTTTTGAAAACAAATCGAGGTATACTGCTAATCAGTTTGCATTAATATTTGGCTGGAAGTAAAACAAATTTTATTGGATATTTGTTTATATATGCAGGTGGAAGAAGAAGAAGAATCTACAAGCAAGTGGAGAACAATAAAAACAGGCCATGAAAAGCTTTGATTCTTCAAGGTCCAAGTGAGAGATGGATATGATAATTAGTGATGTAAATTGGGGATTGCGTATACGAAAATAATTAATCCCATGTTAGGACAAGTTAGAATAGCTGGGCTGGTGGATAGCCATTAGGTAAACTGAAATCAAATTCATATTTACGTTGTTTGGTCACTAGATGTACAAAGACAGATACGAGTGGAATATAAAGACCATATTTGGTCAGAAGTCAGAACAACGTTATGTGCAAGATTATTTTTCTAAGATTCTATTTTTGATCACTGTTGTTTGGTTGGAATAATCTTAACATAGACATACCACGTGTGGTTATTGCCCGAACGGTATGGACATTGTTTGGTAAACGGAAACATCCCCATCAACTATAAAATCATAAACAGGGGTGAGATCATTTTATCGTATTTTCTTACACCTGTTAAGAACATACGAGAATTTAATGTCTTACTTACCAAGTTCCACAAATATTATTATATTAAATATTCCAGATACTTCATTACTTAACATTGTCTCGTAAAGTATAGATTATTCTGATAGGATCGACAAAGAGTTTCAAAATCTAAATAAAGAATATAAATATTCTCCAAACATATTAAACTAATATTGTTTCTCTCGACAAGAAATGAAAAATACAGAGTTTATCCTCAACTAAAACCAGTGAAATTGGTAGGATTATACTCACTCACAGCCCAATCTAAACATCTTAGCTGAAATTCTCATGAAAATCAACATCATCATAATTGAAAACAATCTTCAATTGGATGGGCTATGAAGCCCAGTGAGAGAGTACTATTTACATATATCAAACTGCATGTACACCTACATATATAATTAACAAATGCACCCACAAAACAAACATGAGAGGTTGGGGTTTTGCAAGTACAATTAAAAGCATTCATTAGCAATATGGGTTTCATATTGTTATTATCAATGTGAAAAAGCATATTAGAAAGGGTTAAAACTTTGATATAAATTCAAACAAGGTATCAACCTTTTAATTAGTTAAAAAGAGAATCAATTTAACTAACTTATGATGTAGGTTTGTTTTATTGACTTGTGTAGTTGGAGGGCAGCAAACACAATTAAAAGCTTCTATTGGCATTTTAGGTTCCTTGGTATTGTTATCAAGAAAAACTACACCAAAAGGGATTAATATTTAAAGATAAATCTAAATAAGATATTGTTTTAAATGATTCAAAAGAAATCAATATTATATAAAGTGATGCAGATAAGAGATTAACATTTTAACTTAAGCTTCTATTGGCATTTTAGGTTCCTCGATATTGTTATCAAGAAAAACTACACCAAAAGGGATTAATATTTAAAGATAAATTTAAATAAGATATTATTTTTAAATGATTAAAAAGGAATCGATATTATATAAAGTAATGCAAATAAAAGATTGACATTTTAAGTAATTAAGAAAATGATCAACGTTATATAAAGTAAAGTAAATAAGGATTCCTTTTCTATTCATTCATTTGTTGCACACTTAAAAGGTTGATCTATTTTCTTAATCATTCAATATATCAATCCTTATTTGTACCTTTTTATACAACATTCATAACTTTTTTTTAACCACTTAAAACATAAAATACTAGTCATCTATTTGAACTCACTTCCAATCGTTGATACCTTTCGGCATAATTTTCCTTACCAATTTACAAAGCAAAAACCTCACTCTATCTCATTATTGGTTTCACTATAATATTAGTAATTGGTAGTCCACTCCACCAACCCCATAGGCATCGCATTCGCATCACATTAGCGACTTCTATTTGCATCCCCAACATTTATCAATCTCGATCTACCATATAAGAAACCTCCAAATCTACAAACTAGGTGGCACTTAGCATCGATGTTAACTACAAGCCACATCTTCCTAAGTCCTAATCCAAATTAATAAACACATCAATTAATGCCATATAAAATTTTTATTAATTCATATAATCATCTTATAGATATATTTAAACATATAAGACAACACTCTACTTCCTTGGATTTCCTTTATAGTACTTTATTGCAACAACTACAAAATCTAAACATAAGAATGTTTAATTTATAGCAATATTATAAACTTAAAGTACCTAAGAAACCACCATAGACATAAAATTCAGTTGTTAACCCAAACAAAAGGTTATCAATCAACCATCAAGGAGATCACTTAGTGCCTTAAAAGGTGAATCACCTGGGGCTTCCCTATGAATTGTGCCTAATCAAAGGGGATTCAATCTATCAAGATCTCGATGAGCTAAAACTAGCCAATTCTATAACTCCATCCTTTGAGCGTAACACTATCTTAAAACATTTAAATTCTCAACTGACTCTAAACGATAAATTATATTGAACAAAATAATTAGTATCAGCATAATTTATTGCCATATCATTTATATCCAGCAATTTATTCAAAAATCAATTAAAAGCTCTCCATAAACATTGGCCAAAATAGTTAATTACTTTGACTTTCAAAAAAAATCAATGAGTGATTCATTTGTCTAATTTGGCTAAGACCCAATTTTGCAATCTAAACTCTAAATTAGTATAACACAATTATTAACCTCTTGATTCAGATCAAGAAACAATTGCCACTCGCAGAAGCTTCATATGTCACCAATACACAGACAAACGTCAAGTAAACATCCATGCACTTAACCATACAAATAAATATCTCCTTGATTTCTTTTTAAACCAAAACCCTATACAATTATGAATTAAGTTAGAATCAAGAAACTACTTAAAGAAAGAGGACGTGATCATTTTCTATGAGATTTTCTTGGAAAAATACACACTTTAACTTCATAGGTAACAAGCAAATGCCACTTGAGAGAGAGAAAGAGAGATTTCAAAATTTTGTAGCAAGTTAGAACAAGGAAAAGAGTTACATGATGATCTCTTTACAAAGAAATATGTATAACCTTTTACCATGTTGTCCCTCATTTTATATATATTTTTAAGGTGTTCTATCCTCTGACTTTGAAGATTATGTCCTAAAACCTTGAAAATTGGCCTAGTATCTAAAATAACTCTTGAGATTTCTCTCATAGGTCTTCTTCTTACTTCCAAGTCCCACCTTCCAATCTAAGTAGCTACCCTCTTAATGTGGCTGCTATATTGAACTTTTACAAACTTAATTGCATAGTTACCCATAACCTATTTATCAATGTTAGTTGTATTCATTTGCTACTTAGCTTAATTCAGGCTCTTCTAGACTACAATTTGTTTCAACTCGTCTATTTTATCTAGATTGGAAATATACTTCCTTTACGAACACCTAAAAGATATTGCATTTCCCGCCAAGCTTGAAGGCATGGCTAACCTATAAGCTAACCTACTAATATACAAAATCTCAAACATTCTAATGTACATTGGACTTATCTTTCCTTTTGATTTTAAATTGCAATACTCCTATGGTTTTAGCCACCTAAAACTCAAAGGGTCATCCCCACTTATTTATAAAAGTTTTCAAAAAAGTTTGAACTACTAACAACCTTTATTAATTACTTAATTCTTATTATTTTTATAACTTCATCTTAATGCATAGAAGATCTATACTTTCTTCTTATGGACCCTATTGTAGTTTATATATTATTCTTAAGTGATTTTTGTTGTAATCTAACTCTACCAATGTCCAAATGTTTGTTTCGATTACACTTAACATAATTGGCTTGCGTAGTCACATATTGTCTAAAGCCTATACCATCCCCTTATTATTCATCCATCTATGAAGTGAAGGCTATACTAAATAAATGAAAGTTAACAATAAAAGTGAAACATAGCATGCAATTAGTTTCTTAATAAGTTTGAAAATATCTCAATGAAAAATAAGGGTGAGTTCATAAGTCCATCATAGAGACAATAAGGAATCTATATAACCTATTGTTAATATGTTGGATTGGATCCACTGCATAAGATGAGTAAGATAAGTATACAGAAAACAAAAAACTAAAATAATGAATCCAATTCAAAATGAGAATCAAGAGTAGACTTGATTTGTAAATAATGTTGTTGGTGTATCATTTTTTGTGGTTTTGTTTTGGGATAGACTCAATACATCCCCCATCTTTCATAGTATGAGTTAGCTTAGACAAGTAGTAAACATGAGATGCTCAAGTCAATGAGAATCCCAAAGAGGGAAAGATTTGATACCAACTAAAAGGATATGGGTACAAGAGATAACATTATCTCAATTACCCTCGCACATAAGATTGATGGGAGCATTCCACTTTTTCACATGCCAAGAGCTATATATGATAAAGCTCACCAACCCAATGAGGCTTAGTTCTTAACTTTTATTGCACCCTCACCAAATGATGGTTGACTAGTGATGAGGATAAGGAGAAAATATGTTTTTAGGCAGGAAAGCAACTTGTTTTTTATCTTTGGAATAATTTAAATGGGTTGTCCATAGACTTAGGGGTCTTGTCAAAAGATGTCCATCAACATGATAGAACCAATAATTGAACTTAATTATAAGTTAAAATATACAGATAGAATTAGACAATAATGATTATAATGTTATAACCATACAATTGAATATATGAGTATCTTTAAGCATTTTTAATGAGGATCTGATAGCATCAACATTAGAGCCGATCAACTTTAAGTTCAGCAATCAATTTCAAAGAGTTGAAGACCTATTGATTGTAGTTTCAATGATAAAAACACAAGTCAAGCAAACCTATAATAGTTTGGGATACGAAGGATTAAAAACTTGAAGAGGCTGTACGCCGACCTAATGCCGCCTGATTTCATTTAGTTTTTGTGTCTTTTTGAATTTTTTTATTTTTATTTTTAATTGATGTAGGGATAATTATAATATTATTTTCAGTTACGTTATCGGTTATAACTGCCAATTATTTCTTTTTTCAGTTACGTTATCAGTTACGTAAACTGCCACAATTATGATTTTTCAGTTAGTAACTGCCTTGTAATAGCCTATATATAAAGGCTAATAAACGCTCAATGGAATATAGACAAATCAAATTACAGAACATATTTTCGTTGAGAGAATTCCTTTCTCTTTGAGTTCTTTTGAGAACTTGTGAATCTTTGCAAAATTTGATTTCTTGTTGAGTTTTTCGATTATATACCAAAGCTCTTGGTTGGTATTTCCAACAGGGTCGTGATCTTCATATCAAGGTTCACTGGATTACTCAACCACAGGGTCAAGGTTGATTCCATCTAATTATACCAAGGTTCGTGAAGTTTCAGATGTGATTCTGAATATTTCATTGAGTCAAGGTCCGCTATTTGATTCTTAGAGTCCAAGGAATTCAAGATCCGTGCCAAGCACGTGTCACTATTCAACCAATTAAATAAATCAAAATATTTCATGTAGTAAACTGAAGAAACAATAATTATTTATCGGATACCATTACAATTTTATCTTATTAAGTCAACTGATCATGTCTGATTTAACAAAATGGTCAATTTACAACCTCCGCCAAAGAATGCTAAAACGGCACTTCAAATATTAATGAATATTTCTGGGGTATTATCTTTGTTATGGAACAATAAATGGATCGTCTAGGTACAACGATTGAAATCAAATGGCCTAGTATACATTACATTTCTTGCACGATATAATTTCGTGACCAAATAGTTGTCTCGATGAGACATGTGAAACAATTTAAGGATATCTAATCATGTAACCTGCGGTTTGCTTTCCATTTATGCTATACATGAAGCATCATGTACAAGAATTAGATACACCTAATCTCATTAATTAAATCTGATTTGAAACCATAGAGCATATTGTCAACAAATAATTATACACGTTTCATCCACGTTTGGAAGCCCTTCTCAAAATTCATTATTTAATACATGACTTGTAGTTAATTTATAACTTGATACGTAGGTATAGTATTTTTTTTTTTTTTTTAATTTATTAGATCTTATCTTTGTCCCATATATAATAGTTAAAAAGAAAAGCAGTTGCTAAAATGAAATCCTATCATAAATGAATGGTAGCTAGTAGAAGATACATCCGGATTTTATTTTTCTTTGCTAATAACATTAAAAGACAAATGGAAAAGAGAAAATGATTAGCTACTCGAGTTTAATTTGATCTTCATATCTCAATTTGATTGAAAGTTACCCAAATAGGTTACCAAATTTGTTCAAGAGTCTCATGATATTTATCTCCACCAACACATGAAACTTAATCAAGTTTGGCAAGACTTTAATATTAATCTAATTTAAGTTGGATTTGAATATTAATATTTTTAAATTTAAAGACATAATTTTTCTTTTTGAAAAATCTAACCTAAAAAAAAACAAGTCAAACTTAAGCTTGAACTCAAAATTCTAAAACTTACCCAAGTCCAAATCCGCTTCCAAGATCATAAATCATAGAATTAAATCAAAACTCAATTTTGTATTAAATTTTCCTTTTTTTTTTTTTTGGGGGCCCTTAAAAGGCCATTCGACAAAAAAATTTGTATGGCCGCTTTCCACCACTCAAGATGAATAATGAAGAGGACAGATCTACAATTATGACATTACTATATTGAGTTCCCAAAGGTTTTATACAACTAGTTAAGTCTGTCAAATAAGAGCATTCTTCATAAAGCAATTATTGATGAGACATGCACTAACCCACAAAAACAGACATATTCTTTGTATTCGCGTCCATTTGGAGACATTTCATGGAACCATTAACCTCTGCAGTCTTGCACATAAAAACTGACCCTAAACAGAGGACTCGTGCTGCTTCACGCATTATATATATACATTCTCAAAAATAGACTCTCCCCCATATTGTTTCACAATAACACTATATCATCAATACTCGATAGTCTTAGCGAGGAGACATGGAGAACATGAGAGACCATAAACGTGATTACGAATTGTGGGATGGGGATGACTACTTTGCTGAACTTAAAAGGCAAATCCTACTGTTGACAGCCGATGATGACACCATCAACCACCACCAACCTAGCCCTGGAAACGATTGCAAAGGAAGCACAGGATCCCCAGCATATGGGCATCCAGGCAGAAGGGACTGGAAAAAGCAAGGGAATAACCATTCGATGCCATCTAAGCAGATGTACTCACCAGTACCTGGAAATGGAACCGGTGTGTTTATTCCACACATTATTCCATCAAGAAGGAGAACTCATAAAGGTACGCTCTTATCTTCTATCTGTCAAACTCACAATTCTAGTGTAAAACAGGGTATAAAGTAAGTAGAACTGTGAGTATTTGGAATCATACAATCTAATATTCGAACAAGAGCCAGTATTTAGATGATTCTACATTTTTGCATACAGGCGAAATGAACCATAGGAGGGGGGCAAACAACAAGACACAGAACACCCACCAAGGATGGTAGGCATTGAAGAACATGAACAGCAGCAAATTGGATTTATGTAATAGAGGTCGCAAAATCTTTTGTTTAGGCATAATAAATTTTAGCAAAATGATGTATATTTTTAATACAAGGCACTAATGGAAGCCAGAAAAGTACAATCCGTCATTTATAGGAGAGAGCTATAATCTGCAAGGTCTTCTTGACTGATGTAGAATCAACAAATTTACCGAAGAAGAACCATAAAATTTTTCTCCTTCTACTACATTATGTCCAACATAAAAGGAAAAGAGGCATAAAAGTGCCTTTTCAACTGGATTATAAAAATAATCCTGCATGCACAAGTAGGAGAGATGATTACAAAAGCTTTTAATGCAACATAGCAAATATGAAATGGGTCTGCTTTAATATTAGCCAAAGTCGAAGGTTAAACATTCATAATTACAGTGATCATTTGTTCAAATCCATACCACTGTAGGTTAAGAAACATGACTATTCATCAGTTACCAAGTGAGCAAGGTTAATTACTAGTTTTGGGGGTTATACCTGTAACTACGTCTCTATAGAGCCACAGAAAAGCCAAAACTCTTTCTACAGCTTGATGTAAATACATCAAATGAGGAAGCTAAACACTCTTGCAACAGCACGGACATCTTCTGAGATGTTTGTCTGATAATTGTCTAAAGATATTTCTATTGATTTCCTACTAAAATGATGAACCAAAGGCAACTGAATTACGTCAGTTCCTGGGACGTGCTAGCCAAAGCGAACTAAGAGCACGAAGACGAGTAAAATAGTCACTGATGACAAGAAGGGCACGAGCTGCCTGCCTGGTTGTCAAAATTCGATGCATCTGCTGTAGGGTCTGCTGCCTCAAGAGATCAGCCTAGATAAGATAAGACACCAACATGAGCTGCAAAGAAAAACCCTCACTAATGGACAACTGCCACACATTCTAAATGTTGAGACGACAAAAGAATTATGACGTAAAACTACAAATTGCAAGTATCCAATCAAAATATTGGACATGGCATTTGAGTTTTAACAAAAATTAAATGACAGGACCTGTTATATGTGGAAAGGCCTTAACCTCATTACTTTGAGGAGCAGAACTCATAAATTTGTTTTGAAATTCTATCTTGTGGAAATGCACAACGTTAGTATATTACTATCCACATGAAATCACATAAATGAGGTCATTTCCCAATGTATGATGATGATGGCATATAAGTTAAGAGAAGACAAGTAGGTGTGTAGCTTAGCACCTGATGAAGGAAGTTCTCGAGTGTAGCAAGCTTCCCCATTGCAATTGCCATTTGGCCCATATAATCAGCAACATTTCCAGTAGTAGTAGAACTAAGACTTGGTGAAGAAAGAGTATCCACTAGAGATTGCTGCAGGGCTTCCATACCTTGTGATAATGCATCCTCAGCCTGTTGCGAGGATTGCTGCAGATTACATATGCCCATCAATTGTTGATCCGTTAGTGGCTCAAGGTGGTTCCCTAGTATCTGAAGTCTCATTAACATGTGGAAATAAAAATGTCAGTGGAAATTTGTCATCTCCAGGTACCACATTAACTCGGTGAATTACTAGACGCAAAAAATGTCATTACCTTGAGAAGCTCGGATGAACGAAAACCACCCAACCACATGAAACATCTTTCAGCTGGTGTTTTCCACATACCAGAAAGCATGTGAAATACATCAGCTTTCGCACCGATGCTCTTTAGCCTGAATATTTCATCATAATGCACCATCACTGCATCGACTAGAATACGAAGCTCATCATCACTCATATGGGAATTCACTGCCGTTCTTAGATCACTGATTAGCCGTTGGTGTTCATCAAGCCACCGTGCATGTTCTAAATTAAAGGCTGCTGCTCCTGGAAATACAATTGAAATCATGAGATATAGCCATATCATGTAATTAATGTCAAAACTGTCCAAATACTAACAATTCCTGCAACTTAACATATGACATGTGAAATGACTAATCCAGATGGAGTAATATATATAAGTCACAGCAGCTACTGCTAACAGTCAACACCCCACAAAAGTAAACATCAATTGGTATGTAAAAAAGAATGATTTATTTTTGCTTTAGCCCATGGGAAGCGAATCGCTACTACGCGACCTGAAATCTGCTATCCAAACAGTATATTATAACATGTAGCATCGTATGTGACAAGAACATTAGTGATACTACATGATTAGGAAAATAAAAACAGCTAAGAACCCAGAAAGTATAGGTTTTGTTCAATGGGTTCAAGATATTTTAGCTGCACATCAAATAACTTTAACTTCAACCACCATAGCATGGATCTCTGCTCAGGTTACCAAATATACAGCTTCAGACAGACAGCAATAGGAATTTTACTGCCCTTTCTCACAGATTACTGGGTATTCCTAACAATAGACCTCAATATACAGCAAGAAGCTGGCACAGCCTATCAAACAGAGCATGAAGGACTTCTTGTGGCTTCTGCTGCTCACCATTTCCCAACATAGAATGAGTATGATCCCCCGAAACTGCAGAAGCAACAAACATTCCCTGAACCAGAATGACAAACCAATCAGAAATGAACTCCTATGTATCGGCCTGTTGACGTTAATTGGAATAGAATATGTTCAACATATAGCATGCAATAAAATAAAAACTCTACTTACCTGCTGGCGAGCCGTTGGAGCTCCTGTTCTAACTGCATTAGCCTGAGGCGACTATTTTCCAGCTGCTGAACATATGCCTAAACAAAAACTGAAACCAGTGAGCAATCCAAATTCATTATTTCTAAAAATATCATAGCAAAAGAACCTTCCACCCCATATATACGGAGTTCCATAAACTCCATCTTCCTTACTATCCAAGAGGTAACAATGGTCTATACACGTTGGCTGATCCAATTACTGAATTCCGAGAAAATTACTTGTAAGAAACTCAAGGGAAATTCTGAAATTCTCGGTGAATGAGAAAAGTGAGTAATCCGCACCATTTGAATTTACATGAAAAAAACAAAACAGGTGCTCCTCATTGAAAAACAAGAACCGTGATATTTAGTGTTTCTGAATGCAATTGCCCACAACCAAAAATGTCCATTCTTACACTAACTGTATATAGCCTGTATATCTTCATAAGCAATATTGTATGTAAAGTACCTTTTTCCTTAGTCGACTCTTCCTTGCAGCCTCCCTGTTCTGTGCCAGTCTGCGAAGCGTCTAAAGGGAAAATACAACAGCCAAATCAAAAGAAGTTCTGAAACACCTATTCACAATCAAATGCTCAATTTATTAACTGATGCAAGTGGTTTGTGGGAAAACCTTTACGTCACCCCCTTTAACTCTGGACTGATCCAAGGAATCCACTGCAAAAAGTTCTCCATTTTGAGCCCTTTGAAACTGATCATTTATTAATCAAAGTGAAACGATCATATGCCTTATACTCGTAACTACTTACATACAACACTGCTCTAATGCTATTCCAAAAGCCTATATGTTGTAAATTAGCCAAAAAAACATGTAAGGCATTATATAAAATGTATATCCCTCTTACAAAATTAAGTCAGACTTATCTATCTTTTCCTTATTTTTCTTTTTAATTTAAACTTGGCTTCCCCAGACCATATGATATGACAAGATTAAAGGAAATAAACCATTTGTCCTCACATCAGTTTTCAATATAAAACAAATGAAATATAGATTAATAGCTTTTAAAGTCGTACTTCAAAAATTTCTTCTCCACAAGGCCAGTCCTTGTTTTCGAGCAAGAACAAGTCAAAACAAGGTATTCCTATCAAATTTTACTCCAAATAGATGAGCAATTCTCACATCTACAAAGCTAAGGAGGAACCATTACTGGTTTCTGTCATCATTGTCAACATCAGTTGAAGTTCATCAGTCTGTGGCTATAATTATCCGGAGCAATACCTGACTCTCCCAGTTCTCAATATGCCATTTCGGATGAATTCACAACCATTCCTTGTGTATTATTATTATAATCCCTCTTGTCGTACAACACTTCCTGTCCTGTATCCCTAGATGTCATAGCTATCTCCGAGGAGTTAATGCACTAAACCCAAGAAAACAAAAAGCCCGAATAAGCAGTTTCCACAGAGATTAAGTACTCATGAAGAAGAAATAAAAATGATATGAAATTGGTGTAGGTTTGGTGAAGTTTTATGAACCGTGTTAAAGCCTTCTCCATAGTTTAAGCTGCTTGGGGGGAAAGATTTCAAGTTGAATCCTCCTGAATCTGTGGATAATATACATGCATATATAAACAAAGCTATCACTCTATTTTATATATATATAATGAATGTGTAAAGTGAAAGACTAGACTATATTAAGATACTTGGACTTAAATCAACAGCATCATGATGTTGAAAAGCAGCAAGAGAAGAATTCTCTAGCTCCCCGACTTCACTAAACCGTGTTTGGATCCTGTTATTATCATCTTCCCTGTATCAAAACATCATCATCATCATCAGTAACTGATAATAACAACATGTACCCTAAAAAAGGTTGAACCCCATTAACTTTGGATATTCAAATGTTGTGCTGTATATGTGTGTATGAATATATATATGTACCGGAGAAAGAGAGAAGAAGGGTGGTGGTAATATATGTCATGGTTTGCTGTTGGTTTGAAGTTGTGCATGTTGTTGTTGTTGTTGTTGTTGTTGTTGTTTTTTCTTTTTGTTTTTTTGAGTATGATGTTTCTTTTCAGTCTACAGCAAAATGGTTCTGTTCCATGTTCTCTCTCTCATGAAAAAAGGGAGATTGTGGTGACTAGTGAATGAGATCATGTGGAATCATATTCGAGAAGAAGAACAAAATGTGAAAAAAGGGTAGGATGTGAGAAAAAGAACGAATGGATGGCAGAGATGAGAGGACCATAAAATAAAAAAGAGTTTAATACAGTGGTACTACTACAGTATTAGATACATATATATATGTCTTAATAAATGTTTGTAGTAAATACTATTACCGCTTCTGCTGCTGCTGCTACAGAAGATAACTTAATGGTGTTTATTTATTGAGAAACAGTAATTTTTTTTTTTTTCTTTAGGTCAGGCTTTTAGCGTTATTGCTTTCTGGCTTTGGGATTTTAGGAACTGTTTAGATAATCTGCTTTTTATCCATATTCATATTTTTTTTTAAATAATATGTATGGATGTATTTAATTTACATCTATATTTTATTTATATTTAATTTTTTGATGAGAATTATCAATTTATTTTTATTTATATATTTTTTAATAAATAATTTATTTAAAAAATTATAAAAAAGTGCCTATATATATTTCTCAATACACACTTAGACTTTTCCTTAGTGTCTCTTTTGGGTGGTTTTATAGGATTGTGGTTGCACTTGCACATGGTCTACATGATTCAGCCATCATGCAGCTTCGTCCCATGGAAATTTACTTCTGTTTGCCAGGAGAGGTAAGTGGCCGGGATCAGATCATTTGGGTTTATATTATTTATTAAAAAATAGATAGATATTAAAAATATATATTTTATCTATAAATGGATCAAATAAACTAGATAGATAAACATAAATATAGATTAGACACAAATTTAAATAGGTTAATTATAAAAACATAACTTGTGTTTTGATCAATTTATAAATACATGATCTGTGTTATCTTTTTTGATAATTAGATTATCCGAGTTTCATAAAAAATATCAATATTATTAATCACTATTAGAGAGAATATGTTAGAGTCTTATTAGTCTAAAAAAATTAATGTAATAAAAAATAATACTAAATAAAATTAAATAAAAAATATTAAAATTATTTTTTTGAAAATAAGAAAATTGAAGAAAATATAAAATTAATTTTTATGACCAATAAAATATCGACATATGTCATTTTAAAATTATTAAATAATATTAACACTTTTATATGAAACTTGGATCAACTAATTATCAAAAAAGATAACACAGATCATGTGTTTGCAAATTGATCAAAACACAAGCCGTATTTTGTAATTAACCAATTCAAATATGGATAAAAAGCATACAATCAAGAAGGAAAATTATCATGATCCACACGTGGGTGTTTTTTCTAAACTTCAATGAATTAGAATCGAAAGGAAATGAAAAAAAAAATTGTTTTTATATTTTTAGTAGGAAGATTTTCTGTGTTTTTTATTCTTTCCAACTCCTTTTTTATATAGGAATTTTATATTTTTTTCTTTTTTTTATCCCTTGTACTTGCTTTTTAATTATACAATGAATTAAACCGAATTATGAGATGTTATTATCGATATATCTTTGTGAAATTAGATTTCCTCATTGTACTAATTCATTATTCCATTCAACATGCATCCTTCATAAGGCCCTTCTTCTCTACTATTTCTCTGACATATCTTCGCTCTTCCCAACTCATTAACATGCCTCGTTAACTTATTGCTTCCTCGAGTTCGGGTGGTAAGCCAAGTAACTGGTAATGCTGCATTAAGCATCATATCAATCAAGTTATTATAAAAATAATAATTTTATAGTTTAATGGTATTTTGTATTATTATTTAAGTAAAAAATATTATATTCGAATCTCTTTTTTTTGTTTATAATAATAAAAAAAGTTAAGTCATTATATCTTTCATAGAAAATAATTCAATAGTGAGTTTTTATTTTGTTAGCTATTATAATAGGAAAAGATAATTCAAAACTAATTCATGTCACTTGAAAAATCAATAATAATATTACAAAATTTTAGTATTATTGATCACTAGGGAGCTCCATTTTATTTGCATCATATCAAATTTTTACATATATAAATGTAAAATTATGAGTGATAATTATTTAGAAAAGTATTAATTTCATTAATATGCATATTGAAATGAATAAGTATTAATATGTCATATGTCTTTATATACACACACGGTGTATAATACCTAAGAAATCCCTATCATTGCAATTTATGCTTTTCTAAAAGTTATAATGGATTTGCCACAGATATTATTTGTGACGCAGCTTGAAAGCGTTAAGAACAAAAGTCAATCTCACTGGATGATTTCTAGAACAAATCAATTGCAAAATTACAACATTTCAAAGAAAACCTTCTTAATTCAATGTCAAAATATCGATCCCCTCACTCCAAAACCTTAAAAGACTATTTGTAATTAGAGGTGAGTAAAGCAAGTAAACCGCTAACCTAGCCCAGCTTGCTTCGGTCCGTGAGTAAAACAGGCCAAGTCGTTTTGGCCTGTTTTTAAATATGTCAAAATTTTTAAGCCTGAGCTTTGGCCCATGGGCCAAATTTTTTAATTTTTTAATATTAGTTTACGTGAAAATTAGAATTATTTATATGTTCTAAGGTTTTATATATATTAACGACTGATTTTATTACTCTTTTGATTACTTATATATAAAAACAAATTTTAAAATGATATATTAGATATCATATTACATTTAAATCAATAACTGTATATTTCATGAAATTTTTATAATTGTGATACATGTATCAATCCATCTTCTTCCATACATACATCAATAATCACTAAGATGTTATATTATTTTTATTTTTAAACTTCTCATCCTTTTTTTTCTATAGCCCGCGAGCTAACCCAACCAATTAGTCTGCGGGATAAAGACCAGGCTAATTTGGTCTGCTTTTAATTGGGCTAAAAAATTTTGGCCACAATCTGTTTTTTTTAAGCAAGTTGGCAGGCAACGACCCATATACCCAACTCTATTTAGTCTCAATAAAAGAAAAATAAAATACAAATAAATTGAAAATATTCACGGTATCGTATGCCAATGGCTTTGGATTCAACGCTGGTAGCGTATGGGTTACACCACTCCTACATCAGCAACCATTGGGTCGTCTTTAAACTCATGCTGCATTCGGAAATTTTCATTACGCTGATATAAGGACAACAATTAACCTTAACACCAATAGCTTTAGGCTGGGGTTAGCGTTCCTGTAACCCTGCTACATTATTCTCTTCCACCTGTAAAGAACTCGACCCTAAGTTCTCATCTAGATACAAAGGTCTTTCACAGCGGGATGACGAAGATAAATCTTTAATCATGAATAAGTATCCTCCATGATCGAATATAAACCAACAACAATGAATCTTAATAAGTATAAAGTAAAATATCATAATTATCTTAGGATTTAGAATTGCATCTACCCTCAAGCTCTTTATACCATCTGAAGCAATATCATATCTTCCTACCAGAATAAAACAACCTCCAACTTTATCTAAAACAGTTTTTTCTACGGTTTTCCATATATACAAACAACTATTTTATAATCCTTCGTGAGGTAATAACAATTTGTAGTAGACTCTACCTTCACAATTGACCTAAATAGTGCCCCTGCTTCTACCCTGAGTCCTAAACTTTTGCCAAATTTTCACTAAGAATTAAAGTCAATATGGTGTTGTTTGTTTCTCATGAAATGCAAATCACCTTGTAAGTCATTGGGTATTAATTCGTTTAACTCATCTAATTGGCCCCTGATATTGTTTGGCACCTCTTCGGTATTTTTTTCGTTTGACTCTTCCCCCTTCTTCCCCTCTAGCTTAACAACACTTGTTTTACTTGTTTTCTCCCCTCGCACCAGTATCTCTACGGGTTTACTTTCAACGACTTTAGGAGTGACAATTTCAGGCAGTACATGGGAGCAGATCCCTTTGTATCAAGTTCGGTGGGAATAACTGGTGGATGTTTATGCATTAATTTCTTTCCATTACGACATCTTTGGTTCTGTTGAAATAGGATTTCCTCATAATTAAGAGAATAAATTCATCATCTAATAATATCTTCATCCTAAACCATGTATAACAGGTGTTTTCCTTCAAGATTTAATTTTTTCTAATCTCTCTCCACCATACAGATGCATAACCTTTCAATCTACAAGCCACCAATTTCACCATTTTCTCTTCTGGAATCTCAATATATCCAAAGATCGCTCAATCTTAGAAATCCAATCACTAAAATTCTTAACTCCTAGATTTTTACTAAAATATGAAATATCTATATTTTGGCGAAAATTATCACTGTCTCTTTAGTCGTACCCATAATAGCCCATTCGATATCCGCCATCACCATCATCACCTCTCATTTGCAGTTGTCTTTATTCACACAACTCAACTTCCTCCTTAAAATCATATCAGTAATAATCGTCAAAATTACGACACTTACCTCTATATTAACACCTATGATTTGCAGCAACAAGTCTAAAACAAGATCACCATGCACATACTTTGTCCTTGATCGTCTCCCATAACCATACCCATTCCTATTGACATTAGATCACTCGATCAGGTCATCAAAGCATTGTTCCATACACCGGAATCTTTGATCCATGTTTTCCAACACCGTCCTTCGAACCTATGACTTGGTTCACAAGACTCTCGCACGTTGAACACCTTCGCGGATATGACTGCCGTCAATGCCCTCATTTGGACATCTTCACAAGATTTTACTGTGCTCTGATACCACTCTAATGCAGCGTGAAAGCGTTAAGAATAGAAATCAATCTCACCGAATGAAAGATTGCAACTTTTCGGAGAAAACTTTCTCAATTCAATGTTAAAATATCAATCTTATCATCCCAAAACCCTAAAAGACTATTCGTAGTCTCAATAAAAGAAAAATAAATTGAAAATCGCGTGCAGCACCATAGCAATACTATACGCCGGTGGCTTTGGATTCAATGCCAATAGCATATGGGTTACATTGCTCCTACACTAGTAACCGTTGGGTCGACTTGGAACTCATGTTGCATTAGAAAAATTTTATTTATATCAATATAATGCTGGCGGCCTTGCCTCAAAAGCCAACGGCCTTGACCTCAACACCAGTGTCTTTGGGTCGGGATTGGTGTTCCAGCAATCCAGCTACATTAGTTTGTCTATATTTAAGCACGCTTCGTTTTCCCATTCCCCATGGCATGTAATAAGGAGCTTGAAAAGAAAGGGATAAAAATTCATCAATGACTTATGTATTTGATAACTATACTTGAAGATAAACCCCTGGCGATGTATCCTAGTAGCATTAAAATTTATGCTTGTCGAATTCGAAAAATTTATTATTGTATGTTGTTAAAATCATGATTTTACTATATAATGGAATGTATTGAATAAGTAAAATTATAAAAAATCGAATAAAAATCAATAAAATCGTAAACATATAAAATCATAATTATATCTAAAGTTTACACAATATATAAATTATAAATTCATACACACATGTATGTGAGTATCAATTTTAAAAACTATAGGAAGATGGCTGTTTTACAGCTTATTTTAATACCTAAGGAATTCTAATGTTTTCATAGAGAGAATGTTATTAATATTCAAAAAATGTAAATTTCATTTAACGCCCTTCTAAGTAATCTGTAACTAGAAAAGACAACCAGAGCAATGGGCTAAACTGATCAGCATTTGGCACATCCAAATGAAAGCTCATCAACAGCTCCCAAAAAATTTGTTTTACAGAGAGTGAAGAAAACAACTTCTGACAGCCCAAAAGAGAGAAGAAGACACACTCACACCCGAATAAAAAAAATAAAATAAAATAAAAATAGCAGGTGCGTTGCAGTTTACTCCACGCAACAGTGACAGAGGAGAAAGAGCGGATGCTCAATTATAGCTTTTTTTACCGTTTTATAAAGATCTCAGCAATTAAATGCTTATAAAAATTAATATAATCCGCATTTTAATATTTTTATAATAATTAAATATAAATTTAATGTTTTCAGTAACTCATAAATTACCAATAATCTTATATCTTATTTTGAGCATTCTAATTTAAAAAAAAAAAGAGTGAAAAGAAAGCTCATGCTGGTACCTGTAAACTTTGACAAAGTAAATAATATGATAACAAAATTTTAAAAATATCAATTTCATATTTATTTAAATTTTCGTATCATTTTTTGTTATTTTACTCTTTTATTATATCTTGAAGTAATTGATATGTATCGTACAATGATTAGGTATCTATTTAAGTGGGTATGAAATTAGTCTATTTTTATCAGTATTTGATTTATTTGATCAGTTTATGAGTAAAAATATCTATTTTTTTACTGATATATTTTTTATAAATAATTTTTTTGAAAACGATAAAAAGATGAAACCAAAACTACTAAAATATGATGAAAAACATATTTTTACTTAGGAATTGATTAAACAGATCAAATATTAATATGAAATGGATATGACAAGTACCAATATAGATATTATTATAACTATGAAAGGAAAACAGATCATCCATGCAAAAATCAATAATTAAAACGAAAAAAAAATAAAGAAAACGGTTATAATACTAATATTATTATAAAATATAGCAGGATTATGAAATTTTTCAAAATAATGACAGTAGTCATGGCGATATTAATAAAGAAGTGTCCACACTCCAGAACCAGAAAAACCCTGTGCTGCTAATGCTGCTTCTCTGCTGTTGTTTACTGCTCTGCAGTCTCTCTGCCTCTTTGCTCAGTTTTGATTTTTTGATGGATTTTGTTGGCTTCTTTCTCTCACTAGACACACACACACACTTCTGATTCCTCTTCCTTTTGTTTTTTCTTACAATCTCTCTCTAGGAGTAGGATGCGTACTGTACTATGATACGTAGCAGCAGCAGTAGTAGTCTCCAGGTAAATTTGTCAGATTTCCAAGGATCATGACATGACCATGATGAGATTGGTTTTATTTTATATCAGAAAGCTAAAACTAAAAAGACTTGGAACGAGGAAAATGGATACATAAAAGTACAGTTATCATTATTAGGATTATATAAATAGATTGGGGTGTTTGTTGAGGGAATTTAAGAGAAAGATATGAATAAGCAGGGATTGCTTGAACGAAACAGTTTTACTCCATTTATGAGACCTGCCAAGGAACATTACGCACCTTATACGGCAAAGATGTACCCACGTTTACGTGTTGATTCTTTCCTGGTCTGGTGTTTATTTTTGCGTCCGTGTACGGAATCTGCTTGAATCGTCTGTTTTCTACTTGTATTAAAATAATTAAATATAAATATATTTTATTTATATTTATATTTAATAAAAAAAATTATCAAATTTTTTTATCTGTATTTATTTTTTAAAAAATAATTTATTAAAAAAAATATCTGTATCTATGAAAAAAGGCTAGCTAATCCGAATGTTCTGTTTTTTCTTCTGGTTCATCTGCTTTGCTTAGTTGCTTCTCTTCAACTCACGTGATCACCGTCCACCTCTCATATTTGTCAAAAACCCATATATGACAGCTCTCTCATTTCTTTACAGAAAAATTGTTTTTGCTCCCCAGTTTTTTTTTTTTTTTTGAAAAAATTTCACACACAACGAGTATGTCGCCTCTATTGATAATTTATTGTTCAATAATACAAATATAAATACGATGATATCAATACAGATACCACATTATATAATATAAAGATAAATCTGATTACGAAATGAATAATCACAGTTGTACCATAGACAATGATTCTGTACTTCTTGTAGTTGACGTAAACTTTTTTCAAAGGTAAATGTAATCTATTATCACCAGTTGCCATTCTCGCTAGGGACACCGGGACTTCTCCTTTTAAAATTGGGATTTCGAAGTACATCTAATATACCCATTTGTACTTTGTGTAAATCCTTTTATCTTTCTTCCCTGACTTAATTTTAATTAATATAAATATAAACATGTTATATGTTACAGACGGACACAACATCAAAGTTCAGAAAAGGCCAGCATGGAAAATAACTAATTAGATGAACTACAACTATATAGTAGTTGAAATAGTTCAAGTAGCAGTTAGATTAACTGCTTATAACCAGTTTACAACAGAATGTAACTAAATTTGAGGATCTATAAATATATGGAAATAATAAAAAGGGAATCGATTAAATTATTGTTGAGATAAATCTATGAGATTGAGTTTAAGAGAGTAGCTATCTCAAATCAATCTAGTAATTGCAAACAAATACAACATAAGTCAAATCTACCTACAAACAATAATAGAGATTAGGGTTTTTTGGTTTCCCTAATCACAATAGCCATAGTTTAGAGTTCAATATGATGCACAGATTACAAAAAGATATTATAATCACAATTTGTTGCTTCATATAGAATGCTAAAGTCCTCAATTATCATAAGATTGTTGAATTGCACTTGATTGCCGGCTTAAGATCTTCAAATACTTATTAAGTCGTAGAATACCTAGGTAATTGGCATCTAATATTGAAATCCTACACAAGAATCTAAAATTTAGGATAAAGCAAAACACGCTTTAAGAAATTCTATTCAATATTAATAATTATCTTTACATTGTCATAGGGCTTACTAGGGGTGTTCGTGGTTCGGTTTGGTTCAATTCAGGGGTTGAACAGAATCAAACTGCATTCAAACGATTCAATTTAAACCCTTAATGAACCGAACCACTATTAACGATTCAAGGTATTCATTGAGCTAAGTTGTGTTCGTACTCTTATAGATTGTTTGATTTTAGGAATCAAAGGGATTGTTTGAAAATCAAAGATAGAAGCAAGAAAGAAAGGAATATGAAGAGCACAAATGGGTTGGAGAGAGTTTTGAAGCTTGTATATAGAAGTTTTTGAGAATAGGAGTTTAGAAAATGTTGATGTAATAGTTAGGAACTTAATGAAGTTTTATGAAATGTAGTTCTTGTTTGTGTCTTGTATATATGCAATTTCTTTTATTCAAAACAACTTTCGATCCTATGTAACTATCAATGCCACGAAGTATTCCGTAAGTTTGATGTTCACGTGCTTCTCTAGGAGCCTCAGATGGTTTAATACCAGTGTCTGTGACTCTAGTTTGACACATAACGCAACGATAATTCTAGCATACCCTGTGGGGGTGTGATAGAAACTCCAATCTTTTTAGGGTATAAACCTTATACTTACCTTATTTTTAGGATTTCCAACTTTACTTATTCCATATGATACTTTAGGGTTATAGGACTATATCTTATCGAGTCTAAGGTTTATAGGATTTAGAGTTGACTCAATTTGACTTAAGGACTTTTGTTTCGGTATTGACTTTAAGGTCTTACCTATAAGATATCGTAAAAGTTAGGGGTTTGCAAAAGCCATTCAATGCAAGGGAAAATTTGTCATGATCCTCACAAAGACTTGTTTTTCTACCAAGACTATAAATTCGAGTTGCTTCACAAAATTTCAAGAATTGAAAGAGCTCATTATATGCAATTAAACAAAGTGTGTTAAAGTCTTTGTTGAATTCATCTCTTGTAAATTATTCTTGCAAATTCATCACGAGAGAAATTCTTAATGGGTGTGTTAGTTGTTAATTTGTTGTAAAGCACTACTATATAATTCTTTCAAAGAATTTGTGAGTTTGAGTTGTATCTTGTGATTGATAATGATGATTAAAGAAAAGGTAAAAATCATGATGTTTATTATGCAAGAGCTTTTTATTTTCTTTTTCTACATGCATGTGTGCGTACATGCGCGTGTGTATGTGTTTATATCTTCTTGTGATGTCTCCAACTAAAGGCAGTTGTATCCATAGCAAATAGAGATGATCTAAACTTCACATTAAAATGCAAGCTTACTTTTTTTATCCTTTCTCTCTATTATTGTTTTTTTATATTGGTATTGTTTTCTCTTGATTAGATCTTTTAATTGCATTTTCGAGCATTAAAATTGAAAAATTAGTCTTAAAAACTCAAGCTCCCTCTTAAGTTCAATCTGGTATCTTCTCATTTGCATCATGACTAGTGTATAAAACTTTTAGTGCTTAACTGCATTTTAGAGTAAAGATCATGCCAAAAACTTCATAAAAGCTCAACAAATAAACAGGTCTTCTCTCTTTACTATAAATAATTATCCATATTAAAAATGCAGGATGGAGATTTTTCTGAAGTTCAATATAGATTCTCGTAGAGTATGGTTGAGGATGGTCTATAAATAGAAGGAGAAGAAGAAAGAAATTATATTAAGGCCAAATAACGAAAAGTACAATGATTATTATCTGTGAAGGATATAAGTGTTTCAAGAGACATTCTTTAAGAAGTAATTTCCCAATGGTCCGAGATATAAAATGATGATAGATTTTTTTATTCTTAGTTGATTATTATCTATGAAGGATAAGAAGTGTTTCAAGAGGCATTCTTTAAGAAGTACTTTCCTAATGGTCTGAGATATAAAATGATGATAGATTTCTTTAACCGTAGACGGGTTAGTGAGATAAGGAAGAATATGAGGCAAAGCTGAAGCTGAAGTGACTCTTTAAATTTAAAAGTAAGGCAATGAAGAGTTTAAGATTAAAAATTCCGAATTAGACCCAAGAATCCTATAAGCTAACGAATTGTATAGCAATATAAATAAAGCAATTCTAAAACAAGGCCACCAACAAATCAAAGATTTCAATCATTTCAAGATATATGTGATTTCAGGAAAGAGTCAACAGGGAGTGTCCTAGGTCAGGATGGAGTTGAAGCCTATAGAAAAGATCATTTGGCCAATGAAGAGTGGATTCTCCTTTCGTGCCAACAGCTAGAGATGTGGTAATAAATATTTACATGTTTATATATTGTATGATGGGCATATATTTGCTTAAGTAGTGACACTACTTGTTGAGTTCTTAATACTCACTAACATGGGACTCATTCGAAAATATATTGGATTAAAAAAAACTATAGACAAAGAAGAGAATGATTGTGTATAGATTTCAATGTGGCTCTTTTTGTATCTAGTTGCACCTATGAGCAATAAGACATGTTATATTTACTATTATGGAACATCTACTTAATCTCGATATAAGGTGAAGAGAAAGTTAGACAGTTGATAGTAGCTAACATGATTAAGGTTGATTCGAGTACCTCTCTCTTTCTCTCTATACACAAAGACACACAAATATAAGGCTTGTAAACTAAGATATATTTAAGGGTTTGATGCATTCGCACAATTGTTTGACAACCGATTCAATGGAACAAGAGACGAATACCCACTAGTAATTACTGATAAAGCGTGCAGGATTGCATTTAATTATTTGATGTCATTTCAATTCAGGGAACATGAAATGTGTTTGAGGGGTTTGAATTTCTGGCAACTCTGTGTTACAATGAAAATGCAAGTGTATCAGCCCAACCGTGGAGCCTAGTGTAACCCGCGTTTAGATAGAATTGGGAGGAGAGATGGGTCCACAAGGCTGAAATTTACCATTTGTTGGACACAAAATAGAGGGTCCAAATATGGAAATAATTGAAGAAGCAAATGGGCTAGTGCACATCTTCATGAACAGACTAGAAAATAGAGAATCACGAGGCCCATTAGGGTAGGTCCATCTGATTTAGTCAGAGCCCAGGCTTGCTAATGGTAAAAATTGAGGAAGTATAATCAACTTTCTACTTCTACTCCAACATGGGTTGTGTTTGGAAAGCATGTATTGTAGTAAAAAATAAATAAAAAAAGCAAAACTTATGCATTAACGTTTTATTTATCTATTCTTCTATCTGACTCTCCGCAAATTTAAAAAAATAAGATGTTCATTTAATAAAATTTAATACATTTTAAAAAAATAACAACATATAATGTTTTTTATTACATAATATCAACAAAAATGAATATTAAGTACTTTTAATTATACATTATAATAGAAAAGGAAAGAGCACTAAGAATCGTAGAAACCCTAGCCATCTTGGCATGTGATCCTAAAACCAATTGAAAGCTTAGAGAACAGACAAAAAGAGTAACCACAATTGTAAATAGCATTGGTTTATAAATGATGATCGCAGTTGCGAATTTATATGAACAAATATTTTTTATTAAATAATAAGTAATAATTAAATAGTATAATAGAGCACTCTTTAAAATCTTGTAATAGAGAAAACCAATACAAAATTATTTTGCTTTTGTAGTATGTCCAACACTTTTATACCACTGATTGCTATTTTAATAAGCAATTACGAAGTACTGGGATATCACACTAGATTAAAGCTTTTTGTGTGTGTCTTTTTAGGTGTATTTGAATTGTCGGATTTTTATTTTGTATTAGTAACTTATTGTTATCAGTTTAATATCTATTTAGTTTGATAGGTTTGGTTTGCAATCAGAATGATGCCAAACTTAATATCCAATCAAGTTCTTTGTATTAGTTATTGATATGATAGGAAAAAAAATTAAATTCTACAGTAAATATTTATTTTTTTAAACAGAACTAATATTCGGCAAAAAAAAAAACAGAACTGCTATTAAATTGTCAGTTGCAACTATTGTCTATAAACCATCAATAATATACAGCTTCAATTGGTGCTTTTTTTTTTTTTTTAATAGGATCATACATGTCATGATTGAAACGAAAAATGTAATGGATCTAACAAAATTCTTATTTTTATAAAAATTAAAAAATGGTAAGGATTTAAAATATAAAAAAAAGCACAAAATGTCAATAGCTCTAATTATTAGGGAAAAAAAAAAACACTTTTGTAACTTTTTTTTCATGTAATGGCCCCAGACTGACCGCTTTAGGTTAACCGATCTTCGTTCAATCCGGACAGTTCAGTCTCTTCAGGGCAGTTTAAGTTCAAGTATTATTCATTTAATTTTTCTCCATTTTCTGCCATTGTGTTTTATATACCCGTTATATTCTTAGACTGTTTGTGTTTTTGTTTTTTCTTTTCTTTTCCTTTTTAAATTGTTCGGATAACTAAAAGAGCGAATGTGAAATTTGATTACTTAATTTTACCCATTCTTATAATTTATTATCAGAAATTTAAAAATATCTATCTACCATCTATAAATATATCAAGCGCCTTATGATACACGAAATATAGAGTTAATAGTTAATAACAATAATATCCAGATAGCTAACTGAAAAAATATTTAAAGATTAAGTAGTTTAGTATAAACATATAAAAAGGTTCAACCAACAAATCTAAACCCTTTAAATTTTAGTTATTTAATTAAAAAATTAATAAAATTAAGTTACTAAATATTACCCTTACATGATAAAAAGACCAAATAAAGATAATATTACATGTATAATATGCTTTCAAAAAATAAATTTACAAAACCAAATTATGGAAAAAAATTACAAAAATAGTGTCATATTGCACCTTAGAGATACCATAAATTTTTTTCATAAAACTTACATGTGTATCGCATGTTGAGCAGATGATATATTTCGAATTTGTATCGTTTGTCCAACCAGTAATACACATATAATTATACATGCATTACTTGTTGAACATGTAATATATTACTAAATCTATATGGCACATTTAATATACGATACATTGGCTCTTAAAACTTTTAACGGATAGGTCGTTATATCATACTTATATATGCTATACAAGTAGAAATTATGGTATCTTTACTTCAATATGCAACATAATAATACTAAGTTATATTTATTTTTTAAAATAACAATAAACCCTTAAATAAATTAATTCTATTCCGAACTTTTCATTCTTGTGGCATTTTGGAAATGGTTGAAGTCCAGAATGGGACTTGAACAGTGAAGGACGGCTTCTCCCTAATTAATTATGTCAATCTCTGGCATGTCTTATTTATTTTATTATGAATAATTTTCCGATTGTAGCGGGACCGACCGGACAGCTTGCCTTCTGCCTTTTTCTTCTTTTTGACTTAGTTAACAATCAGTTAGGCATTATCGTTTTCCTTCAACGTGGATGGTAGGTTCCAAATATCTAATCAGCTATTTTATTATGGTCTGTTTGTGTTTTTCCTTTTAATATTTTATTTTTATCATGTTTAGATAGATATTTATTAAAAAATAAATATTTTTATTTATAAATAAATAAAACATATCTGGTACAAATAATATAAAAATAAAATATAAATATTGACCAGATAGAAGTAAGAACAAATAAAAATTAGATCATTGAAACAAACCCATATTGGGCCATATAATTTGATTTGGATTTGAATTTCTTAATTCATAAACCAATAATTGAAATTATTTGAGAGCTAGCTACTGTACTTTTACACCAAAGTCGGATTCAGATCCGCCCTTCCCGGAAAAAGAAGAAGAATAAAAAATGGGTTTTGGATCCACATAACCTGTCCGTGTCTTACTAAATTATTATTATTATTTTTTAATGTTTTATGTAGCAGTCGATGCTCCCTCCCTCTAATGCGAAGATAAGCTCGGCGATTTATGTTATGAGATCAAATTATTAAATACAGTTAATGTGATAAATGATAGTTAAATTTTCATAAAATATATAAATAAGTATTTAAATTTTGAAATTGATCAATTTGATATTCGAAAAAACATTTTGTGCACCAATGCTCTATCAAGTTATTTTAGTTATTAAATTGATCAGTTTTAAAGTTAGAATACCTAATTATATATTTTACTGAAGACATTATCCCTATTTAATACTTATACCAATTTTGCAACATTTATTTTGATATATATTCTATTCAACATGTAACAATTGGTTTAATTTTAGAGCTAATATCGTGAATGATACATAAACTTTGATAATATGCAATTAGGTACTTAAACTTTAAAATTGATTTCTTTAGTGTATGAACTTTCATATCGATCAAGCTAATAACTAAAATAACTTTTCATACATATCAACATACTCCTTAATAATGATTAGCATAAAAAAAAAAGTAATATCAGGTATAAAAGTGATCAATTTCAAAGTTCAGCTTCTAAAAGCGATCAATTTCAAAATTCAAGTATCTAATTGCATATTTTGACAAAGTTCATGTAATATTCGTGACATTTAAAATCTTTATATCAATATATACTTTGTTTTGATGTGATATATTTTATGGATTATTTTTATTAGGGTTAATGCCACACATAGTTGTCAAATTTGAGTTTCTACCTAGAATCGCTAAGGGATCCATAAAATCGAAACATAGAATCGTGAGATTCTATAACTAATATAAATTTGCTTACAAAAACCATCGTTGTACTTACTAAACTAGTAAAACTTTAAATAAATTATGAAAATAAAGAATTTAGTATTAAATTAGTTACATACAACCAAAATTTAAGTTTTACCAATCATAATTCACATAATGTCATTAATATATTTAGTGCACTTTTATAATTAAAATAATTAGTTTTCTTTAATGATGATTCATAATCTATAATTATTAAGATATATTGTAAATCATTTAAATTATCATGTGTGAGTAGCTAGTTTTGTGCAGTAATGAACATTTTCATGTTCACTATATGTTTGCGCAAAAAATCATTGCATTTATGGAAAATAAATTATATATAGAAAATTATTAAAAAAGGAAAAAATATAGCACTATATATATTAATTTAATTTTCATTCAAATTGTTTAAAATATATCAGATATATAACCTAAAAGAAAATAACTCCCTGAAAAATACAAAAAAAAAAAAGAAATATAAGGAAAAACATAGTAAAAAAAACTAAAATTAAGTTCGATTAAGATAAATATCAAGAACCAATCCTAAAAACCCTAAATTTAAATATATTAAATTGATTACATTTTTAAAGTTCAAATAGAAAAAAAAGTGTAAAAATATAACTTTATGATTCTATGATTCTACTTACGAGTTTACTCAAAAAACGATTTTGTATGCGAGTTAAATCGAAATCTCATCATCAATTCGTCAACTCGTACAAACGTACAAGTAGACTCGCGAGTTTGACAACCATGATGCCACAAATAGTATCTAAACTTTCACAAAATATGTAATTAGGTACCTAAACTTTAAAATTGATCAATTTAGTTCTAAACTTTAAAATTGATCATTTTAGTACTTGAAAAAATTTTTCATACACATTAATAATACTTCTGTCAAGTTATTTTAGGTACTAAATTTATCGATTTCAAAGTTTTTCAAGTATTAAATTGATCAATTTCAAAGTTCAGGTTCTTGATTATACATTTTGTCAAAGTTTCAGATACCATTTGTGACATTATCCATTTTTAGTAACTATTTTCATGTTATTCGTTCTAAAAGTGCTTTTTAATTAACATATTTAACCTTAAAATTTTAATCAAATCAAGGTTTTTATACTAAAAGTGTCTCGATATTTAAAAATCTTATTCCACCTTATTTAAGGGAAATCATATCTTCTAAGAGAAACAAAAAGTTATGGATATATATAATAAGAAGAAGGCTCTCCCTTTTTTGTTTAACCATTAAAATAGAGAATGGGTAATCCACCTAATAGTCCTTACTTATAAATCGGGATAGCCGCTAGACTATCCAAAGAAAAAACCTTAATAGTGCAAATAAACTTAAATAAGTGTAGGATGGAATTGATGTTTGCAATGATATAATGAGGACAATGTGCATCGCGTCACGCCCACATGCAGATAACTTCACTGTAACGTGTGTAGGCAATTTGTTATTGAAAACTTAAGGCCTCCCGTAGCTACAATTTTACGAGTAGCATGCACTAGTCTTACATTAAATCAACCTTGTCGGAATCTAAAGCAAAAGCCCAAAATGAGAACAAATGATCTTAAGAATGATAATCCATTTATTTTCAGAAATCGTACTATGGCAGACGCTTCATATTTATATCATCTCATTAAATTTTTACAATTGTGCATAGTAAGCTATAGGGATGCAACCGGGTTGGCCATTAACAGGTTTCCAACCCGTCCAACCTAATGAAAATCTTATAGGATAATAGGGTTGGATTTGGACATAGGTAAAAAATCCTGTAGGGAATTAAGGTCAAGTTTAGATACTAAAACTCGATGAATACTACTCGACCCGTTAGTCTTAGTAAAAAAAATTTGTAATGTAAATACATTCACTAAATATAAATATAGTAATAGACTAAATTTAAAAATAGGTTGGCAAAGAGAATGTGTATCGCTATATTATTAAACTATTATTTTATTGGCTTAAAGTCTGCTGAATCAATTGAAAAAAAAAAATAAGCAAGGCAGTTTCAAGTTGATAATTAGGCGGATGGTCAAGTAGGTAATCGGGTTGATAGTTAGGTGGGTAACTGGGAGGATGGCGGATTTTAAAGTAAACCCTGTAGGGCGGGTTTAAACCTTATAGAGTTATAGGATTGGGTTTGGTATGTCCTACAGTGTAGCATATTCGGGTTCGAGTTCATATGACCCACCTGAAACCCAATCCGATTGCATCCCTAGTAAGCTATCTTACTGGCTCCTCTATTAGGTATTTCCTTTTGCCTTTTCCTTTTTGCATATTGTGATACACCTGGAGCGTTTTATATTTTCTCTGGTCCTTGAACTAAATTTAACCTAAGAGAAAATATAATTTTTTTTCCTTTTCAATTTTTTTTAAAAATTCCTATCTAAAACAAAATGAAAATTTGTGGTTAATTTGGACAAACAATGGAATTAGACCATAAAAATGAACTAAACTATTTTAGAAAAATATAGTAATAATTTAATTTTAAATAAAAAAATTTTGTTATAACATTGCATTTAAAAATAAATTTTAGTTTTGTTTATTAAAATGCATATTTGTTCAACTTTTGTGACCATAATTTATAAATTATATACAAGTTGACTAAAATATTATTTGTTAATTTTATAAATAAAATTAGTCGTTAATAGATATGTGATGAGAAAATTTTGAGAATGTAATACATGAGCCATTCATTTAAGGTTACTTTTGCATTAATTCCATGAAAGGGACAATTGTACAATTTAACATTTTACAACAATAAGAATATCACAACATTTCATGAAATAAAGAGGGATGAAATCAAGAGATGAACGATGATTTGAGCAACCTCTCTTAGGGGATGAAATCAAGTTTGCCACTTTCCAGCTTAGGGCATTAAAAGCACCAGGTCTAGATGGCTACCAGGTATATTCTACTAGTGATGCTGGCATAATGTGGGTAAAAGCGTGTAGAATGTGGTCATCTCGTTCTTAAACATAGGTATGCTCCTTGTTTCTCTCAACCTCTTTGAATTGTTCTTGTACCAAAAATTCCATCCCCATAAGAAGTTGAGCACTTTCGTCTTTCGCCTAATAAGTCTGTGCAAATTCTTGTATAAAATCATATCTAGAGTTTTAGTTAAAAGCTTGAAGCCCTTTTTTTGGTAGTCTTCTTTTAGAATCACAGAATACCTTTATGTGTGGCCATATGATTCACCATAACATTGTTATTGTCCACGAAGCATTCCACTTCCTCGGAACCAAAAACTATAATAGAAAGACATATCATGACTTGAAACTAGATATGAACAAAGCTTATGATTGAATCGAGTAGGATTTTTTTAGAGAGGTGCTAGCTAAGTTGGGTTTTTGTGACACATGGATTAAATGGGTAATAGAATGTGTGACTGCAGTGTCATGTAGAATCCTTGTCAATAATAAGGTCGTTGGTCATGTGATGCCTTCAAGAGACCTAAGACAGGGAGAACCCTTATCACATCATCTCTTTTTTAGTTGTGAATGTCCTATCCATGAGCATTGAAAGAGATGTCCCAAAGAATTGCAGTATATGAATGAGCAATAAAAGATCATGTCTCACCATCTCAAACTTGCTATTTGCTGATGACTCTTCGTTTTTTTCTTAAACCTTACCCTAAGAATGCACAAACATTGAAAAACATCATTTAAGACTATTGTGTGGCCTTAAGGGAGAAGGTGAATCTGCAAAAATCTAGTGTCTCCTTTAGTAAGAACACCCCACCAGAAAAAGTAGATGAGATATGCAGTGTCCTGATGATCCCTGTTACTTCTAACCTAAGGAAGTACTTAAGCCTCCTAACAATTTAGGGTAGAAACAAATCAAAGGCTCTCAAGATTTGTTAAGGATAGAATCAGACAAAAGTTGAAGAGTTGGAAGAGATTCTTAATGTCTAGTGTAAATAAAGAAACTAAGATAAAAAAAATTGCAGGGTGATACCCACATATTCCATGAGCTACTTTGAATTCCCTGCCAAGTGGAGCAAAGAAGTGAGCTCCATGATAGCATAATACTGGTGGGGACAAACAGAAGAGGAGAGAAAGATCCATTGGCAGAGTTGGGATAGATTTACTCTTCCAAAGAATAGAGGAGGCCTTAGCTTCAAGGATCTTTAAGACTTTAACTCACTATGTTGACAAAACTAGCACAAAGAGCAAACTCAAACCCCCATGCCCTATGAGTCTGGGTTCTCAAGAGCATCTTGTAAGGATCCGACATGCCTTAATTCTAAAATCGGGCACATCTAGTCCCTAACCACCTATAATACTTAAGTACCATACATAAGGTTGTCCGAAAACATAATGTTTATGTTGACTGCTTAATTAAACTTGCTTTAAAATAAATTTCTTATGAAGACTGCTCACTAGGAGTAGGTTTGCTTTGCAATTATATACATCACTAGTACCACTGCTTGATACTTCAAAAGATTACAAAACTTTGGTCATTACAAAATATGATAGAAAGCTTGATTACTTTATGTTACAAACCTTAGGCTTATAAGTAAGCCTCTAATCAAATGATAAACAAAACTTTCACAAAAGTCTTAACAAGTCTTTTTCAAAAACCAACATTTTAAGGTCTTGGTCCCTATTTGTCTCATTCGTCTAGAAACTCTTCAAAGTCCGAGCCATACCCCAAAGCATCATAAAGCTCATCTTCATTAGCACTTGGAAATGAAAACAAGAGCCAAGGCTTAGTACACAGTAACACAAACAAATACAAAATGGTATAAATTCTTAAACTGATGCAATGTAGCAATCATTACGTTATTATGTAAAGTTAAGTATAACAAATCAACATTGAAGTATCAAAACTTTAATAACAATTCATTGGGAAACCGGGTTCCTAAATAATAGTAGTTGTTTAGGGGATTGACACGGACAGTCTAAATACCTATATTTCCTATATGAGCATCCACAAAGATAATAGTTTCATCTAAGGTTCACAGTAGTTTCTCATCTTTACTTAATTTAAACCATAATATCATTTCGTTCAACCGACCCCATAAACGTGAATTTAAGTCATATTACTTCCTTTTAAGAATAAGCAAACATTATACCAATACTATTACCTCTATCTACTACCCGTTGAGCCACTTATAAAGTGTTATTACATCATGACACGGTGATGGCCTAAGTGCCTAGACTACTATGCTTGGTTCTAAGCAGGATTACCGCTCCCTGGACCGATTAAACAACACAAGCACAACCAATTCAAATATTTTAAAGTCATCTTTGTTACAAGTCGATTACTAAATACCCCAAAGAACTTATATTCATAGCAAAGGGCTAGTGAACAAATATGACTGAGTAGGAGAATCTGTTAGAGGAAATTAGTTTGTATAAAATTTTAACATCAATCGCAACAACATCAAATTTAAATAAAATCTATATCAATTCATAACTTAGCATTTATACCTATATCTATATAATACATTCTATTATCCTTAAATTTATTTATTTTTTTATAAAGATCACAAATAGGTACATGACTGTGCTTCTCCCTGTGTTTCCCTTATATGGGAAACATGCCCAAAACATATCATCGTATTATCGTCATGTTTTGTTTGTGAACTTAACTTAGAGAGAAGCACGATGTGATAGAGCAAGCCGTGTTTCAGTTATGCTTCTCTTTAAGTTAAAAAATCAGTAAGAAACGTGATGTAATAGGACAATTTATGTTTGTCTTGTGTTTCATTGTTATGTCAAACACTTCAAAAGCTAGAGAGAAACATGTGTAATAGGGTAATAGTGTTTTAGCTATGTATCATTAAAAACCAATTCCGTAAGAAATCAAAGAGAAATAAGGTGAGATAGAAGTGACCATGTTCCAATCGTGTTGTTGCGAAATTTCATTTGTCAAGTACACAATAAGAAGCATGGTGGGATTTGGCCGCTATGTTACCCCCGTGCTTCTTCTTGAGTAGCCTTATTTTTAAGACTTGGTGAGATACATGACCAAAAACATCGCCACGTGTTCCCCTGATGCTCACCTTCGAAAAATAGAGTATGCAAATCTTTACACTTCAACATCCAATTTTACTTCAACCACTTTACATACACTCACCACACACGCTTAATAGCACCATGCTTACATAAACTCAGCATTTTCATCATTTAACAACATCTACAACTTCCATAACAACATTGGAGCATCTCGTAAATCATACCAATTCATTCATCTATCCAAAACAATCACAACAACTTCATTAATCTATTCTTATAAGCTCCTAAGATTCATCTAAGCCTAAGAATCACTTTATTTTATCAAAATTACCTATAATTCACTGAAAACTCGTTTTAGACAAGTCTTGTACTCATGAATGAAACAAGCAAATAAATGATTAGAAGGGTATGTAAAGCTTCACCTTGATGACCTTAGCTTATAGATGAAACTAGAAGAAATTCTTAATGAGTTTTGCAGAATATTTGAGCAAGAAGGTAGTTGTTTGTGCTTAGAAGAGGCACCTGATTGGAGGCCGCTTTTAGGGTATGTTTTAGAGAGAAACTTTGCAGATATTTCACTTATAATTATCTAATATCTGCCTTTTGACTTTTGTGGCATTAGAAGAGTAAAGAAGGTTGTATTAATGGGCTTGAGTTTTCATTTAGCAAGAGTTGGGGGCTTGGACTTAGCTCCATAACATCAGAAAAAAAAAAAAAGAGCTCACATTAAAGAATTGAATAACACAACATTAAAGAATTGAATAACACAACATTAATTCCAATACTTAGCTAACTATCACAACCAAAATTATTTCACTAAACAAGCAAAAACGTATATGTTAATTAATTAAGTATACTTAATTTAAGATACTTCGTTATTTCTTGCTTTAGAAAAACAACACAACACAATATAATGCAATGCAATTCAATATATCTCATTACAATTGATAATTACACGTAAGCTTAAAATTTAAATCAATAAGATTATCACAATCAATTTCACGAATTTAAACAATCAATACATGCAAAATAATTAAATAAAATTGGTTTAAGATATTTCACATCTATTTTACCTACTCATCAGTTTTGAAAGCTAAGAAGGGCTTTAGAGACTCATGAGGATGGGAAAGTCTCTTACATGGAAATAACATCTTCCTAAAGGTAGAATTTTTAGCAAGTTAGTGATGGTCAATCTATAAGAGCAGTAACTAAGAAATTGATTCCTAATCTTGAGTCCAGTCTCCCAACTTTTAGGGAGAAACATTGCAATTTGGAAATAAAGGCAACGGATTTGATTCATGAGCAGTCTAGAACTTGGAATGTCCATGAGCTGAACCATTCGTTTACACCATGTACTGTTAGAGCTATATTGAAGATCCCCCTCTTAGTAGGTTGCAAGGAAGACAAATTAATCTGTTCTCATGAGAAGTTGGGTAAGTGTAGTGTCCTAACTATCTCAATATGACCATTGGAACTCTCAGAGAGCGCTTGCTGAGTTTGATTTTTTTGCCTCTAAGACCCACTACCTGAAAATTTAAGAAGCACAAGGTTGGAAGGGCCAAGTACTTTAGGCTCTAGCGAATCTTTTACGAGGTTAGTGTGTCACTCCATAGTTGAATTTAGACCAAATTCGAGGACTATTTCACATTGTCATGCCTTAATCCACTTAGCTGACACTTTTCTCCTCATTTGATTCAAATCTCCCCGCCTTGACATGGAACCCTCAGAAGTTATGTCCATTAAACTAATTCTAATGTTGCTTTTGATGCCGGCTTCGAAAAGGCGACCTTTACTTTTATTACTAGAGACTCCAGGGGTTAGTTATGTGGTGGAGGAGCCAAAGCATGCTTGTTGGATTTTGTAGTTTTAGTAGAAACCATGGCAATGCTAAATGCAAAAAATTTGCTCTAGAAAGGGGATCGATAGATTCGATCTTTGAGATAGATTGTCTAAATGTACACCAGACTCTCATTGCACAAATGGCACTACCTTGGCAAATTAGCACGATCATCTCCAATATCAGACAGCTGGTTATGAGATTTAGGCACGCTAGCTCTACTTGGTTAGATGTCAAGCAAATCAAGTTGTCAATTTGGCTGCTATACATTAGAATGAGATGTATCTTAGCAGCTAAGTCTAAGTGTCCGCACCTCCTTTAGCTTCTCTTTTTTATTTAATGCTTTGGATTCTAATAGCTCAAATGAGGTTGATGAAATTGCTCATGTAATGTCTACCTTTCAAATTTAATGAAAGATCTTTTGAAAAGCTGGAAAACAGAAAAAAAAAAAAAAGAAAGGAAAGAGGCCTAGCTACTACAACCAAGGCAAACACATTTACTGCATTCGCATAATCAAGACAATTACAAGTACAAGTTATATTAGCTTATAATCCTTGCTAAATATTTATACTGTTTTTAAGTAAGCTAACTAACTTGAAACATGATATGTCTAATTATTTCCTTCGATATTGTAAGATTTATCAAAAATAGGATAAATTACATCATTAAAAAGTATCACTATTTAAGGGTAAATTTACTTAAAGTATTAATATTTCGAATGGTTAAAAAAAAATTAATATTTGGAGGTAAATTCACTTATCATTAGCATTTTGAATGATCAAAAGAAAAATTAACATTTCACAAAATGAGTAAAATAATGTATTAATCCAAATGTCAAATAAGGAAAATTATGAAAAGTTAATATTAATTCAAATGTCAATACCTCAAATGAAATGTTAATGCCTCGTTTGATTTACTTTGTAAGACACCGATTCCTCTTTCTAACCACCCAAAATGTTGACATTTTGAATAAACTTAGTCCTTAATATTGATATCTTTTGGTATAATATACCTTAGAATATATCCTTGAATGCTGTAATTAAAATTGAATACCATCTCAAATTTAGTTAAAGTTTTATCTAAGACTAAAATTGTTACACAACATTTTAAAAATGTAATACTTGTACATGTACTAATATTTTTTTTTATATTTTAATGGAAAATACTTTACAATCATCAATAGAGGGAAATGTTAAGTTTGTGAACCTAGTTTGGATGATAATTGTTGCGTGAGCTAATTCTGGCGGTAGAGTTAAGCTCCTGTAAATAAAAAAAAAGTGGTTAGATATGTACCAAGGGATTGTCCAGCGTAACCACTTTGATGCTCAAGTCAGTCAATATGTTATTCTTCCTTCAAAGAATAGTAATACACAAAGAGAAGCTTATGGAATTCCTTTTTTTTTTTTTCCTGAGTAGGAAAGGAGGTATTTATAATATTTAGGGTCATACAGGATGGGTCCATCGAATCTCTTTGGGTTAGGGTGAATCACGACTTGATGGCTGACTTGGTACCCAAGGTAAAAGGGTTCCGAGCTGAGGAGTGACTATCGTAAGGAGTTTGGCCAGGCTAGTTGTGTCCCATTAGGTCCCAAGATGGGACTCAGATACTTTGTGGCTTGGGAACCTGGGCGAGCTATCGATTGTTACTCCTAGCGAGTTGAACCTTATGAGGGCTCGCTAGTGATTGAAGACATTTACCTTCAAGCTCTAGCTTATGGAGAAAGTTTCCATCTAGCTTACAAAAAGCCTTAAGTCGGTATAAGTGATAACCGGGTTCTTGCACTAAGCTAAGCTTATATCTTCCCCTGTATGGGCCTTTCTTGAGCAAGTGAGGTGGGCGACCGATTGGGCCATGAAGCCTAGTCATGACAATGGTAGGATAAGCGGGTCATAGCTCATATTTCATTGTCAACAATAATAAAAATGAATGAAATTTACTAACAAGTTTGTATTGAATAAACATAGAAGCAAATGTGAAAGGTATTAAGAACAACATAGATGACATTTTGACTAAAATATAAGTTGCTATTGGAGTGACTATAGAATGTTCTTAGACTTATAAAAAGAAAGAAGGTATATTGACAAGAAAAGGAAGCGGTATAGGTGGGATAATAGAAAACCAAGTGTTTATATATTTAATTTTTGAAATTTAGTGTCTCATCTTTAAATTTTGGCAATTAGTACTTGTGTTTTTCAAATTATGTGCAATTTGTTGTCTATGTTATATAATATTTGACAAATTTATTTTGATGAAAAGATAATGAAAGACGAAGTGCTTATACTTTTCATTTTTGGCAATTTAGTACCATACATTTAGATTTTAATAATTTTTGGCTAAATGTTTGTTTTTATCTATCATCAAAATAAATTGTTTATAAAATATTATTTAACAAAAACACTGGATCACACATACTTTAAAAATATAAGTAATAATTTGCAAAGTCTATAGATAAGACACTAAATTGCTAAGAATTTAAAAACATATACTTAGTCTGTCTTTATCCTTACAAAGGTTATTGATTGAAGATAGAATATGTTTTGAGAATGGTCAATAGAAAGTGCTTTGACAATCATGAATAATTTTTAGTTAAGTATACAAGCAATTTAGTTGAACATAGGGAATTGCATATAATTATATAAAGATATATCAAGAATCATGCTTCATCTATCTAATATTATTTTTTGAAAATAAATATATTCATTAATAATTCAAGAATTAACTCTACTAATATGATATATTTATTTAGTACATCTAATTATTTTTCACTATTGAAGGTTGGACATAATAATATATATATATATTGAATATTTGAAGTGAACCATTTTTTATGATCGATTTTTTATATCAAAGTAACATTTTAATGAAAAGTTTTGATTATTTTTATGAATATGTGAGTTAAGATAAGAACAATTAGTAATAATTTATCTTGTCGAATATTGTTGGTTTTTTAAATTTGAGTAAAATTTGAAGTTGGATTTTAAAATATTAGCGTCAATTCTTAGTTTAGTAGGATTTTTATTAGCTTTGAGGATTTTCGAATTTGGTCAATTCCACTTGAAAAATCATTGTTAGTGCTGTAAAAAATATGGCTATTGGCTTTAAAGATTGCAACTTGATTCTTATCTTCTTGAGTTGAAAAGATTTGATTGAGACAAGTTCAACTCATTGTTTCAAATAAGTTTAGCTAATAGCCTATAAAAAATTTAGACATAAGATAAGCAATTTTTTAAGGAAAAATTATACTAGAATGTCACAATATTTGGAGATAAGTTCATTTGGAGTCACAATGTTGGTATAAGTTTATTTTAAGTCACAACGTTTGAATGGTTAAAAATAGGTCACGCGTTTGGGATAAGTTTACTTTTTGTCACAATATTTGAAAAATGATTCAACTCAGGTCTCCATGACAGCTCAACTGGTGAAATGTGTTCCTTTTGAAGGAAACAAAAGGCCTAATTTTGGGGTTCGATTCTTAATGGTCGCAGCCAAAGTCAGTTTAACTTGGAGAACAATACGTTTAAGTGTTTGATCCTTGCCCTGAGGTTACTCTTGCGGGGTGGTCACTTGCGTGGGCCAGCTCGCCTAGGGGACAGGTGCACTTCCCTACTGCTGAGGTGGTAGGCCAAGGATGGCAAGTCGTTACATATAAAGGTACCTTTGATATGTGTCCATGGAGACCTGAATTTAATTATTTTTTTTTAAATTTGTGATCCAAAATGAAATTATTCTGACCATTGACCTCTTTTTAACCTCTCTAAATTATTGTGACCCAAAATGTACTTACTCCCAAACATCGTGACCTTCTGATGTAATTTATTCAAATTTTTAAATATAAGACTAGCTTTTTAAGGAACTTTATGGATGTCCATGTCTTAAAAATGTAGCTGAAAAAGTATACTGACTCGTTTAAGAGACCGCAATATATTATTACATAATTTCGACTCTTATAAAAAAAAATAAATTGAAGTTTGGTCCAATTTATCAAATCATGTACTTGCATTTAGTTCCATTTCATAAGTACAAAAATTCATGAAAAATCTTCTTCTTCTTCTTCTTATGTTTTTATTTATATAAAAACGTAAAACTCATAGAGATGCAATTTCTATTTATATATGACCATGCTTTAAGTCTGATTGAAGTATTCAAGACATGTTAAAGATGCATGAATCAAACTTAACGCTTACCTACTGTTAGAACGTATGTGCTTAGATTAATATGAGGAAGTTAATGTGTAATTGGATCTAGTTAATGGAAGGTAGCTGTGTCTAAAAAGTCTTACTAAATTCAATCATGGTACTTTATTACTTACACATCAGTGATGTTGCCTTTAATGACTACTTTATTACATATATTTTAATAAAGTTGTCCTTTACTAGCTGATGTGGGACTCTTGTAATCTCCATTTTGCATCATTCCCTTCAAGTCTAACCAACTTAATTTAGTTGTGACTTATCTTTTCATTATCTTAGGCTTTATTTTTTTAAGCTCTTTCTTTTTTTTTTAATTATAAAAACATGACCCGTGTTTTGGTATATTTACAAATAAATGATCCGAGTTTTGATTTTTGACAAATACATAACTTGTGTTGTGATAATTTTACAAACAAACGACTTGAGTTTTGATTTTTCACAAATACATTACTTATATTTTTATCATAAAGTGACAAAATACAAGTGATGTATTTGTCAAAAATAAAAACTCATGTCATTTATTTGCAAAAATACAAAAACACAAGTTATATATTTGTAAAAAATAAAACTTAAGTCACTTGATTGTCAAAATTTCAAAACACAAATTATGCATTTGTAAAAAATAAAAAATCTAGTCGCTATTTATAAAAGTATCAAAATTCAAAACACGAGTTATATTTTTGTATTTTACCTTTTTTTCTCCTTTTTTGTTTTTCCATCATCAAGAGATTTATTTTGTTGAAACTTACGGGCTTAAATTTATATGGAGGAGTTAATGTGGAATTGCGTCGGGAAAGTGTGAAATTGAGCTGCTTAAAAGTAATTTGGTATCTAAAATGTTTAAGACAATTCAAACTTAATACTTTATCCCTTTTGTTTTTATATTTTAGTTAAGTGGTTCCTTATTAGCTATATGGACCATTATAGTTCCCATTTTTCATCAAGCGTATGCACATGTACCAATTGGCTAAGGCCCATACTTGGTCTAACTCAATCAAAAATAATATTCAAACTCTCTCTTCTTATAAAAATAGAAACAATGATGAAACACATATCAAACTCATGGCTAAGAAGGTTAAGTAAGAATTCAGCCGCTTATCATGACTACTAATTTGCTTGCGTAGCCTAATCCTGTTGTGCAGGGAAATCATTTATGATAAATCTTGAAGAATAATTTTAGGCCTTAACTGCAATGGATTGTTTTTGTGTTGGACTTTTTACTTGTGAGCATGGTTGTTGAATTTGCGATTTTGTTATTCATTAGAAGGTATAGAATAGGAAAAAAAAAAAAAAATCATACAAAATCGATAAAATCATGAATTTGTGAAATCGTACGTTTAAATTTATAATTCTACTTAAAATTTGCACCAAGATGATTTTATATCAATTATAATAAAAAAAACTTAAATAATTACAAACCATGAAATCATATAGTAAACTCATGATTTTGACAATTATACTTGCAAGATGGACAATTGAAGCTTTTATTTGTGGTTGTAATATGTTAACTTATAGGTAGATTATTATTATTTTTTTTGCCAAAAAAAGAAGAAGTTAAAAGTGATGCCAAGATATTAATCATCCATTATCCAACAACTTACAACATGATGCAAAAAATGGAGGGCATAAAATCCAAAGAAATCAGCTCCAGGAGAGAGGATAGTGGATTAATCCGCTAGTCAAAAAGGCACTCCTCTTCCTATAGTTGGAAGCTACCTACTACTATTAAATTAGCAGATCTAAAATATAGACAAAAATAATATACTTATCATGAAAAGATCTCAACAATATGCAAGCCTTATCAAAGAAAGGCCTAGACGACCAATGCAAAGATTAACCTAACAACCTAAAGGCTTCAACCATCACTATACTGCCCATTAAAATTACAACGCTACACCGAACCATATCAGCAATAGCTCTAAGGTGAGGACAACAACTCAGTCTTTAGTTGCTTATGGGCTTAGGGAATACACTAAATTAGCTGCACCTTGCAACAGACAACCATTGGAAGCACGACGGGATCATCAACATTCACCCGTATTGTAATCCCCTTAATTTTACATAACCCAATTATAATAAATATTATAAATAAAATTTATAATCATAAAAGAACTATAATAAAAATATGATAAATCACTCCAAATTTTTTGCGATTTAAATTTTTAAGTATAAACAAATCGGAATAAAGAATCTTTATCATTAAGACTTTACAAATTCATAATGTTCGAAATAAAGAATAAATAAAACTATTTAATATTTAAAAACTTAAGTTTTAATGTTCAAAACATATCAATATCTTTAAGTTAAAATAAATCTGAGTCTATAGAAACTAAAATTCTGATCTAATCTAGTAATTTATAACTAGTAAAAAGAACAAAGTAACAAATATATAATAAAAATTAAATTTATAATCTAATAAAAACTCTAGAATCAATCTATAAATAGAAATGAATTCATATGTAATTTCAAACCTTATAAATTTATAATAAAGTTGAATTAAGGGCAACATAATACTTAATTTATCAAAATACCACCTAACAAAACTTTTAAACAAATAAAATATAATTTACGATAGTAAGTATAAAAACTGAAAAGTAAAAATTTTAAACTAAAGATTATATGTATACTATAGGATTCAGAATATTTAATATCGTTAATATGAAAATTTTTATCCAAAAATATTAACGAATCAGTATTTATCATACGTGTCATTTAGATCCATAAAATTAACCTTTTGCACTAGTTCATATTTTTGCCCACTCCTTACATAGTTATTGGTTATAAATTTATCATCTTCTTTTTATTTTTGTATTTCCATTCATCCTATATCCCCTACATTTTTTTTTTTATTTTTCTCACGTTCTCTTTTCCCTTCTCATTTTGAACTTCCATATACGTGACAAATGTCCGACAAATGTCTAGCAAAAGTGCAAAAATTAACACACATACACATATTTTTAATAGAAATTCTATGTATATACCATAGTGTTAAGAATATTTAATAACAAGGATATGGAAATTTTCATTTAAAAATATTACCAAAAAATATATATCATACGTATCACTCGGACCCACAAAATTGATTTTTTTTTTTACATGTTCATATTTTTCCCCACTTCTTACATAGTTGTTGGGTATAAATTCATCATCTTCTCTTTGTTTTTACATCTTTATTCATCATATCTTTCTTACATTTTTTTTATTCTCTTCACGTTTTCATTTCCTCTTTAAATTGTTTGAAACTCCTCTGTACGCAACCAACAGAGGCAAAACACTTAAAATAATTATCATATTTGTACCCATTTAGCTTAATAAACTATCCTAAAATTTAGATAATTATTAACCAAATATTATTATAATAATTTTTCTTCAAATCTGATACAAAACTTATACACATATGGTACAAGTTGGGAGCAAATTGCGGTACAAATAACAGTAGAGATGTTCTTAAAATTCATGCAGCCGAAATCCCTCAACAATTTGCACAAATAATACATGGAAAAACTCAACAAAACACACATAAACCAATCCTAAATAGCCAAGCAAAGCTAAGCATTAAATGCATAAGAAGACTTGCAAAAAACAAATCCAATTCGGTGAAGAATATCAACCAAAACAGCTGCTACATTCTTCCTCTTCTTCTTCTATTTAAGTCCTTCATTTACAAGAGAATAAAAACTTTTATTTGCAACAAACAAAGCTCAAACTCTCTCTAAGAAACCCCCTTAAAATAACCACAAATCATACCATCTAAGGCTAAACAAACCCACTTAAACAATATAAAAAAATCGCATCAAACAAGTCTCCATAACCTAACTTCCATTAACAAACTTCTAAGCTTGGAAATAAGAGTTTAAGTAAGGTTAAATTCGTTTTTAGCTAGTTTGAGTGTTAAACATTGCCTAAGCAATGTTTCTTATTATCTTAGGTCCGAAACTAGTGTGGGAAAGGAGTTAGAACGCCCAAACTCGGATTAACAAGGCAAAATTCGTAAAAACCTTAGATAAACTATTTAAATTTGAAAAACAAGGATTAAGTTGGAATACTATATGTTGATATATGTGTATATATAATAGGTAGAAATACTTAGGAAGGCTTTAGAAATATATATATATGTATATATAATATAAAAAAATTGAAATTTGAAACAGAGTAAAAGGAAGAAGACGATGGATAATACCTACACAGCAATAATGCCGGCGGTGTAAACCAATAGGCAGGCGGCATAGTGGAAAGGCTGGCAGCTTTCATGCCAGCCTTCATCGAAATAGAAGCTACGTGATTTTTGAAACACATAAAATTACACGTACACCGGTGATGTAGAGTTATACACCGGCGGCGTACAGGCCTACGATGGCGGCCTTCAAGGCTGGCTTACCCTAGAACAAAACGTGTAAAATCTACACAAACGCCGACATCTAGGTCCGCCAGCGTCGCATATAAAATTTTCCAAATTAAGTCCATTCCGTCCAAAGCCAATACATTATATATTTATATATTTATCATTATAACCTGTAATATTATTATAAGTATTACTCTTAATGATATCATTACTATTATTAGTACTATGAGTATTATTATTATTATTGTGATATGTAATATTATTATTATTGTCATTGAAATTGCTATTGTTTTAATAAAGTTATTATGAAAAATAATATTAGTGTCACTGATAAACTATTTTATAATTATCATTATTAATATTACTAATATTATTATCATTATTGTTAATATTAGTGTATCTTATAAATAAAATAAAGTATAATAATTATAAAATACATATTTTATACATAAGAATGGAAATCAAACTAAGCTAAATTTTTAAATAATGTAATGCCTATACATAACAAGAAAATTATATGAAGTATATGAAAGAGACACGACGATACTAAACAATAGTAAATAAATACGAGTACCATAGTAGGTCAGATAAGGAATAATATTAGAATAGCAATAATAATAGTTATAAAAATATAAGCCTGCTAAATACAAATTTTTCAAATACCGATAGATATATAAATACCTAATAAGATCAAGACAAGCAAAATGAAAATAAATAATTAAATAATAATTAATTACCATAGGACCATAAAATGACCAATACATGTACTAGAAATTAAATTAAATAAAAAGACAAGACACTTAGACAATCATAAAAGTTTAGTTGCGTTATTTACATTATGTTAATAAGTATTTTGTCTTAATAAGTAACAATGAATTATAAATAATATAAATAGGACTAATATATCTTAAATGAATTATTTTATTAAGTAAAATCATATTAGATTGATTAAGCTAATTAAAATAGATTTAGTAATTAAATTGGGTGATTAGTTTTAATCAACTCGGCTTAGATTAATATACTAGAAGAAAACCATAAAAAGGAAGGAGTACGTAATTTCTAAAATACGTTTAATTTAGAATTAGTGTAAATTATAAGTATAAGTTATATTGTAATTAATATGGTGAATATGTTGTTTCAAATATCCTATTTTCAAAACTAATAGAAAGATAGATTGGTTAAATAATAACATCGGATAACCATCACAAATAAGAAGACTTCTCTTATAAATTCCATAACTTTAATCATAAGAAAATAATATATGTATATATATATATATATATAAAGATAAAATTCCTAGTTAACTAAGTAGAGTATATACCAAATTTGATAACTAGGACCCGAAAGAATATTGTCAATATCATTATATAAATAATAATAAATATATGTTATTTCATTTTCATAGGAAAAATATATCAGTTCCCGAATTTCCAGTAGCATATTCCGATAGTTTAGCGAGGACCACAGGTGAGTAACTTTGACCTTATCATACTGTTTGTATAAACCCCCAAATTTTTGGAATCGGTTTAGCTTAAAACCCTAATCTGAAAGTTAATCGGAACTTTAAAGTCAACAAAACCCTAGTTAGACGTAATAGCTTAAGCTCGACAATCCCGAATAAGCAACCCGGAGAAAGTAAGTAAGAATTTAGTATGTAGAATAATGCGCAATTATCCAGTGAAGCTTAAAAAGATTAGATTAGTAAAACCGCGAATGGTTTTGAACCCCATTAGACGCAGTTCTTGAAAAACGTGTCCTGGGGCTCGAAATAGTAAAAATATTCCAAATATACCGTTAGACTCGTAAAAATATAAAGATTTCAAAAATATCAATTTTATAATTTTTTGGTAAATAAAAATAACAGATATCGCAATTATACGCGTATTTTCTTACTACTAGTACTTTATTAGTCATATTTACTTTACATTACACTATTCACTACTATTCTACACTATTCTTTTATCTCTACTTTTTCTTATACCTACTCTTACAAACACCACAACCTATAACCTTTACTTTTTACCTTCCCATAACTTTATTTCACATCTACCTTACTTATCACTATATTTAATCAACAAAAATACAAAAATTAAAACACTCCCTCTCTCCTCTCCTACATGGCTGGCACCCCTTCCCTCTATCTCTCTCTCAATTTGTTTTATTTTTCTTTTATTTTAATCACACAAAAATCACTTCACATTTTCCTATAAATACCCCCCCTCTCTCACTTCTTTCACACAATTACTACTCACAAATTCTCTACAAAAATTCTCTCAAATTCTCCTCTCAAAACTCTCTTCAAATATCCTTCAAAAACTTTCTCAAAATAATCCCAAAACCACTTCCTACCTATACAAAATTCATAACCACACAACACTCCAAAAATCTTCTTTAAGTAAACTTCTCTTATTATTTTTCTTCTCCTCATGTCATTTAACTTTACATGACCATGGTGTGAGTTTTCAAAAACTAAATGTTATGGAAGCTACACTATGTTCATGCATTGTTCTTGTTCATGAAAATCCATTTATGAATATATTGTTTTTATTTTGTTCATGTTATTATTATTATACCTAAGTATCATTATATATCTATATATATACTTATTCTTTAGAGCATATAAGCTCACTTGCAATTTATTTATTTATTTCATTGCAATTTATTTAATTCTTGCTATTTTTTAAGACTAGTCTCTAGTCTTAGACTTGTCCTCATCAAGTCAAAACAAATTTTTCTTTCTTTCATTTTACTTTTCTTTTGGGACTAGTCTACTTCTTAGTCCCGGGAGCCTTAAAGAAGCTAAGACTCCCAAGACTTGACTTTATTTATTATTTATGTTATTTTTGCTTGCTATTATTTCTTATAAATCATGTTCATTAAGATTGTTGTTCAAATTTTTCAAGTTCTAGAAATAATTGATAAAAAGGAAATTTTATCACTTAGGAATAAGTTTATATGAAATATAAAATCTATGTTTTAACAAAAATAAAGTCATTCCTTTCCAAGTTACTAAAAGAACTCACTACAATTTTAGAAACTACTTTTGTTATGAAAAGCTTTTTAAATAATTTGTTACCCCACTTTGTTTTTCGTAAAGAAAATGATTTTTGACACAAAAATGATTTATATGAAAAACATAACATGAGGAAAGGATGAGAAATTTTCAAATAAAGATATTTTCAAACAAATGGATAAAGAAAAATTGTATAGAAAATAAATAGAAAAAATAACATCAATACAGAGAATTTAGGAAAGAAGAAATTTACTTTTTGAAAAAGGTCATCTAGGAAAAAAAAATAATGATAATAAGTCAAACATAAAGTGATCCTTTGAAAAACAAAATATTCATTTAAAAAGAGTTACAAAATGGATTCTTGTAAACTATATTTTTCTAAACTCCTAGTTGACATTGTTTTACTCAAAGAAACATGATTGAACAACAAACACTTGAGCATGAATAAATATAAGCTATATAGCTATAAAAAGAGGATTTTTCAACGATATATATAACTAAGTATTTATCAAACAAATTTTGAATGATTTAAGGTTTGAAACAAAATTGTTTTTGAGTTAGAAAATTGGTGGTGAATCTGATCACCACTGTTTCGGGGACTAAATGGTTTAGTTTGATAAAAATAGTGTTAGAAATGGATAGATCTCTTCGAGTAGGTAGAAATCGGTATATTATATGCGCAATTCCGAGTTAAAAATGATCAAGTTATGGCCATTTCAAATTGGAATTCTCCTTTATACGAACTTTGACGTTCTCATGACATTGTTTTGTCAAATTTCAAGAATATCATTAAGAAATACTCATTTTGGGTATTTTCTTTAGCTAGGTGATTCCGAAAAAGAATACCTATACTTCGAGGACTATTTCGATTAAGAGGATTGTGTGAGCGACTGATCTGTGTAGAAGAATAGTCGACATGGTATCGTGAGTTTATTTCCTTAAAATGCTTTACTTGTTTGTGCTTGTAATTTAATTGCATTAGAATTAAGAAAAGCCAAATGGGTATGTATGTAAAATAATCCTTTGAAGGAATTCTAAGAATATCGAGGCCGGAATTGATTTAATGTTTGTTTTAGTATAACACTTGATTTGTATGAGATTCTTTGATTACCTTAAATCTGATAATAATAATGTTATGATATCATAAACAAATAGATTCATGCATACCATGAAGTCATAAACAAATAGATTCATGCATACCATGAAGTAAGTCATATTGCATTGGGTTATTATCCTTGGGTGAGAAGAATTGTAGCTCAGGTCGAAAGCAACACTTGGTGTCACGCCCCAAAGGGTACCCTAAACGCGACAGTCCACCACACCCGATATTTAAACTTAAGTATGACATCCTTAGTCATCCCATAGTTTACATATCGAGTGTAAGGTGTACTCACACAACTTTTAGGATCACACTTTGATTCGAGTAGTCTTAAGAAAGCATACATAATTAAGAATATAAATCACAACAAATAAACAGTTAACTTTACAAAAGCCAAGGGGGCATACCCCCCCAAAAAATAGGAGTCTACATCGTTTAGCTCCAATTACACATATATGAATTCACATTAAAGAGATTTTCCTAGAAGTCCACGCCTACACTAGGTCCCGACTTCCTCAAAAGCTCTTTAATTCCATGTGATAAACCTGCACAAAATGTCCTCTCGGAACATCCAAAAATAGGAACGCTGCAACAAAAACTGTTGGGGTATAAGCTAATGCTTAGTGAGATTCATTTTCTTCAAGTAACATGCCCGACCAAGCTAAAATATCTATACAAGCAAGTTATAATTAAGCAACCATATGAATGCACAAGCATATGAGCAAACAAGCATATGACTTTCCGGTAGTCATAAGTGAATGAATTTACGCCCTCCATTCGGGGTTTGGGGTAGTTCATAAGTCATGCAACTACAATTCCAAAGTTGGTCCATAAGACATGCAACCATAGTCCCAATCTTAAGTGGGGTGGTCCATAAGACATGCAACCACAATTTAATGTTGGTCCATAAGTCATGCAACCATAGTTTCATTATTTGAATGGGGTGGTCCATAAGTCATGCAACCCTAATCCCCTTCATTAAAGACCCGCTGCCTCCCGAGTACACCTTTGTCCCACCAAAGACATACTCGACAATGATATAAGACTCACTACGTGATATGCATGTACAGTTTATTCATATAATCATGACATATTACTTAGATAATTTAAAAGTGACCATACAATTTTCAGACATTCCAAATCTATACTAGCTCATACAAGATTATTACAACAAAGCTTGCCTCGATATACTTATCGTTCATTCATGCAAGTTTAGATCACCATTCAAACACAATTTTATCTTTTCCTAAGTCTAATGCCACTACTACTACAAGCACATCCAAGAGCATAATTAATTGAGAAATGAACTCACTTGTCCATGTAGTGAAAATCCACTAGTCGTAATAGTCCTCGGGAAGTGGTAACCCGTCCTCCAATTCACCTAGGTACAAAGAATACCCTCAATGAGCATCTCTTATGAAGTTCTATTAAACTTAACAATTTTATTTACTAAGTTCGTCAATTTCCGTCTAGGTTGAATCCTTAACTTAAAAAGGTCATATCTAACTCATTTTAACTCGGAATTTAGCTTATAATATACCGATTTATACCTACTTCGAAAGAGCTATCCATTTCTAAAGTTAATTCAAACATTTAAGGTCATTTAAGGGTCGGAAACGTACTGTACAGTAGGGTTGCGAAAATTCCAGATTTGAGCCTTTGTGAAAAATTTCCATATCTACTCTATTTAACTACTTAGACCAATTTATTTTAGTCCTAAGCTTGCAAGGGATCCTCAAAACAAAATTAAGAGATTACACACTTATCTAATACCAAACATAAAGTTCAAATGAAACTTCTAAGAATCCATTTTCATAAAACCGAAATTACAAGTTGAAACTCATTGTTTGTTTTGAGTAATTCCTTTACTAAAACTTACTTAGTTCAATGAAAATAATTTTTCCTATATTATGTATCATCAAAGCATTCCATTTTCAATATAAAATACTTGTTTTGAGATCAAAAAGAAGGTTTTCAAAATTGGTCTCCCATAATTACGAATTTCACTTTGAAATTTACAATGAAACAAGACCTAAATTTGTCTTTACAAACACTTGATTTAAGCAATACCTTTTAGGAAAACTCATTTAAACTTATGAAAATTCATTCCTAAAGATATCTATATCAAGAGCCTTTTATATTTTTGTCTAAATCTTCATTTTAAAGTTGAATGATGGGTTCCAAAAATAGGTCTTGGTCTTGATCCGAATTTTCATAAATTTATTTTGGACATATCTCTTGAGAAAATTCATCAAAACTCATGAAAAACAACCCATCACATATTATATCCTAAGAACCCTTCATTTCTTGAATAAAATCCTCATTTGTGAGTTGAAAAACATGTTTTTATTTTGGATCTTTGTCTTGATCCGAAAATACAATTTTTGTTTTTGAAAATAAACTTTGAAAATCAACTTTGATTCTTGTAAGATGAAGCCTTGATGATATACATCCATCAAACCTTCATTTTCTTAACAAAAGCTTCCATTTTAAGACTTGAAAGAGGGTTTTTAAAATAGGGCATTGACAAGTTACGAATTTTTCTTTTTCATTCCAACTTGAATCTAAGATCTACTCAATATATAACCATGAAAGCATAAGAAAAACTTAGTAGTAGGCCTTAAACTTCTAGATCTACACATAAACATAACTAAAGCTTGATAAAACTCTAGATCTACAAGCTATCACAAAAACAAGAAGATAAACAAGCCTTCCATATAACAAAAATACTAAGAACAAAAGAGATCATCATCTAGAGGAGTGTTTCACTTCTTGGCATCATCATCCATAGCCTTTTAAGCTTGTGGAATGTCCTTTGATGCATGAAACATCCATGGTATCATCCTAGAACATCTTATAAGAGCAAAAAGGGAAAGATTACCTCAAATATTGCAAGAAATATGTATGGAAGCAAGAAAGAAAAATGGGACAGCTTGTTTCAAGAAGACAAGGCAAGGAAGAAGAGGAAAAGAGAGGGAAAAAGAGAGAGGAAAAATATAGGGTTTAAATATGAAAGAGGGAAGGAATGAGATGTTTCATAAAGTGTGTTAAATAATTTTTAAAAAAAAAAAAAACATGCAGCTGCAAGGGAGGGGGCTGGCGTGATGTGTAGTGTAGGGGGTGGTTTTGTTTGATTTTAACTTGTATTTTGAAAGTGTAACAAGTTGCATCCATTTGTAACTAAAATAGACTTTAAAATATCAAATAATTGATTAAAAATAATGAAAAGTGGCTAATTTTATGGGGAATGGGCAGCTGCAATTTTGGGAAATGGAAGTGTAAGAAAAAGCAAAAGAAGACATAATAATGTGTAGTAATGATAATGTATGTGTACTTGAGGTATGGGTTGATAAAGTGGCTTTTTGAATAAGAAAATATATAAAATAAATTAAGAAAAATATTTTATTTAAGTAGCAGAATTTTTATGATTTAAATAAAATAATCAATTAAATTATTTTTAGAAATTTAACAATTAGTTACCGGTAAGAGTAAAATAAGCTTATATGAGCTATAACTGATATTTTTAGAATCCGAAAAATTCTAAACTTGATATTTTTGAAATCCTTATAAAAATACGAGTCTAAAAATATTAAAGATATATTTTTAATTTTCCGAGCCCCGGGACACGCTTTCCAAAGCAGTATCCAAACGGGTTCGAAATGAGCCGAAAATGAACCAATCTGATATTTTTAATAATTCAAATATTATTACGGACTATTCTAAACACTTTAATTATTTTTCGACTCCTCGATTTGCGAACTCGGGTTTTCAGGATCTAAACTGTAGGGTTTTACTCAAGATCCGTTGACTAAGGTCTCCGGTAGACTTTCCGGCTTAAGGTTTAGGGCTTAGAAAACAGGGGTTTACATTGGCGAAGTGACCGAAAGCGATTGCTTGGTGACATTAAGGAAATGTTTGGCGGAAGATCTGAAAGTAAGGCTCAATTCAAGTAGACTTCATATGCTTGGCGATATTGGTCGAAAGTATAAATCTTTTTAACTAAAACTACTTGTTTTGAGGTTACGTATCACCAAACCTCGAATGGAGGGCGTAAATCCATTCAGCATATAGTTCTTGGAAAACTATATGCCTTGTTTGCCCACGTGTATGTTGCATCTCATTTGATTAATTAAACGACTTGTTTGAATTTTTGTTACAATAAGTTATTTATGGAAATAGTTCTCACTAAGCCTATTAGCTTATACCCCTATATATATCTTTTGCAGTTCACATATTTGTGGTTAAGGCCACGTGGACCCTGCAGCCAGGTATTTCCCTGTCAGTTAAGGAATTTCAAGATAAAGTTAGTATTGGATAAGCTGTAGAAATACTCTTGTAATAGATTTGTGAATAAGGGAAATGTCCCTAAGCTTTGTAAGATATTGCTATGAATCAATGAATGTTATGAATCCTCTTTTCTTAATTTGTTATTATATTTTCTTAAGCTTCATAATTCCATGTATGGTCCTCTAAATTTGTGAGAGCACGCCTTACACTTAATATCAAAGCTTTTGAAAATGGCTAAGGTTGTCATACTTAAGCTTTGATGTTGAGTGTGGCGGACTATTACATTTAAGGTACCCATTGGGGCATGACAGTTTGTGCTTTATAGTATAGCTACATTTATAATAATAATATATCAAACTAATATGCGTGTGGGGTTTGGGTATACTGCATAATGTTTGGTGTATGTTTGATTACCAAAATTATCCTATTATAAGTGATAAGTTTATTGTATGATAATTACTATACGAAACATGTTAAAATTGTCTATGAATTCTATGATCACCTTAAACCTGACTAAAAACTTTTGACACCACAAAAGAAAATGATTATGCATTACATGATTTGCATAAAAAGTATTTGAGCAAGTAACAGCCTACTACGTGTTAGTATTTCGGCCCTTTGACAATGCTTGGTTGACCTAGGCTAAAAGCTATTAGATCAACGCAAGGTTACCTTTGAATTGTCGGTACTATAAGAACTAAATGGTAAAAGAAGGACGCCGCTTATGGTATTGCTTTGAAATGACTAACACTTAGTAGAGTTTCTAAGGCAGAAAATAGAAAATGAGAGATTTAAGATATGGTTAATTTAAAGAGATAATTAAAGTGAGTATTGTTGTATTCCTGTATGCTTAGTCTCTCTTGGGTAGGTGGGCCATAACAATGTGATCCTTCAACCCCGATGAGAGGGCGTAAATCTTTATCCTGCTTTGGATTCTAGATCATCCAAGCTTGTAATGTGCATATGATTGATTGTTATATTGCATATGATTGATAATTATACTTGTTGGTTATTGTTTGGTGTGTGGTTTGGTTAGGTTATCTCACTGAGCCCATGGTTCGCTCACCCTCCAACAGTTTTTGTACAGGATTAATACTAGCTGGGATTAAGATAGGAATGTATGAAGAGAGCTTTTCCAACAAACTCTATTGAAGATAGAAATATAGGATATTATAAATTTAGAATGTAAATTAGATAATTTTTATAATAATTTGAAATTTGTAAGTCGTAAGTGTGAAACCCATTTTCACTATTTAATAGGGGATACCGATTCTCTGCGATCTTGGTAGAAAGTGGACAATCGGATTCCATAGTTGAAATCCAGTAATATACTATATTATTTATATGAAAGACATTGATAAATAAATAGAGTCCTGTACACTCTGAATTACAAAACGGCTCTCATATTACGGGTGCACACATGATATGATAGCTTTAGATTAATTCTACTAGGTCCCCTTTTGAGGCGTGACACATATAGTATTATTCAGCCTAGGAGTCTGATGAATACAACTTTTTAATTTCTCTGACAAAAAACTAGCTAGCTTATTTAAAAGGAACGACTGTGATGCATTCGCATACCTTAAATCCTTATCCATAAAATACGTTACACCTTGAGAAAAGATACCTCCTTGACTTGTTACTGTCAAATTTTGCTTTCTATATTGACTAGCAAGATGACATACATCACAGTCGACTACTTCATGTAACTTATCTTTCATATGTTGAGATACGGATAACTTCCTCCATCTCACCTTCGCTTCAAACCAAGCATGGATCCGTCGTAGGGTAAATTGTGGATCTGGTTGTCTATGTTCATGAAAAGTAGCACACCTCTACTTATAAATGTACCAAATAACTTCTACCAGGCGAGCTAGATCCTCCTTTGTAAAAGCCTTCATACAAGAATCTTACCATTTAGGGAGAGACCGAATTTGCTACTTGTCCACAACCCACCCTCACACCCCCTGCCAAACATATTTCATCCACTCACAACAAAAGAATAAGTGTCCAATCATCTCATCTTCAGTACGAAAGGAACAAGACTTATACGTAATCGCATGTTGATGCCACAAATTTGCTACATTAGATAGAGAATTCAATAGAGCTCTCCAAAAAAGATGAATGGTAGTGTCTTCAAATCCTACACACATGTCCATAACTTCTGCCAATCATAAAGCAACTAGATGCCTTATTCTAATTATTTGCACTTGAAATAAGGTGAAGAAAGTGATAAGCTGACTTCACCATGAATTCTCCACTTCACAAAAAAAAGCCACACCAAAACATCCTCTGCATTATTCACCACTGGTATTCTTCTAATTGCTTTAATTTCCTCATATGATAGAAAATTTGCAATACTTTAAAGATTCCACTCCAATGTTTCCTAGTTAATCAAATCATTCACTTTAATCCTTGCATCAATCTCAGCACCGCATCCTTCCCTCCTCCTCCTCCTCCTCCTCTAAAGCTATCTACATTAGGAATCCATCTATCAATACCAACACGTATCTGAGCACTACCTTTAACTCTCCACAAAGGTCCATGGAACCACACTTCCCCCCTATAAAATACTATTCCATACCCATGAGTTCTGACCACCACTTCTGGTATACCAAAAACCAACATTAGCAAAATAAATGCCTTTAAAAAATGTTACCCAAAATGCTTATTGGTTTTGATGTACTCTCTAGGCCAATTTGGCTAATAAACTGGCATTGAAAAGATATAAATCCTTAATCTCATTCCCTTAGCCTCCATAGCTCGAGTAAGTTTCTCTCGACTTAACCAATGGACTTTAGATTCATCATGTTTCTATCCCCACCAAAACTTTGCTAAAAAGGAGTTAACTTATTGGCACCACTTCTTAGGGAACTTAAATAAACCCATAGAATATGTAGGAATAGCACATGCAACCACTTTAAGCAAAATCTCCCTTCTAGCTTCTATTAATAAACTTTGTTTCCAACACTTGCGGTTTAGACAAAATCTTATCATTAACAAACTTCAAGGCATCACTTTTAGATTTCCCTCACACCATTAGAAGTCCTAAATATTTCCTTAGATCAGAAGTACTAAGAATGCCCACCTCTTACTATTGCAACCTTACAATACTCTAGGGTATTCTTGCTATAGAAACTCACAAATTTCTGAAAGTTAACCAATTAACTAGATGCATTACAATATTGGTAGATCAAATTATTCAAACGTCTGGCATTCTCTACCTTTGCATCTACAAAAAGAGCAAATCATCTGCAAATAGAAAATAGGTTAGAGATAAACAACTTGGATGATTTTAATGCCTGTAAAACATCCAATATCAGCTACTTTACTCAAACCTTTAGGAAGAATATCAGCTATTAAGTTGAACAAATAAGGTGATAGAGGGTCCCCTTGCCTTATTCCTCCACTAGGAGTAATATGCCATTAATTTGTGTGGTAAATCTTACACCTTTCACACACTCCATAATTCATCCGACCCATTTGGTACAAAAACCCATTTTATAAAAGAAATTCCATTCAACTCTGTCATATGATTTTCTCATATCTACCTTAATTGCATAAAAACGATCCTTTGTGGTCTGTCTGTTTTTCAAAAAGGGAAAAATTTCATGTGCAATTACCATATTATCTTGAATCATACGTCATGAAACAAAAGCACTTTGATTCTTTGAGATAAGCTCATTTAGAAAACGTTTCAACCTATTAACTAAGATTTTGGTGATTATTTTATAAAGATTGTAACTTAAACTAATTGGCCTAAAATTAAACACAATAATTGGATTTTGGACCTTTGCGATTAACACAAGATTAGTTTTATTGAAGGAAACAAGAAACTTACTAGATTAGAAGAAGTTGATAACTGTTGAGGTCAATGATGGACCAAGAATCCAGTAAGATTTTTAGAAAATACCCAGGAAACGATATGGTCCAGTAGCCTTTAATACTCCTAAATGAAACACAGCAGCCCTAACCTCCTCTATAGTAATAAGCGCACAAGGGATTGCATTCATATCATCACCAACACTTGGTTCAATTCGACTTAACACCTTAGATAAGTTCCTATTCCTTCTAACCATAAACAAATCCCTAAAGTTAGATACAAACAATTCACCAATTTCCCTTTATAATTAACTTCAACAGCAGATCTTGTTACGATGTCTTCCCCTTAGATTTTAATTATGAAAAAAGGATGTGTTGCGATCACCATAGGATAACCAAGTAATTCTATACCTTTGATGCCAAAAAACCTCTTCTCGATTCCATAATGCATCAATTTGATTTTATATTTCATCAATATCTTCCTGTCGCCTTTCCTTTAAACCTATTTTCAATCCATCCAATTTCTTTTTCATAAACTCAATCTCCTTTTTACTACTTGGAAAGTGTAACTTACTCCATTTGACTAATCGCTCCCTACACTCCTTTAACTTGATCATGATTGCGTCTAGATCTACATTAACCTCAACATCCTTCCATACTTAGTTCAGTATGGAACCACATTCCCCTGGCATTCACTATACATTTTCAAATTTAAAGTGCTTCAAACTTTTCTTTTTCCCCAAAATATGTATTTACTATTAAAGGTGAACGGTCAAAGCCAATTGTAACTTCATAAAAAATTCGAGTCTTTGGATAAAAAGAGATCCATTATGAGGAGCATAAACCCCTATCCAACTGATCCTTAATTAATGTACCACCATATCTATTATTGGACTAGGTAAATCCATTTCCAACATAAATAAATCATACAATTCTACATTTGAAATCATATCACAAAAAGCTTGAATTTGTCGAGTGTTTATATTCCTTGCACTAGATTTCTCATGCTCATACAAAATTTCATTAAAATTACCTAAACAGAGCATGGATAATATGTCATACAAGAAAAATTAGTAAATATCTTCCACAACTCTAGTTTATACTTAAAATTACATGGTACATGACACTAAATAATTGTACCAACACTTGATTTGTCTAACCAGTGTATCTTGGTATGTATAAACCGGTTGCTACTCTCCAACAATTGAACTTTTAAATTAGCTGATCACCATAAAGCTAAACCTCTACTGAGACTAGTAAGAGGTAGATAGTAAGAATTACTATACTTTAGTCTATTATGAACCCTTCTAATTTTAGAAGTCGTATTTTTTGTTTCCATAAGAAAAACAATACAAGGATTGTATTTACAAATGAGGTCTTTTAAACGTCTAATTGTCAAGGAGGCCCCAAAACCTTAACAATTCCATGCAAGGTAAATCATGGCGATCGTGTGGCTGTTATGGGCCAGCCACCACTGCTACTTAGCATTGATTATTCCACAGGTACATCGAACAACTCCAAAGTTTCCTCAAATATCACACAAAGCTTGCTTCGTCTCATCCTACTCTTCATAGCACGGATATTCTTCTTTATCTTCCTTTTAGTTTGTTTTTGAACTTCCTGAGTCATTTCTATTATAGTAGGAATCATCTTGGACCTTTTATTTGCTAATAAATCCTCCTCCTCCATAGACCTTTTCAATTTCAAATTACCAAAAGCAGCCACTAGTGCTCTTGATTGCTGCATCTCATTACCCTATTATGTCTCTTCTTAACTCCTCTTAATTCGCACACCTCCTCATTAGGGAATTCAACAAAGAAAGGTTTCTTAACCTCATCAATAGCTTAGGTAGGACTATTATGTTCAACACATATGTTTAAACTTTGTGAATCCACAAGCATAATAAAATATGGGTAAAAAGGGTGGATAGTTAAGTGTTTAGGGTAAAATAGGACAGTTTTGTGAAGAAGATGAAAATTTCCAATCATGTAGGGTATCGTGTTTTGGTATAGAAATTGGATCAGATTTCTGTAGGAAAGATCTATTAAGATTAGTTTGCATCTTATCCGAAAAGGCATTCGATGAAGAAGGTGGTTGAGGTTGTATTTCATTTAAGGGAAAAGTGTGTCTTAGGGGAACAGGTGGTTGTAGGTTTAGGATTGTATTTACGAGATTATGCTTGAAAGGCTTAATAGGGACAGAACTAATATATTTTTTTGCTTGTATATTCGGATCCATATTCTCATTAGGTATTTTCCTCCCTTTATTACATCCATTGCCTCTCTTAAAAATAGACACAATAGCATCTTTGAAAGGAAAAGCTCTTAAATGTGGTCCATAATGTTCTCCTTCTTCATTTATGTAGCTCTTACCAACATGACCCAATATTCCACATTTAAAACGGAAATAAGGTAATTTCGCATATTTAAATGAAACCCAATACTAACTTCTATCCTTTCGATTGATCCACATACTAGACTTAAGTGGTCTTCTCACTTCCACAAGGATCCAAACCCTTAGGAAGCTATGTTTTATTCCATTCGCTTATTCTAAATGATCAACCCGAATAACTAATCTAGCCAATGCTCCAATCTTATTAGCATTATTCAAAGATATATGCTCCAATTGAAGACCATGAATTTGCAACCAAAAGCTCAAGGAACAAAAATCGACATCCTCAATTCAGGCTCCCTTCTTCCATTCTTCCAATAGTAGACAATGTCCCATAGCAGCTTATGGTCCCTCATTCAAAATCCTCATAGCGACTTCCAAACTCTCAAAAGTAAATAAAAACATATTGGATGCCATCATCGAGATTTTCACATTCCCAAACTCCCTCTAAGCCTTGCTTAACACATTTATAACACCCACTTTGTCAAGAGATTTTTCTATAATAATTTTTCCAATCAAGGTAAAAACAACAAAAAAAAGTAAAATTAAAATCTGTTCAAATGATCCATGCATCAAGACTTAATATATTTTCTTGCTTCAAATATTCTCCTTGATATTGAGCAAACAAGTCGGACCGAAGTCGGTTTTAACAAGATAGTTAGGCAAAATACTAGAATAAAAATAATTCAAATATATTCGAATGATCCATGCACCTTGACTCATAATATATATATATTCTTGCTTCAAACATCCTCCTTTTGATTTTTATTAATTTTATTAATTTTATTTTTTATAATTTATATCCTTTTGTATTTGTGGTTTTCACTCTTTATATATATATATTATATTATATATATATCTCTGTTGTTCATCCTTCATTTTTTTTCTTAATTTTTCACTAAAATAGATATACTAAACTAAAAACTATGACTAAATGATGAAGAAAATGAGGTATTTACACTAAATAAGCCAAAAAATAAAATGACATTACTTGGTTGATCAATATAAGACGAAGTACGAATCTTCTCCTACGAACTAAGAGCCATTTCATTCAAATTCCATTGGGATCTATTAAAATAAGGTGGCTTCGTTGCCCTGTCTCTATGTCGTATGAATAGTAGGTATGATACGGATAATTCCGTATTTGAGAAGACGCAGAAAGTTAAGTTGATGATTTTTTAATGATATATAGGACTTTGGAATTTTTATGAATTTAGGGATTTTATGAAAAAAAAGGGCAAAATATATGGATAATTCTTTTGGATAAACTTAGAACAATTAAACTATTTGATTAATTCTTAACGATAAGTCCAATAAAGCGTCATGGCAGAATTCAACGACCAAGTAGAAAATGTTTTTAGAAGACAAGGTCGTGGCAACTATAAAAGTCGATAAGATCTACGGTTTACGAGAGAGAAACTCAATACAAATCAATAAGTCAAAGGTTGAGATTGCCATTATTAAAAAAAAAAAAACATAAATATAACTTAGATAAAAATAATTACATAATTTCATCATTATAGCTTATATCACATGTTAAAGGTTTTTTTTGTGGATCGTATAACCAACAGGTGATACACATTTAGACTTATATTGTATGTTGGTCATGCAATATATTACTTTTCAAAAATTTGTTAGAGTACATCATTGAATCACATGTTGGAAATGAGATATTTATGCAAATCCTTATATTGTATCTTCAATATGTAATATAACAATAGTAATTTTGTAATTTTTTTCCTTTAATTTGAATTTGTAATTTAAAAAAAAATGATAGACATATTTTTCACTCATCAAGGATCATTTTTGCTGTTTTTATATGAGAGAAACCTCTTTACATCTAAGCCCTATAACCCAAAGATATAATTGTAATATAAAGAAAACAAGGGACAATCTAGTAATAAGAAGAAAAAAACCCTTAAAGACATCCTTCTTATTAATAATAATATAAAATAAATAAATAGAAACCATGAACAACATAAATTATATATCACATGAGTCCTATCATAACTTTTCTATATCTTTGTCATATCTTTATAATATTATATCATATGTCATGTCCTATCAATATATGCTTATCCTTGTCCTTGTCCTTCCTTGTAACATCATATGAGATCCACAGGGCTCTAAACAGGTTTCTTGTATTGTGATCTTCTTGAATGAATTAATTAATCCTCGCGCTCCAATTCAAGCAATTGGCCCGACGCATACTCGATACCCATCACCATCATTTAATTAATTCAAGCTTTCGTAAATCAATTGCTTTAAGAAAATCCAGTCATAAATATGACAAACTCATTGAGCTTTGAGTCTTACATGCACCACTAATCACTTGATGCTCTTGCTAGTTATGCTTAAACTAAAATCGTAGAGCGAAGCAATAAAATGTCAAAAAATTCATTAAAAGAGTTTTAAAGTAGTTCAAGTACAAGATAATTAAGAATAACATTAAAGAAGTAGCAGCCTATAAAAAAAATATAAAAATTTTGCAAGCATGTGTTATAATAAATGTTGGAATAAATGTCAAATTTGGTACCTTATATTTATTCAATTTTATAATGAACTATTTAAAATTTAAAAGTATCAAAATCTTCTTTACAAATATATTAAGATAATTTATAGTACCTGACTAATTTTGTTTAAAAGGTTAAGTACAAAAATAAAAAAAATTTAAGTAGTTAATTTTAAAAAATAATAAAATTTAGGTACTGAATTGATGTATCTAAACTTTAAGTAGTTTACATATATGAGTAAAATTTAGGGTCTATTTGAATTGTTTATTTTCATCTCTACTGGATATGCATGTGATTTGTATCTATTTCTCACTAATATCATATCTGTATTTGATCTGTGTGATCTTTTCATGAGTAAAAACATCTATTTTTCATCTATATCTACTTTTTGATCAAAATCTGTTTGAAAACAGTAGAAATAATATGGTAAAATGACTACAAAATGATGAAACAAACAGACCTTAGGATATTAAACATGGCATTCAACCAATATGTAAATCTAACATTAACTATTGTAGGAGGGTTTTATACCATTAAAACAAGAAAAGAAAAGTAGTTAATTATTATAAATTATGAATGAGCTCAAGTTGAAAATGTGAACTTTGCTTGAGAAGGAAACTTTTTTGCTTCATGGGTAATTTTTTCAGATGTCCTTAAGGGGTGTTTGGGGACTTAAATTGAAATTTCCTTAAAACGGTGTTTATATGGAGTGAGATGATAGCACTGTTTTAGCTTTAAGGATGATTTCATTCTAATGCCTTAAAGAAGCATTCAAATGAAGTCCCTAATCCTTCTACTAGAGGTCTTATGTTCAATTTCATCCATATGCATAAGTTTAAGATTTTGCGCAACTTCTCTTTGATTTGTCAAAAGACCTAAACTCATTCTTTACCAGTTGTGACACTTGGCTCTGTTTATTTCATCTTTTTTTGTTCCTTTTAAATCTTTTTTTTTTTGTTATTTTCAAATAAATTTTTATCAAGAAACACATGTAAATAAAAAATATATATTTTTACTCATAAACATAGACATCGGTGACTATTTGAACTAGCTTGGAATTGGTCCTAAACCACTAGCTCACAGTTTGGTGTTTACAAGACCCAAAATTGGCTTGGATTAATAAGGGCCATGCTAGGCCAGTTTGAATAGGCAGGTCAAGGGCTGGTTTATGGAAATTTGACCCATGATACTTGTCTTTTTTTCCCATCATCTCACTTATTTGCTTTTAATTTACATTTTCATTTTCATAGCAATTAAAAATTACTTTGATTGCTAGCAACTTGACTTATAGAAGAAAAATACAGGCAAACAAAGTAGGCCTCACTTAAGCTCTTTCAAAGTGTAGTGCTACACAGTTTTTTGATTTGTCAGACTTAGTGTAGTCTCGTAGATGACTGTTGCATGCAATTACAACAGATGAAGTATTTGAATGAGAATGGATAACATGGAAAGAAGATATTATTCTTAAAACTTCTCTTAAGCATGATAAGGCATAAAATTAGAAGCAAGTCATGTGCTTCACTAGTCTTAGCAAAAAGAAAAGTCCATTTCTTCACGATCAAACTCAGCAGAAAAGGTTTATGCTCCTAGAAAGTACTATAACTAACGGTTAAAAAGATGGATCTTTCAAGGAGAGAGTGGCATCATAGTTGTCCTTGAGGTGATTTGCCATAAATTCTTACTCCCCATAAATTTTTATATTTTGAAAATTTCGTAGATTTTTTTCTCTTAAGATTCTATGATTATTGGATAAAATTTTGTCATAAATTCTTATTTCTTTCTTTTATTTACGAACTTTGCTTTTCATCTTACTTTCTTTTTTTTTCCCTCTTTTTTCCCATGATATCTCTCTCTCTCTCTCTCTCAAATGCGTAATTGACACATATGCACACTTAAAACACATCAACACACATACCCAAGACACATACTGTTTCACAAATTCAAATTTAGTAGGGGTCGCACCACCACTAGGTCATAGTGTTAAACCGTCTATGATCAGGTTACCTGTTAGGTCGCTATATGGGTCATTACCTGTATAGCTAGTTTAGGTTGATAGGCATGAACCCCCTATCCTTTTTTGGTAGTGACCTAATTAAGCAAGTTAGCAATGTTAAACCACCTACGACTCAGCTATCAATCGAGTCGCCATATGGGCCATGACCCGTATGGTCGATTAGAGTCAAGAGCATGGCCTGCCGATAGCGGTTTGGGTTAGGTTGAACCCTGTGCTTATGTCTATAGTATTAAAGCAAAACCATCCCATTTAGTGTCTTTAGTATAAATATTTTTAGTGCAAATGTCTTTAATATAATGCTTTTACCATATGTGTATAAAATATTTTTCATATCCTTGAAATTATGAAAATTGAATAGGGTTTGAATATAATTAAATGAGGATTGAATAGACGTAGTCTTTTCCTTTTTTAATATATGGGCATAAAATATTTTTGGTATCCTCAAAATAATGAAATTACATAGGGTTTGAACAGAATTAAATAGGGGTTGAATAAACATAGTCTTTTCAACATAAAATATTTTTAGTATCTCTTAAATCATGAAATTAAATAGGATTTGGATAGAATTAAATAGGGGTTGAATAGACATAGCTTTTTTCTTTTTTAGCATATGGGCGTAAAATTTTTTGATGTACCGGAAATCATAAAATTAAATATGGTTTGAGTAGAATTAAATAGGAGTTGAATAGATATAGTTTTTTTCTTTTTTGTCTAAGCATGTATATTTATATATCGATCTAAACCTCTGATATCATATTTATGCATGGCACTTATGGAGAAGTTACTTGTTGAAGATACAATTGTAATTATGATGTGCAATTGATTTCCTAATTTTCAGAACTAATTAAGGTTGTCCTCTTCCAACTTATCAAAACAATATATCTATTTAATTTATATATGTTTGATTGTTTCATTTGCACACGTATCGTGGGTACGTCATCTGCTTACATATATATATATATTACATATATAGATCCTATATAAATCGGATTAGATATAGATAAAATATATATGAAAATCAAACAATCTAAACAGACTTAGTCTAATCCAAGTAGCAAATATAACATTTCATTGCAATTCCAATAAGAAACATGAATTCTTATTGACGATATGCACAAACGTTTAAGATGAAACACATGTCTACTAATCTTTTAAAAAATTATATAAATACAAGCAAGTCAAAATTAATTACAAATTTACTAATGTTGAATCATATGTTCTTTATGTGATTCACAATTTTATATAAGAAGTGCTTTTATAATATGCAATTTAACTAAAACTTCTACAATGCTGAATCATATCACCAATATGTGATTCAGTGTGATCCTTAACGAATCGCATTTGAAAGAAGGTTTTCGGCTGAATTGCATGTTGAAGACGCAATTTTGCATCAGTATATTGATAATTAATATATAATTTGTATTTGTGTGATTTTATCTGGGCAGCTTGGTAACGATGCAATTTCTACAAAATTTGTGAGAGTTTTAAATTTTTGTTTGCGGTTTAGAGGTAAGTGCATGTGTTATATAGTAATACAAAGATGTATGCATATCAACAGGAGGGTATAGTTCATTTAATTTTCACCTAGCGATAGTTTTGTTTTTATAATATATTTATAATGCATCAAATTATTCATAAAAAAACGAGTGAACAGCCTCCTTTTAATTAATTTTTTTTAAAACAATTAAAAGGATTGGTTAAACTTTCAAAACAATTAATACATTCCATTAACAGGTTGTATATGGAATATGCTTAGACTTCAATTCCAAATGCTAATCCAGTCATTGCCATCTGCATTGACTTTGGAAAAAAAAAAATGTTAAGGATAACAATAATAAGTTTCGTTGGTCAATTAATGTGATCAACTAAGCTGGCAAAGGTTAAAAAACATAAAAAATAACGTAAGATAAGCTTATAAAAAAAAGTCAGATAGCATCTTTAATATTTTGAATAATTTTGCTATTATTTTTAAATGATATCTCTACTGAATAAGATATCAACAGTAATTTCTCTTGCCAAATACTGAAAATAAAATAATTAGTAAATATATCTATTACCATTTATTTGACCTGCCGCGTCCTTTCTTCTCCATCTTTATTCTCAATAACAAATAGTTTTTTATTTTTTTTTATTTTATATACACAGCATGGATGCATTATAAGATAATTTATATAAAATTGATTTATTTACTATATGCTTTCTTTTACTTTTAAAATATCGATAAATTTTTTTATATATAAAATGTATCTTTATAAACTGTGTTGTAAGTTTTTATTTTTCAATTATCGTCTCCAGTTATTAAAACTTAATAAAATCTTATAGAATACCGATTTTTCCATTTCAAATATTTGTAAATACATGTAGGGAAGAAAAGAAAATCTATAAAAAAGAAAAAATCTTTCCAGTTGGGGGGTATATTTGTTTTCTTATATATGTTTCTTTTTGGAATTGAGCAAACCTCACTTTCCATGACATGACCTTGCTCCAAAACATGCCCAAACAACAAGGTAAGGAAATTCATTAAACAAAGCAAACACACACTACGCTACAAACCCTCTCTCTCCCTCGTTGGAATCTCCTCAGTTTCCTTTTTCTGTTTCTGGGGTGACTCCATAAACAGACACAGTCATGAGTTCTGTTTTACAGGTAAGTCAATCATAAATCTTAATACTCACTTCACTTTTCTATATGTATGTATGTATGTATGCATTTTTTAATTTGTGTATTATGTAACATTTTTATATTTAATTTATTGGAAAAAATGGGGCTATTTTCGATTTGCTTCTGAATATGTTTTTGGGTTTAGGGATTTTCTAAATCACTGGCAATGACCGTGCTCTCTGAGATTGGAGACAAGACTTTCTTCGCTGCTGCGGTCCGTTCTTTCTTCAATCTTTCTTCCTTCCTTGCCAATTCTATCAATTTTTGGGTTTGATCTCGGTTATGAGAATTAATTTTGATAAGCAATTGTTAATTATAAATAAAATTAAACATAAAATATAGGGGTTGAAGAATATATATAAATAATTCCCTAGTGCTGATTTCTGTAAAGTTTTGGGGAAGAGAACATATTCTAAATTTGCGAGGATTCATCTTGACATAGAGATTCTTATATTCCACATAATGGTTAGAATAGAATATTATACGAGGAAAAGAGCTACAGTCATTGAGTCAACTTTGAAGCTCATATTCATTACCATATATTGTCTGATTTTTTCATGTACACACACATATGATGCCACATTTGGAGTTGAATTTACCTATTTTTGTAATTAATTACATGGAGTTTAAGGGTCTGTTTGTTTCATTTTATTCTTGTTTTTTTAACATGTTATTTTTGTTGTATTTAAATAAATGTTTGCCAAGAAACAGATAAAATATGAAAAATATACATTTTACTTATAAACAGATTTATACAAATATACATTTTTACTGCCTTTAAAGTCATTTATCATTTCTCAACTAACGTTCCTTAGATCGTTAATTATAAAAGTAAGCAAAATTCAAATAACTGATTGCAAAAATAGACAAAGTTTGAGTAACAAATTAGCATTGTTAAACTTTAAGTTGTTAGTTGCAAAAATAGATAAAATTGAGATACTAAAATGGGATATTTAAATGTTTTTATAATGTTTGGTAGTGTAATGGGGTCTTTTCTCCTCTCAATCAATTGGAAGTTTTATCTTTTTAGATAAGTTTTTGTGATATGAGTGGAGACTCTTCTGTTTTGATGCTTCAAAAAGTCAACCCAGGAAATTGCAGGAGCATGAACATTTAGATACCTCAGTTCGATGTATGAACTTTAAAAACATCATATGTTAGTGTGTCCTTTGTTGTCATTTCCACAACTTGAAATTGTGGGCACTACATTTTAGACTTTGTAACAGGTTAGAGAATAAATTGCACTCTAGAAAATTTCATATACTAAATTGCTAAAACATGAAAACTCTGACACTTTTACAGTATTTATACCCCAATTATCGGTTCTGTTCCTTAAAGCCACAGAAGATTATAACCTACTTACCAAATTATAAACATATTTTTGATAGGGTTGCTGATAAGTATTGTATGTTTATTTCTTTCAAGATCCTAGCAATGCGTCATCCAAGGAGACTGGTGTTGTCAGGTTGCCTTTCAGCTTTGATAGTAAGTTTAATTTTTCTTGTTTTCGGGGAAAAATGTACTTCTCATACGTTTTCAAGGAAATATATATTCCATTTGACTTCATCACGGAGGTGATTTTTAGAAATTTCTACTCTTCAGGTGATGACTATTCTTTCAGCTCTTGTTGGCTGGGCTGCTCCAAATCTGGTGGGTAACTCCTTTTTCCTCTGTTGCTTAACAATTAACATTTTCCCTAGGCTGAAAATACTTCAAAACCAGGCTGAACATTGGAAATTGACTTGGAACATTGCTTTTTTCCTCTTGACTAAAGCACATCTTAGATTAAATACCCTGAATAATCTTCATTCTTAGGAAATGGGGTTGTTTTAAGCAATAAAGCCTAATTCTTCCAATGTGTTACTTGTTATACATGTTAGAAATGTGTTGAATGGGTGAAAGGAAATGTAGTGAGCTGCAAGAAATGGATGGTACTTAGGGCAAATTTAATCCTGTAAATCAGTTAATGCATAACTGAGACTGCAACAGAGAAAGCCAAATGTAATGCGAGACATTATGCATTTTAGAAATGTGTTGGAAGGCTGAAAGGAACTGATGTGCTCATCCCAGTGGAATGAATCAACATCAAGAACTTGCGCTTCAAAGAACTGAACCAAGTTGAGAAAATTAATATCTTAGGGGTATTGTATGTGTTTAAGGAGAAATGAAGGGATTTGGACATAATCGATATTAAATACAACTTACTAATATAAAAAATGAACCAGAACGCAACCAAGCTGGTGATTGATGTTACTCACAATTACTAGAATAATTACGAGATGTTAGAGGTGTTGATGGTACACAAGATAGATGATAAGAACTCATAGTCTTTTGAAGAATTGCAACTCTTGATAATCAAGTCTCAAATGAGATTCCTGGTAAGTGAGATATAACAAAACATAAGCTGATGATGTAGATAAAACCTAAAATCCTACTTAAGCCTCAAAACATTTGTGGCGAATCCTTAATAGAGCAAAGTTTTATAAATTAAAGCATTAAAAAAAATGGTTATAATACATTAAAATGCAACTGTGTGGGTTTGAGATGGGTCATAAAACTGAATCTACCCTGTGTCTATACATGGTCTCTCAAACTCGACTCGTAACCATATAAGGTTTTCATTGTTATACTCAAACCCGCCTCTATAGGGTTTTGGGTTGACTCGTCCAGCCGCTATAGGGTCTCTCTCTATTTTTTTATTGTTATTATTTGTTTGCTTCTATTTTTGAAAGATTTTATGTCAACGTGAAAAAACCTTACAATTCACTCATCCTAGCTTCTTATTTCTTATAATTGGAGAAAAAAAGGGTAAAAAAATTATGTTAGATAACATTTTTATTGTACATAACAAAATCTAAACAAAGATGTTAGGAAATATGCATGCATGAGTTATTCAATTATCTAATCAAACTATAAAAATGCTATCTTAATAAATAATTCACACAATTATCTTATGCTAAAATCATGTCTCTAGGGATTTTTTTGTTGTTTTTTCTTTTTTTTTTTTCAGTTTGAGTTGAATTTTTTATAATTATTTTATTATAGTTTATCATATCTGTTTTCTTATTGGATCATAACTATGACTTGCGATCTGACCTTTAACCCTATAGAGTTACAAAATTTTTCTAAGCCCGTCTCACAACCCTATAGGGTTTTTAACAGTTTTTTTCAAACCCGTCTCATAACCCTATAGGGTTTTTAATTGGTTGGGCATGTAGGTATCCTATAACGAGCCGTCCGGTTGTATCCCTAAATGTAATTGGGATGCATGAGCTGTTGGAATAATTGCACTCCCCCAGTTGAATGGCTAAGAAAATGTTATGGGGTCAGAAAGTCTGTTGCTATCTAGATTGCACCCTGCCTGGCAGTTGGATGGGTCTTGCATTTTGGCTTGGTATTTGGATGCCTCTTCATGGGTGTTTGGTTGACTATGCCCTTATAAGTGCAGCTTGTTTCATGCAATTTTTAACTGCCTTCATGATCAAGTTCTGCACTTTTTCCTTTTCTAACTTTATGGTTGGTGGCTTGGGTCTATAATCACATCATCACCATGGGGAGATCGAAGATGTGGCCTCAAATCTAATTTCTAAAACTCCTTGAAATAGGGCCCATGAGTAATAAACAAATTTCTTTCCCCCTGTTCTTGATTAGTGACACTCAATCTTTATGGATCTCCTAAACACTAATGGGTAGCAAGGTGAAACTCTGGCCATCGTCCCAGAATGAATGTGTCCCACAACCCGTATACACTGTGTGCCTGTCGTACTACCATTACTCTTCTATGAATCATATGAGCCACATGCATCAGTAGTCTAGCACCTCATCCTCATACTTTCAGATGGCTAATGGAATCTTGACTTGTGCACATGAGCTACCTTTTGATCATTAAACCAGTGAATTCTAGGGTGCGTGGTAGTTGGGAGCTGCATCTTTTCAATTGTTTGAATGAAATTGATGGAGACACGATGGTAGTTGTTGAGCATGGTTCATGCAGGAGCTCCAACAAGGGTAGTTAAGCCTATACTTGAAAATTCACTTGTTCCACACTGTGTAAACCATTGGTGATAGAGTTCAACTGGTGTTCCATCTCATGGGGAGGCACAGTTGTGGTAGGAGGAGCTGCAGTTGGCATGGAATGTTTCAATGATTATTACTATCTTTTGTTTGACCCTTCCTAGTAATTCGTTAGGAGAGTTAATCATGTTGAACTAGACAAAAATGGTCAAAGAATATGAGCAGAAGTTTCGATCTTTACTGGCATGGGCTGCTCTGTTTTACCAGATCAACAACAAATGGACATTTTTGTAGCAAGGTTGCCCATTACTTAGAAGTGAATATAGAATTTGCCCAATTTTGTTATAGCTCTGAGTTTGGCTCAAACATACAGAAAGAAGTGATGGTTAAGGGCTAATCTTGATACGAGGTATAGAGCCTGTGCTTTTCAAACTAATACTAGCAGCAAGTAACCAGGTTCCAGCAGATTGGGTTTTTAATATTAAGCAATTTAAGTCCTGAGCAATCAGCCTGTTGTCTTGCCAATAACTTCTATTATAATATTGAGGAGCTTTAATCTCTAGGATAGAAATGTGAAAACGTGTTTCTGTTGAAGCATGCAGAACATGATGCACTAGTTGGAGATTTTCAAGCAACAGATATGGCTAGAACTAACAGCCAAAAAAAGGAGGAGGGTGGGGGGGGGGGGGGGGGGGTTGTGGTTTTAAGATATAGCTTGAACTAGCAAAGTTGTTCAAGTGATTACTCCAGCTTAAGCATAAGCTCTTTTTGCAGGAGGGGATTAATGCCATGGATATCAATTAAAACAAAGGGTTTATTTCCATTTTATCATCTTTATGATATTGTTACTATATTTTTGCGATCACAACTATCTTTATGACATATATAAGAATTTTTTTTAGAAATGTTCATATCCAGAGGCTTGTATACACATTGTTCCTGTGAGAAATAAAACAAGCTACAGATATTGAATTTTTTATGTTTTCTTTAGTTTATCTTTGTTTATGAGATCGGAGAATTCCCTTTGATGAGCTTCAAAACCTGATAATTATAGGTTTTCCGAGAAGTGAGAAACTATAACTAAGGCAAATAAATAACAATTGAAAGTTTCTATGTGAATTGCACCTTGATTATATCCATTATTTGACCTCATAACAAGATACTCCTTGGTAAGTTTCATGAAGACAAGATGGACTATACCTGTAACAGAGGGTTGAGTTTAAAATTAATATATATATAATATATATATGTATTGGAGGTGTAATTTCAAAAGATTCTAGGATTTTTCAATCAATTTACCATTCAAATGATTATGCACAGAAATATCATTCTTCAAATTTCTATGACATATATAAAGGAGCCGGATTTTATGGCATTTCTGGCATGATTTGTTGCTTGGTCCTTTTGTAGATGACAGCATTTCTTTTTCAACTTCTAGGCACCTAAGAACAGTTTTATGTTTTTACTTATGTTGCCTTCTGGAAGCGTCAGTAACTTGTGTAGTTTTATGGGTATTTGGTTGATTCATTTGGTTGCTTTTGTAGCATTAGCTGATTGTGTTTGAGAAGAGATCTTATTTTCTAGCTCATCTATTTGGTGTCACGTTTTTTTGCAGATTTCTCGAAAGTGGACTCACGATATAACAACATTGTTATTTTTTGGGTTTGGTCTGTGGTCTTTGTGGGATGCATTTCATGAAGAAGGGTAATGTTTCTCTAATGTTCAGCACTCTATTTTGATAATTTGAAATGTTATATTCATTGCTTTTTTGTGTAAGGGAACTAAACTGAATTTTTCCTCTTCTTGTGGTGCTCCATGGATTATCGCATGAGATTCTTTTATCATGGTATAAAAGTACATGAGCTTCATTTTAACAGATCGCACTGTTGTGGTCTAGTGAATAACATCTTCTCAGAGAAATACTTGATATGCTCTCTCTCTTTTTTTTTTTCTTTCTAATGACCCAAAACTACTTCAGTTTGTGAATTGCCATGCCTGAGTTCTGCTGCATGCATTTCCTTCTCTCCTTTTCGTGAGAACGTGTTTTCTGCAGCTGGTCTAACTTTATTTTTTTAACCTAACAGAGGAAATGAAGAATTGGCTGAAGTTGAAGCCAAATTGGTTGGTTTCTCACTATCTCTGAACATCTTAAATTCTAGAATCTCTTTGGCTTTAGCTTTCTGTAACTTACTTCCTTTGGTTAATATCTTGTGATTCAGGATGGTGACCCGAAGAAAGCAAATGTAGGAACAACTAAGGTGAGCACCAAGGCCATTTTTTTCATTGGGTCTGTGTGTGTTTTTTCTGCACCAAGGCCATTTGCTATAGTTTTTTTACATAATATTGGATCTGCCCAGTGCTTGGAAGTATTTAAAATAGCATTTTTATAAGAGTTCTTTGTTTAGGTCTCTATTGGTGTGTGCGCACAACTCACACATATGCATCTCTTGCATCTTGGTCTTCTATTTTTCACAAAACAAGCATTTGGAATTAGTCATTGGACTAAGCTAGGTGCAATAATGTATTTCTGCATTCCTTTACTTGGAAATCAATATGAAACCCAAAGTGCTATATTTTTAATGTTGTATCACTGATTTGAATAAGCTGCTTATATACGAATTGTTTTCATGGTCAAGAGAAATATTTTGTTGAGTTATTTTCTCGGCATTTGATATTCTCGTCATCCCATGTGTCCTCTTTAATTGGTATCTTATGCGCTTTTGTAAACATGCTAACTGTTTATACTCCTTCCAGGCTGATGATGAAGCAAAGAAGCACAGCCGTTCGTTTCTGCATCAGTTTTTCTCACCGATATTTCTGAAGGTTTTGATTCTCTATTGTAAACAAACTTGTACTGATCCAAAAACTTTTCTTGATGAACCTCATGTCCATTTTTCAGGCATTCTCAATCACATTTTTGGTGAATGGGGTGACAAAAGCCAGGTATAATATCTCCCAAGGATAATAATTCTGCTTTGTTTCATGCTGGCTGAAATTGATCGGATTTGTGTTTATATTAAAACTTCTCAGCTTGCAACCATTGGTCTGGCTGCAGATGAGAACCCATTTGGTGTGGTCCTTGGAGGAATCATGTAAGTGTAGCATATGCCAACATCCATTTGCTAAAGCTACCATGTATATTTGCCCACAACATATAGAAAATAGCCATTATGCATATAATTCTCCGCTTCTTTAGGTCTGGTACTTCATAGGGTTGCTTGTTGCTTTCTTTTTCTAGTGTGTCAAGATCAGTTATTGCCATAGATGGAATAATGAGTATATTTATTGCCCAAAAAGAATTTGTGTATATGCAATTACACACAGGAATCAGTTGCATAGGCTGTAATTTCAGAAAGGATAATACTTTATCCACTTCATATATTGAGAAAGGCAAATAGATTAGAACGAGGGTATAATTTTAGCAGCCCATTTATAAGTTGTGAAAAGGATTTGGCCTAACTAAACTGGCATCTAAGTTATGTCATTATATGCAACCATGTTATGGTGGCTACTAAAGGAAATTAGGAGCTTATAGATAATCAAAAAAAATGGTTCTTCCTAGATGCTGTAATGCGATACAGTGAACAAAGACTAAGTTATTACTGCTTACGAGGAAATCACACCTAAGCCTTTCATGAATTCTGCTTTTCCCTCGCTGGTAGTACCTTATGAGCTAGTGATGTAAATTGGAACTTCTGCAAAATACAATCACCTACAAAGCCACATGCATGTATTGAAATTTTAAGGCTTTTGGCTCTATTGCTTGTGAAAATATTTCATTTAGTCCACACCTTCGCTTCAAGCTGCTTAAAACAATCACAAGTCAATTATCAAAGTTCAAACCTCATCTTGCATGCGGCTTGTACACTTGCATTCAATGATATTGCCTTTGATTCTTCATATAAGATGTCCACATTGTCTATTCTTGTCAGAGGACAAGCATTGTGCACTGTTGCTGCTGTTGTTGGTGGAAAGAGTTTGGCAGCTCAGATATCTGAGAAATTTGTGAGTGCCGTTTTCTATTTTAAGAGTTGATAATGTCTCTTATTGTTTCAATCTGTAGTTTTGACACCATTATCATCTTAATGATGTTGCCCCTTCTGTTTTTTTTCCCCCTGGTCAAACGTCAGGTTGCCCTCTCAGGTGGAGTCCTTTTCATAGTTTTTGGGATTCAGTCCTTCCTTGCGCCAGTGGAATCATGAGATTGCTGTTAGCTGGAGGTGATGAGTTAATTTCAAGTCATCTTTATATGATCATATCATCCTGAAACTGAACATTCCTTAGTTTGATCAATTATCCTAGCATATGCCCCTCGTGGCTACCTTTATATTGACTTATCCTTTACCCTTCCCACTTTTGATTTCAGGGGACAGAAATGAGATTGAGGGGTCCAAAATGGATATGTTTACACCCAATTTGATATATTTTTCATAGGATTAACCCGTTCAGACGACTTTTTCATGCGGATTATGTTATATGGCCATGCAAGCGCCTGTATCAATTCAAATATAGCACGACATTCAGTTTTCCTTGTAGAAGAAGCGTATTCTGAATAAACTCAAGGAAAACTAACTAATCAGAAGAACATTCTTAGATTATTTGTTCTATTGTTGGCTAGTTATATTCATCAGGAGTTTATGCGTTTAAGAACCAGGAGCATTTGTGCTGTTTCTATAAGGTAGATTCATCTTACACTTTTGGAGAAAAGTATTTTCTACTCATGGGAAGGCTTATGCTTACCCGATTGAACATCTAACAGAGTGATTGATTGCAATCATATTTTGTGTCCTGAGGTTTTCTGACTTTAATCTTCGTGTCATCAAATGTGCAATTTAGGGCATAATCACCTGTGAAATTATGCTTTCACCGTCTTCTATAGGGTGCTGGTTCTGCGAAAGATGCTTTTTCAAGGGTACCCGTCTCATTTGATTTCTGAACTATGCTGCATGGACCTCAGAAGTTTAAAATGTGTCGATTTGGTATATGAATTTTTCCATATTCACCATTAACTATCTAAATTTACTACTTAAATAAAATCAATCTAGGTACCTTGTATGACCTTGAAAAGTTTGTATATAGTAAATTAGTATTTTCAAACTTTAAGGAATTCATAACTATGAAAATGGATAAAATTCAGTATTAAAAGTGGGATTCATCCTTTTTAATTAGTCTCCGTTGAATCAATAAAGATGGACTGATTTCCACTACACATCAATTTGCACGTACCGATGACAATGTGTATCCCATAAAGTTTCAATGGCCGGAATGTAGTAACTAATGGATGATGGATAACGTTGTGATCCTGGCTCATAAAATATATCTCTATTTTCAAATCCGCAAGAGATATTGTGATCCTAACTTTGTGCTCTTCAAAACAAGAGTACGCTTACCAAGTCTCGTTAACCTCCAGGTTTAGGATGAATTGAAGCATCAAGTTATTGATGAATAAGTCGATTCGATTCGTTGTTAGGTTTTATATGTAAAATTTTAGTTTTACTTACTACATTGTATTCTTTAAACTTAAAGGAGTGTTTTTTTTTAAATTGTATAGGTGGAAACTTTAATTTCTCGGGCCAACTTTTAGATTATTTCAAATGACTAATGATGCCGCCTTGATGAGTGGGATTTCTAATGATTTACTACTTATTTGTGTGTTGTATTGTTGTTATACTACTATTCTATGGACGAATGGATTGTAGCTAGCGGGCTAGCCCGTTTAATCCGTTTTTAAAACGAGTTAGGGCTGAATTTTTTCAACCCGTTTAAAAGCAGGCCAAATAAACTTAGCCTGTTTTACCCGCGGGTTAAAGTGGGTTAACCAGCCACAGGGCCGGGTTGGCTCACTTTTTTTTTTTTTTTTAATAAAATAGGTTTGCTTTACTCAAAACTTAAAAGTTAAAACTTTTAAGTCAAAACCCTAAAGCAACATAACATACTATATGTCGCTTGCCTTGTCTCCTCTTCTTCTATAGACAAAGCACAGTCGATTCCTCTCCTCATGTCCCACTTTTTTTCGCCGTTGATTCATTGTCTGCTTCACTAATCGGCAATCATCACTGTCTACTGGTATGATTTTCTTCTTCTTCATCTTTTTGAGTACTTGTTTGTAGATCTCTCCATATCCTACATATAGTAATTATAAATCTGATTTATTTAATTTGATTTGATTTCTTCTCAGAAAAGAGCTTGTAAACTTGGCTGAACCGCTTGATGGCGATTTTGATTTAGTTATTGGTTTTAAACTAATGACCATGTTTTGGACATTCGTTATGAATTTTATGACCTTGTTATCATATCGATTATCCATTTCTAGTCAATTGTCTGTTCTGTGTATACTTTAATTAGGAAAGTACGGATGATGTTTTTCATTTGTTATAATGGTTGGATCATCTCTACTCTATTCCATGTACATAAGATTTGCTTACTTACCCAACACAATGAAGATGATAGTTATTTCAAGTTTGTGGCTGTGGACTCACCTTTCCATTTTACACTCAATTGCACAACTACACTTGTTTTTAAGTTTCTAGTTTTTCTTTTTCTTTTTCTTTTTTCTTTTTTCTTTTTTCTTTTTTTATACAACCAATTAAACAAAAACTCCTTTTGACAAAAAAATCCATTCAAAATTTTCCAGCTAAATTGTAGACCTCCACCCACATTTCAATTACATATCTATACATATATATATTAATATCAAAGTATTGGATAGATATTTAATTTCTCTCATATATATAAATATTTTGAAACAGAGTAATGATTGGTGGTTATTTAAATTCGAAGAATAGTCTAGAAAAGTTTTTCTAAAATACACACAATTGATCTTTTTAATAAAATTTCCATGTATCAATTTTTATATAATTATTTTTCATACTTAACATTCATCACTGGAGTATAAATGTCCACTAATATACTCTCTATATAACAACTTATAAAACAAAATTAGACTACATGTAATGCTTTCCGTTTCATATCCTATGTTATATTTAACATGGTTGAGAATCAACTATACTTTATTCTAATAAAAAAGAATCATAATGTTGGATTAAAGGCAATAACGTCTGAAGTCATTACATTTATTAATACATGGCAATAAATGATACAACTAACCAAAGTATTATCTTTTCTTTTATCTTATGTAGTCAGTTTGGAAAGGAAGGAATGATAGAATTTTTTATGGTCTAGAATCTACATCCCCAGAGCTGCTTCACTTTTAAAATAAAGCTTAATTTAGTAGATGCTTGGAACATCTCTTTCGTTAAATCTATTTTTGTATTTGATATTCTCCTCTCTATAATTTTATCAGATCATTTTTTAGTCCTTTTGTGCATAACTTTTTTGTTTCTATTGAGTCTTTGGTGAATACCTGCTTTCTTTTTCTTTTTTTGATGATTAAGAATTTTGCTTAATGGTGGAAGAACACAAATGTTAGAAGCTTGTGAGGTTGACTAGAAATAGATAATGATATGATAACAAAGGAATTCATTTGTTATTTTGTTTATTGATTTCTTTTTTAATTTTTAAAATAAGTAATAACAAAGGAATACATTTGTTATTTTGTTTGTATTATCCAATATAAGTATTTGTCATTTCTTCTTTGTTTTTAATATACTATTGTTATATCTTTTGTTCTTACTTTCTCTTTTATGGTTTATTTGTAGTATGGTTAATATTACAAGCAACGACACTACTAATCACCATGTCAATACAAGTGATGACTTAGAAGCTTGTGAGGTTGATGTTACCATGCCATCCAAAGCTAGTACGAGAACATCTCTTGAGTTGGATGATTCTAAATATAAGAGACTTAGACAAAATACATCTCCTGTTTGGGCATCATTTACAAAGATAGGAATAGCAAAGGATGGTAAAGAAAGAGCAAAGTGCTATGGGTGTGGAAAAGAGTATTTTATTGGTGGTTCTAAGTATGGGACATCAACTCTAGGTCGGCATTAAGAAAATGTCATTTGATCCCTAGGTATCATGATATAAGTGATATGATCATTGATCAATCTGGAAAATTAAAGTCTAGAAAAGTAGATTACAAACATGCTCACGAAGTTTTGACAATGTCAATCATTGAACATGATTTCCTATTTTCATTTATTGAGTATAGGAGGATTACATAATTTATACAAGTTTTTTACCCTGAGTATGTTCCCATATCTAAAAAAACAATTCCATCTGATGTTATGAAACTATACTTAGCTAAAAAGAATAAATTAAAGAATGTTTTAGAGGGAATTCCTAGTAGAGTTTGTTTGACTTCTGATCTATGGACTGCTTCTACCATGGAGAGTTATATGTTCTTAACTGCTTATTTTATGGATGGTAATTGGAAGCTAAATAATAAAATTCTTTCTTTTTGTTATATGCCCCCTCCTCATTCAGGCTTTGAATTATCAAAGAAAATATTTGACTTTTTGAAAGATTGGGGTATAGATAAAAAGGTATTCTCTCTTGCTTTGGATAATGCATCTGCTAACCACCATATGCAAGAGTTTCTGAAAGATCAGCTTAAACTACATGGGAGTTAATTGTGTGATGGTGAATATTTCCATATTAGATGTTGTGCTCAGATACTTAATTTGATTGTCAAAGAGGGCTTAACAATAGCTAACACATCATTACACAAGATAAGAGAGAGTGTGAAGTATGTCAATGGGTCAGATGGTAGAATGAAACATTTTTGGGAGTATGTTAAACAGGTTGGAAATGTTGATACTTATGTTGGGCTTTGCTTAGATGTGGTTACTAGATGGAATTCTACTTATCTTATGCTTGATTGTGCTTTAAAGTATCAGCGTACTTTTTCTTGCTTTCAATTGAATGATTCAAACTATAGATTTTGTTTATCAAAGGAGGAGTGGGAAAGAGCACACAAGTTGTGCAAGTTTTTGAGTCCTTTTTATAGCATCACCAATTTGATGTCTGGTTCAACTTACCCAACTTCAAACTTGTACTTCTTACAAGTGTAGAGAATTGAGTGTTTATTAAATGAGAATACAATGAGTGGGGATTCAATTTTAAAGAACATGTCCATTAAAATGAAAGAAAAATTTGATAAGTATTGGAGGGAATATGGCATTATTCTTGCACTTGGTGTTGTCCTTGATCCTTGAATGAAGTTCACTTTCTTGAAGTTTTGCTTTAATAAGATTGATCCTCTTACTTGTGGGGAGAAGTTGGCTAAAATTAAGAGCAAATTATACAAACTCTTTGAGGAATATGATAAGAGCAAGATAGGTAAAGCAAGTTCTAGTAGCTCTCAAATTGGATCTTCTCAGGTTGAATAAAGACTTAGAGGTGTAGGTATAGACAAAGGTAAAGTATTTGGGGGCCTTCAAATAGTTTGGGTATAAATATTGCTACTCTGATGTAAGTTCAATAATAACTATATTTTTGTTTGTTTCTTTTTTATTTTAATGTTTCTTATTAAATGATCAAAACCAATAACTATAGTTTTTCTTTTTTCAATGTTATATGAATACTATCAAGTTGAAGTGGAGACTACTGGTAAATCTTCTTTAGATCTTTACCTAAATGAACGGTAATGGATATGAATTTCTATCAAGAGTTAGATGTGCTTGAATATTGGAAAACTCAACATCAAAGGTACCTAGATTTGTGCATTATGGCTTCTGATATACATAGTATTCCAATTATGACAGTAGCATCTGAGTCTGCATTTAGTACTGGTGTTCGTATTCTTACCAAGTACCGAAGTTCTCTTCATCCTGAAAATGTGGAAGCTTTAGTATATACACGTAACTGGTTACAAGGCTTTGCATGGGAAGGTAATTTCTTCGTTTAATAATATAATCACTTAATTTATAATGTTTACTTTCAATAATTCCATCTAATTATATACACTATTTGGTGATTTGTAGATGAAAGTGCAAAACGACTTGAGATAGCATTGTCAAGGGCATATTCGAATGTAGTTATTAATAGTTAATGGATGGAAGACATGTTTCTTGGTTTCTTTTACATATTAAGTTGGTTAAAATAGTTGTATTAATGTTATGAGGTTTGACTCATTGTTATATGAAAATTGTAGCATTTGAACGATGTTTAGAAGTTTTTGGGTTTGAGTTATGGTTTATGTTTTACAGATAAATATTATTTTGGGAGCATTTTGTTTATTATTATCTTATATGTATTTTTCAATGGTTTTGATATTTGTTCTTTAACTTATGGAATGGACATTTGTAGATGAAGTTTATCTTTCCAGAGGCATGAGTGACGTCCATCCTTTTTTGCGGTTCTTTTGTCGATAGAAGGACATGAGTGATGTGGGAAAAAAATGACAATTATCCCGTGTTAGATTTTTGCACAATATTTTTCTCAAATGGCAAAGGTAGGACAATGACTTAGAATTTATAATTTGCTATGAATTTACGTTGGTTGTTGTTGGAGAAACAATATTACATTTTTTTCTTTTATTGCAAACTCAAAATCTCTTCTAGTAGCAGTTTGCTATAAATAATTAGAATTATTCTAATGAAGTTACTCTTGTAAAGTCAATATTTAATATAAAGATTTAGGTATTATGATTCTCTTATTAAGATTTAAAGAATATTGGTAAAAATAATCAATATGGATGTTGTAATTGTAACTTTCCTTCAATTTTTTTGAAAGCAATTCAGACCTTTCCCCTATTTTGCATCAAAATTATAAGATTTATTTATTTTTCCTTCTATTTGTTATGTAATTGTAATATTTTTTGTTAAATTACAAAATGAAAAAGTGATTTGTATTTTGGGAGGGTTGATTTGCATGCATGAATTAATTAAATGATATTGTTAAATATTTTAAATAATTAAATTTCTTAAAAACTTGATACGAAATGCAGAAATTTAAATGTAAAGACTGAAAAATAAGTAAAGAGTAAATAACAACCTATCGTTTGGCCAAAAAAAAATAAATAAATAACAACCTATCGACAACAAGGTAGTCAGTCAACAGTTTCTTGCTTTTTTTTTTTTTTTATGAATTCTGAAAATTTTCCCCCTCCTTTGGTTTCAGTTTCTTTTATATTTCTTAACTAAATTAAGTTGCGTAAATATATGTAAAAACGTAATTTATTAATTTAATTATTTCATTATTTATTAAGAGGAAATTGCATGTCTTTAAGTGAAATCAACAAATAAATGTAAAACTCATTTGTTTGTTAAACACAAAAAACAAAACACCTAAGTTATTTTCTTTAATTATTTTTTAGGGATTTTAGACACTACTTTTACTCGTTTCATCATTTAGAATAATGTTGGCGACTGTTTATAATAAATCTTCTTCAAACCTTTCGTTTCCTTTTTTTTTTTCCTCTCTTCATTTTTGGGTCATTGTAAATTTTTTTTTTATACCAATGTCTATGTATGTGCCATGATATGATTCCAACCCTTGGAAATAGACTAGAGTCCACAAAAGACACTAGAATCTAACCTGAGAAAATAGAAAGAAGCTCTTTCTGGAGTCACTTGCTAAATAAAGTTAGTCCAATTTGTGATGTATGTGTTTTATTTTTTTCCCTATACGAGCCAGGTCAAAACTGCTGGATCCGGGTCAAGAATGGCGGTTCTGCCAGGTCAGGAACCACTAGTTCATTGCGGAGAAACCACTAGGACTTGCCGGTTCCGGGGGGTCTTCTGGCAGTTCTTAACTATCCCCGATGAGGCGGTTCCGGGTACGAAACCATCGAGGACGGTTCGGGACGGTTCCGGATTCAGAACCGCCTTGTGACGACCTCTAGTTAGGGTTATAAATTTTGGCACGTTTAACCCACGGGCCAAAGTGAGCCGGCCCTAGTTGGCCCGTTTAACTCACTTGCCCAGCTCAATTAGTAATATTATTAAGCTATGAAAGTTTTGGGATGAGTTTCGCATCATGAAAGTGTAAGCATTAAAGTCTACAAAAAGTTTAAAATGACAGTCAACAGCACAACCATCCAATATGGCTCTATATGTTGGTGTTGTGTATGTAAATTGATGAAATGATGCATTTTGAACGCAAAACATGTTCTACACGATCCCCGTATATAGCTCATGTATGTTGGTTGTGTATGTGTAATTTGTCAAACCATGCAATATGGATGCAAATGGTGTTCCACACGACCCCGGTACACAGCTCATGTACATTGGTCGTGTATGTGCAATTTAAATGCAAATCATGAACTATATGACCTCGAAATGGCTTATGTAGGGGTAAACGTGTATGCTTAGCTTATCCTCTATACACTTTTTCCCTTGAACATAACTTGTGCATACCACCTGTGTATGTGTAATTTGACACAAATACTAACCTAAACGACCCTGAACACAAACTATGTAGAGGTGGTTGTGTATACTCTTTAGACCCTCTTTCGTTGTTCATAAGCCATGTAAGCTACATTCTACTATTGAAAAGCTTTCCACACAAGTTATGTAGCGTGCTTGTGTATGTTGAGATTTTTCAATTTTAAGAATTATTCATTACAACTGCTTTAGCTCACCTAAACTCCTTCCCTTAGCTTAACTAAACCCTTTAAGATCTGTAACCAAGCATTAATAATAAGAATGTGAGTTCAAGTTAACAGAGTACATGTAAAAAGATCCAATCGTTACCAAAATCGCAATTTTATTGTACACTATTATGTATAGAATCATACAAATCATGTGAAATTGGTAAAATCGTAAACGTGTATAATTGTACACCTAAATTCATAATTTTATCTAAATTCTACACTTAAATAATTTTTCATCCATTTTAATTAAGAAAAAACGTATAAAATCATAAACTCATACAATCAAATATTTGACTTGGGACTTTAACAACTTTGACATCTAACAAGTAATAATACCTTGATGTTTGTGAATGAACTGCTTAAAAATGTTCTTGTATGGGACTGGTGTTTTTACCATCATCTTATCTGTTTGGAGTGGAATGTGTATTGGTTGGTTATCCCAAATTTATTAATGACTATTTGATTATAACTAAATCTAGATATCCATTGCATGACATTGCACTTTTATATGCCATCATCGTTTGGCAATGGAAAGATAGGAAATTTAAGTTATTGATATATAATTTTCATTTAAGTTAAGCCACCTCCGAATTGAGCACCTTGTGAGGAAAATTACGTTAAGTTTAAGTTATGGTTTTGTAGGATGATGAATTATATGATTAGGGGAAGTCTTGGACTACAAAACCATGTTGGACCATCATCTTGGGTCTAATCGTAAGCTTTAAGAAACACTAGCCCATGTAAGATTTAAAGTACCCCGAGGCTTGCGATAAGTGAATATAAGTTTGGACAACCTGGATAGATGGAACAGTATTCCCCAAACTTTAGGTTAAGAAGAGGTCAAATCCTAAACTTCATGTTGGACTGGAAGATTGTGTGCGATGTTTACATTGCATATGGTTGTGGTAACGAGGAAATTGCACTCCATCTCCTTGAGCCGTGGTTTTGCTCATCCCTATAGTATCAATCATCATGTAGGTACCCTAAGACACGTTTATAATCCAGCTAAGGACACCACTTCGGTAAAGCAGTTGTTTTGGGTTTCAAGTAAAAATATGAAGGAGAGAGTAGCTAGAATAGTTGCCCTATATTGTGCTCATGCATTTAATCCTTTTCAAATAGTAGGAGCCTTTGGTTATTTCAGTATTTTATGTTAAGTAAAACAACTGATGTAATTGTAAGACAACATATGCGATGCCTCACTTTTATTTAAGTACATGTTTTCATTTCTAAGTAACGTTGTTAAGATGCTTCGCAAAAGCTTTTATGACTGACGTGAGCATTCATTGTAGGCTGTCACGACCAAGGTATCCTCTAGGTTGAAAGGTAATGAATGAAATTCGGAAATCATATAGATTCAAATTGTTGGAATTTGGTTTCTCTAGAGTGTGGAAGTATGGATTTCAAGATCTTTCTTAAACAATGGTGTTTTCCATCGAAAATTGTTTATAGAATCCATATAATAGCATAATATATAGCAATCACATAACATTATCACACCGTAGGATCATATAAGATATGATATAAAATCATATAAGATACGTTTTGCACCACCAAAACTAAATCCAGCGATCACACCTGTTCTATATCTCCTTTTAAAACTCTTTTTAAATTCCTTTTAAAAGCATAAATATTTATTGGTTAGTGTACCGAGTGCGTGTATAGTAATAAAATTTCGATGAATTTTGAGTTGTGTCCACAATGAGTGAGGATTAGCTCTCAGTTGTATTAGTCCTAATTGTAGCTATGCAAATCAAAATTGTTTTTGTTTTTGTTTTTGGATTTTTAAGATAAAACTGACATACAAAGAATTTAGGATTTCTAGCGCCTCTGATTGAATTAAGTTTAAAGCTAAAAATCTCAAGATTAATTGAATGTATGCTATTGGCCAAAAATACACTTGCAAATCTAAATTGATGATAGCTTTAGTATCTCAAGCAATTGAGCACCAAGTAAAAATTCGTTTTCCTAAAGAAAGTAATTACCCTAAATTAACCAACCAATTTTCTCTATTCCTAGGAAAGTGATTAATTGATTAATCTTTTCTTTTCCTAAACCTTAATTGAATTAAAATACATATCCCTTTGTGATTTGTAATCCAAATTAGCTAATCACAGAATTGATTAGAAAAAATTTTCCAATTACAATCCTAACTCAACTGCATTCCAAGATTAATCCAAAATACATATTCATGAATTAGCATCAACACTCGAACACAAGCAAATAATCAATCAACAGTAGAAAACACTAACTATACAATCCAAATAAGTAACTCAAAATCCTAATGATAGCATAAGGAAAAAGCTTTGAATAATATCCAAAACATAAAATCAAAGAGAAAGGAATGAAATCACCTTGAATAGTGATTCTATGCTCAAATCCATGTTCAAATAGTATCCTCCACTTAATCCCGTTGTGGAATCCTTAATCAAAATAAAAAGAAAAGTTCCCTACTGTTCTATGCCCTAATCTTTATTTAAGAGTGAAGGAATAAGCTTGAAATCTCATATAGGTTTCCCAATTTGTCTCCCCTTTTACAAGACCTACAAGAGGAGTATTTATATGAAAAAAACTCGTAGGGACATAGGCCAACACCAACGCTGGCGACCTTGAATCTAAATTAGCTGGCCTTGAAATTAGAATTCATTTCCTAAGCAAGATGGCTGGCATCTTTGTAGTAGCTTCGATTAAAGGCTGGTGAAAGGTCGGCGGCCTTGATTCTCCCAGTGGTCGGCATTGAATGTTTGAACGAAGTCCAATTTTTGTTTTTCGAAGCCGGCATTGCTTTGTTTGATGAAGGCTGGTAAAATTTGTTGTTGAAGTTGGTAGCTTTTGTTGTTCCTTTGTTAAAGGGTGGCTGTGTGTTGATTCTAGGTCGGCGGTTGTAGCTTCTCATCTGGCCAGCTTGCTTCTCCAATTTCTTATTTGCATAGAACTCTTTAATTGCTTGTATTTGTAATATAAGTCCTTAAAGACCTGAAATATCATAATAAGCATACTTAAGTACCATTTCTTTATGATTTCTATAAAATCAATAATAATTAAGCATGATTCAGATGATAAAAGTAAGTATAATATGCTCTTATCTCCCAACTTTGGTTCAATTCTATTAGTTAGAACTAAAGTCACTTTGCTCTTAAATTGCAATTGAAATCATATGAAGCCTTACTTATTCAAGTTCGATGTTAATTTTATTAATTAGAATTAACCTAAGATTAAATTATGATTAGAGAGTCCAAAAAAATTTTGAAATTCCCTCTCACATTGTATAATAAAAGGACTACTAAGTTATAAGATTATAGATTTCATGGCATACTAATTCTTTACAAATACATTTAGAAATCATTTAAGAGCTAAGAATAGATAAAAGAACATCAAGAGAGACCCGAAGAGAATGCACATAAGACAGGCATCATTGTTTAGGAATATGAGTGCATGTGATGAGTGGGAAAGTTTTATGATTCTCTAAATACATATGTGCTATGTCTTGACACCCAAGAAAGATACCAAAGCATAATCTAAACATGCAAATGAAATAAGAAGCACCAGCTCATGTAGGAGTAAGGGAATACTTGCTCTCTTCTTAATGGTTGAGAATGTGTAAAGTTGATGAATAAAAATTTTGGAGGACATTTTAAAAACCACAACTTGAAGTTTGAAATTTTATTTTAATATTATACTTGATATTTAGTGTTAAATATCAAACTTAATCAATTTTTACCTCTTAAATTTTACTTCCTCGCATTTCAATTAATCTGTTTGCAAAAAGACTTTTCTTTTTTGGTTTTAAATGATAGGAATAATTCAATAACGGAGTACATTATTTTGCTATTTTCAAATTTTGGGTAAAATTTGACAAATGATATTTTAGTAGATATTTTTCTTTCTTGGCCTTGAAATTTTTAGTAGACATGACATTCACCAATTTCAACTTTACATATAAAATTTGAAAACAAGAAGTAGGAAAAAAATTTCAAATAACCTTAATCTTTAATTTTGATGCATATATAACTTGATCTTTTAAATATTATTTTTTTTTAAAATTTTAATAAATTGACAACTAACTCAAAAAAATTGCAATTAGCATCCTTCTCAAAGTCTCCAAAGCATACGCTAAGTGGCGACACACTAACAAGGCTCCATTTAAGGCCACATTTCTTGGTATGATTCAATTTCCAGTTGAAGGACAACCTATTTACTTCTACCATTGATCCACTACGTGAATCTAAAGGCCTTCAAACATGTGATTTTGTGCGATGCACGGTTGGTTGTTATATTTAATGTTAAGAAAATTTAGAGTTCACAATGTTCTTAGTTTTCATAACTTAGTGGTGTTTACCCAAGATTGTACTTCTTTCTTAATTTGCTCTCCAAGAGGATATTTCGACCCTCAAATCAAGGAGTTCTGTTGGCAAAAGAAGCTTGATTAGTAAGCTTTGGTTGTAGGAGTATGGTCGAAGAAATTATGTAAGGTTAGGATATGGGGTCGTATTTGATTGGATTAAGTTAGTTGTATTTGAAGAAGAGGAGAAGAAGATGTTGAAGTAATGAAGGAACAAGAAGATTTGATACTTGAAGTTAGTTTTGCTCAAGAACGGACTTTAGCATGTTTATTTAATTGTTTTTATTTGTTTCCTTTAGTTTTGATTAGGTTTTGTATAAGATTGACCAAGATTATAATTGAATTACATGTGCATTTGTACCGCAAAATATTGAGTATTGGGCACAAATAAATTAAGTAAATTACACTAGAATTTATCAACATTTGATGTATTAACGTTTTGAGTGGTTAATTAGAGGAATTAACAAATCACAAAATGAGTCAAACAAGCTATTAATGTTTTGCAAAGTTTATTTAAGGTATCAATGTTTTGATAAGTTTTCGATTAATTTTCCTTAATGGTCAATTATTGACAATACTTTGTTTGCCTTACTTTGCAAAATGTTAATTTCTTTTTTTTTAACTATTTAAAATGTTCATATTTCAAATGAACTTACTCTCAAAAGTTAATATCTTTTGATTTAATTTACCCAAAATTTATTATATGTAGTTTATAATAGTTTAATATTCTAAATATTTTTTACTAATAATATCAAATTAATTAATTTATAGTAGTAAAATACTCAAATTTAAATATTTATTTCTTAGCATTTTGAGAAACATAAGAGAATAAAGTTTTCATACCCTATAGTCAGCCTAAAACCTATACTCTAATATATAAGAAAGAATTAATCATATTCCATTTATTTATTTATTTATTTTTTTTTTGCTATACAAGTTCAAAACAAGGAGCTTGACTCACTTATCATTTGTAGACTACTCAATGAAAAGTGATTTATCTATATGGAGGTGATTTATCTTTTGAGGCTCATTAATGAAAAGTGCTCCGAGTTGTCATGTAGCATTATGGTATCATTGCATTGGTTCTTAGTGGCTTTCCTGTTCTAACTACCTAAAAAAAGGCACTCTTAAGTTTTTAATTTTGGAATTAACTAAAGATTCTATAATTTCTTTTAATATCACATATATAGATTTTATTTAATTTTAATAGGATTGATCCGTTGACTATTTAGTTGCTCGAATTATTATATTTATTTTAACAGTCAAATAATTAAGAAAGAGTTCAATTTTATATGAAACTATATTTATTAATAAGAAAGAGTTCAAGTTTATAAGGCATATATAAAAATAAAGTAGTTTTCCATTTTAATGAAACTATATTTATTATTATAAATTGAAATTTAAGAAACAGTGAAAATATTTACAAGTTCAATGGAAAAAAATTACAGAATCCATGAGGTATCTTATACCTTGTAAGATATCATATACCTCGAAGATTGTACATGGTATAATGTATAAGTTAGACATATAGTGCTCACAGGTGGGATACCAATAAGGATCAACATCGTACCTTACCGCACTTGCTCACCCTTGTTTTATATTGCTTAGATAGGCAAATATAACAAATAAAAGGTACCACAAGGGGATCATACCCCCTCTCTTTACATGAGATGAGTTTCTTAAGTAATTAAATTATTCAAATTTGTAATTAACTATAGTTTCACCCATTGGAGATATTCTCACTTAAGTCTCCAGTTATTATTTTCTTTTGTAACATAATAAATCTTTTTTTTTTTTTGCCAAAATAACATAATAATCCAATGAGATACTGACAACACATATCCAAAAATTTATGATTATAAATATCCCACAATAGATTTTATCAAATATTTAACTTTAAACTAATCATTATATCAAGCGAAATTTTTTAACTTAAAAGGTTTTAGTTGTATGATGATATGCTAGGCTAAGAGCCATATTAAGGGAAATTTTTTTCAATATATAACAGGAATTCATTCGCTCCAAAAAAAAAAATGAAGAAATGAAATGGTTTTCGTACCATTATGGTACGGTTTAAAAAAAAAAAAAGAAAAAATGGATTCGATATAAAAACTATTATGGAAGTAAGCTAATGAAAGCGTTGTCTTTAAAATTGTACCGAAGGCACCGTCCAAGATAACACCTTTAATGTAAATATGTAATTTACCGACAACACCTTTAATAAATTACATAAGACCGAAGCTCTTCTTCTCCAACATTTGTCTTCTTCCTCAGGAAGATCTAAGTGTAGGGTTCTTACTAGCTGTGGTAACGCACATATCGTGGATTTTTTACCTAGTACGTGACTTTGGAGTATTACTGAGGAGATGAAACTTGATGACGGGATAGCTTGGACATAATGACAGGGGAGGAGAAACAGGTAGTCTCAATGTCTAGAATGCACAAGTGACAGGCAAGAGAGCTTGATTAAACCTTACGTGTCAACCTCACAGTTCTTGAGCAATTGGGGTAGAAATCACTTAAGTCGTCTTATTTGATCTTTCGAAACAGAGCCTCCTTTATAGAATGTTGTTTGTCTTCTCTCTCCAAAAGTTGGAAATGAGAAAGAGTGAGTGGGTATTTATAGGCATTTGGCATGGATGATAACTGCCAGATCACCTTAGTGATTGACGGATGAGATAAAATAAGCTCAATTCATGGTTATTCTGAATGAGCTCCTCATAGGCTAATGCCAATATTCATCTCCCGTGTGCATGAGCTTGTTTGTAAAAAGTTAGATACGTTGGACCGGTCCAACAATCCCTGTACTAAGCCCAGCAAGCCAAATCTCCCTAAGCAATCTCAATAACTAAATTGGATTCGTTAGGCCCTGTCACTCAGCCCACAAGTCAAGCTCAAATAAATAAATAAATAATAATATTTATATCCTAAGCCCACTTACATGTTACCTCCTCAAAATTCTTTGGACGAAGTTAAAGTATTTTGGGCATCATTTGATTAATACTCGACACATGATGCTGTCAAATGCTCTTATAGAATTGAAGAATCCACTTGCCATGGTTGAGTCATTAAGTAAAAAGTCAAGCTCCAGCGTTGCAACTAACTCCATTGTATATAGTTATATTGTAGTACGCGGACTTGCAACACTGGTCCAGTTGCGCGCGTTGCCTTATGTTTATATGAAAAATATTGCCCCCATTAAGTTATCTGATGTCAATATAGGGAACATACAACCCTTCACATGTTCAGTGACCTTCATAATAGTAGAATAACTGGGGTTGGGTTTCTTGTATTATCATAGGATCTAAAGATGACATGAAAGCTTCCTCAAATCCTATAGATCGTCATAAGTAGTCTAACCTTTTTCCCCTCAGGTTTAATAAAAATTTCAAGTTTATTAACTTGCTTTTGCTTCTTCCCAACTCTACGGGAGCCATGTTTCCTCTTTTTCTTTTGTTTCTCCTAAGTCTCATCCTAGGTAGGCAATGGTATGTTAGAAGGTTTCATGATAGTTGTCTCTCCTTCCTCAACATACTTATCGAAGAAGCTAGCTTCAATGAGGTACGATTCGTTGTGTTCAAAGGTGTTCTTTGTAGCAAGAATGAATACATCTTTCCCTTTCTAGTGACTCTTCATACATTGATGCAATGTTGAATGTATAAGATTGTAATCGTGTAGCTACTTCCTTCCAAGAACCAAGTGGTAGGATACGGGGCATGTTAATCACATGGAATCGTGTGGAGCCCTGAATTAGCTTGACCTTGAAGTCGACATTAACATATCCCAGCATATGCATAGTTGAATCGGTGAAACTATTAACATGAATGAGTTGCTTCACAAGACATCTTATGTCTATATTCACAACTTTAAATGTAGACATTAACATAATGTTTATAGAGGCACCATTGTCTATGAATGTCCTTTTGATGTGATGTGCGTTGAGTGTGCTTTCAACATATAGTGGACGGATGTGGTTGGGACTTCTCACGCACATGTCTACTTCCATAAATAGTATTGTGTTCTCATGTGTATGTGCAATTCTTCACACAGCTTGTGCTATATTACACCTCCTGTATTGTCTTTCAAAGATCTAGGTGAGTGCGATTGCTACTGTAAGCTGTACCTCCACATCGAACCCCAGTAAGTCAAAGAACTTTCTGAAGTTGACAGATTTCATTAAGGCAGCAACCACTATTGCGCATGTGCCTAGGTCATTGTCAACCGGCATTTCTTTCTCTTCTTATGCCTTAGTTTGCGGCACTTCTTCCTCTTCAGTCCTCAAATCGTGATTGACAACATTTGTTGTACTCCACTGAGCATTGTGTGCGAGGAGTGGATTATTATGTACATCATTACCTTCAATGACGAGTTCTCTATTGTTGACTTGCTCATTGAATATCTACTTAAGTGTTCAACACTTTTTAGTGGGATGACCCACAATCTTGTGATATCTACAGAACTTAGGATCATTCTTCTTAGTTTCATTAGGAAAGCGTTCAAACCTTGAGAGCTTGATGTTTCCATCTCTTAACCATTGGTCAAGTATAGCATGAACCTTTCCCATTGGGCAAGAAAATGAGAGCATTAGTACAGTGCTCCTCAACTTATCATTCCTCGTCTTCTTATTTTCTCTAGAATTTTCTCCTTGAATTGAGCTAATAGTTGATGGTCTCTTTCCAAGTCATCCACCTTCTCTACGCTGTCTTAATATGGAGTTATTGGTCCTCCACGCATTCTCAATGAGAGCAATCAAAAAACACGTATGAAGATTCTCGAAGTGGATGGCGTATTCAGTGAACATCCCTTAGATGCAGATCTTCAATAGTTCTTTCTTGTCACAAACATCTTGAGTATCCAAAGAGCATTCTCTAAAACGTTCGATGTAGTCCATAAGGTTTTGCTGCTTTTGCCTTGTTCATCCATGTCAGTGATGGCGACTCGCTCTTGAGTAGAGAAGAACTTCTCTACGAAAAGCTTGCACATGGTCCCCCACGGGCCAATTGACCTTGGGCAGAGATTGACATACCAAGTGTATGCCTTCTCAGTAAGAGACTTAGAAAATTCTTTCAGCTTTAAATTGTCATCAAAATCATAGACTTCTAATGTCCTAATGAATTTCAGCAGTTCTTCTTTAGTGCTACTTTTCTTGCCATCAAATAACATGAATTGAGGATTAACATGGTTTTCAGATAAGGTTTTACAGCGATGCGATGGTGGTATGGAAGCTTTAAGTCCAGTACTCTTATAGAAGACTTAGCCTGAATCTCCTTCAAAGAAATGTCCAAGTTTTCTCTTGTTATAAAGGATTCCCTTAGCATAGACATTAATGGTGCAGCTGGTGTAACTGATGTGGTTAATGTAGCTGGTGCAATCGGTGTAGTAGGTACAACTAATATAGTCGGCATAGCTGGTGCGGCTGGTGTAATTAGAGGAATAGGTGCTTGAGGAAAATTAGGATTAGGCGAGGGGACGGTCTCACTGAGGCTAGTATGAGAGTGTACATGAGGATGATGACCCACCGAGTTGGGATCTTGCATTGTTTGCTTTGGGTGTTGTGTGTTGCTCAGCTGCAACTTGTGGTGATAGGGTTTGCACATTCTCCCCTGAGATGTATTTGCCTAAATGGTAGGGCAACATCGGGCTGAGATAAAGAGGAGGTATCTTGCCGTGCAGTTGGGGTGGGAGCTAGTAAGGTTGTATGTTGGAGCGCCGCAGCATCAATAGCCATACTTGGTATGGGACGAGTGAATGCAGTTAATAGCTGGTTCAGGGAGCCTAAAAAAATTAATATTTATATCCTAAGCCTACTTATAGAGGATGACTTTCTCTCTCTTCAAGTTACCATCTTCAACCATCATTTTCTGCCTCCTACCAACCAACGAAATTTCATATCCACCATGTTCTCTTGAATGCTACATCACCAACACATCGATTTGCAATAGACCTTTACCCTTGCAAAAACTAAAGCTAAACCACAAGACTAAAACACCACACCTGTAGGATAGTAAGCCCATTCTCATTCACATCACTGATGCTAAGCACTTACCGTTTAGTTTATCACTAAACCCATAACAAGTGTAACTCACAACTTCAATCACCCTGTTTATGCTTGGTACATTGATGAGAAAAGGAAGAAAGGTCACATATCCTAGTATGATCTTTCTACATGCTGTCGGAGTGTTCTTTTTTATAATAGCAATAGTGAAGGCATCGTTTAAAACTGTGCCTTCATTATTGGCATTGAAGGTGCTATCCAAAAGAGCGTCTTTAGTATAATTTTGAAGGCACTATAAAAACAGAGTCTTTACTAGCTTAATTCTGTAATATTTTTTGCATCGAACCCATTTTTGTATTTATTTTTTTTCAAAAATCGTACCATAATGGTACGAAAGCTAAAATTAAATAGTTGAATGACGGTGGATTGAACATCAATTGAGAGTATAAACACCAAACAGTACAAAACTGAAATTTGAGATACTAAATTATTGAAACTTGAAAGTACCAATATGTTTTTTTAGTGTAGCACGTGTCTAGGGTATTTATAAAACAGATTACTAAAATATTATGAAAATAATTACCACAATACACTACAAAATCGCATCTTATAGATGTGATATCAATGTTTCATTTGTAAATCGCATACATGAATCATGATATGATGTTGATACTGCACTTCTATCGCAAGTAGTAATCGCGATTTACTTCACTGTACATATACCATGCCTTCTACATGTGATATAGACTGGTGTATATTGCATATATACAACACACGATATAAGCTCCAATAAAGACTATTCCTATATCCTATTTAATGCATATGACTTTAATGTTGTATTTTGGTAATTAATATTAGTGACACCTTACTAAAGTAATTGTTTTTAATAAGAGTACTAAACAAGAAATAATTTCTTTCTTTTTTTATTTTTTTTCTCCTATATATATGTATAAAGGAATAGGATCAACCAAGGATAACTTATAACATTAAAAAAAAAAAAAAAACTAAATGAAGGAATTATGGTAGGGCATGTGCCAATGTCTCTACTTTAAATTTTTAATAATTTAGTATCTCATGTTTAGATTTTAGCAAATTACTGTATGTACTTTCAAAACTTGTATAATTCAGTATGTTTATAAACTAACATTTGAGAGACATTTATTTTGATGAAGAGGTAATAGCAAATGCTTGGCAAAAAATTTTCAAAATTTAAACAAGCAATACTAATTGCCAAAAACTGCTAAAAATTTGAAAATACGGACTCGTGATATGTTATAATCCCGTCATTAAAATAAGCATTCATAAAATATTATTTATATGAATACTGAATTACATATATTTTAAAAGTATAAATACTAATTTATTAAAATTTAAAAATAAAAAACTAAATTACCAAATATTAAAAATATTTAGATTCGATTTGCCATTGGCCCCAAACTCTCTCTCTCTCTATATATATATGTAACCCGAAGTAAAAACACATCCACTAAATTATCAAGGTAGAATTTAAAAAATTAAATTGCCCAATCCTGACAAGTTTTACCTTTTTCTCCGTTCCTATTTCAAGGTCCTAGACATCAAATATCAATGGTCGTACTTCTAGTGGTACCACATCTACACTTCCCAATCCCCACTGAGAAACCGAAACTGGGTACATTTCAGAGAGTGAAAACCGGCAAGATTCATGCCTTTTTTATTCGGACTCAGAGAAGGAGAGAAAGAGAGAGGGAGAGAAGAGGAAGTTATGGATATATATTATTATGTAATTGTATTTGTTTTTTTTTTTTTATTATTGACTATTGACCGAAACCAGATGAATAATTTAGGTAGAAAATGGCGAGAAAGATCCTTTGAATATTTTAAGGTCATTCGAATATTCCTAAGATCCCCACTTCTACGGACATTTCCATTCACCTAAATAAACCAGGGACCGACTTTTGTTTGGATTCTTGTAGATTTATCCTTAATAATAAACAAATAATGTTAAGGGTCATTTGGCCTTACGGTTCATCGAAGGGCCACGTTTTGGTTTTGATTTGTCTCCTTTTGTAACCATCACGTCCCCATCTAACTCCTCGTCCCCGGTACCCGGATCGAAAATCTACTCCACATTGGATTTCGATGGCATCATCCACTTCCATCAATTGAATAGGGAAGTTGTGATTGGATTTTTATTATTTTTTTAATTATCTTACAGTGGCAGGTTGTCTCTTTCACCAGCAACAATAATCACAAATAGCTTTTATAATTTATTAGAACATCTAATCAATCATCTAATCAACTACTAATCGTTAAAATATAAAAATTAAAATATTAATCATTTTAATTATTTGATTATATTTAGTTATAGTTTAAGCTGTTAGATAGTGATGAGATCGAACCTATCGAAATAATGATGGGACGTCTGGACCATAGAGTTTTCCTTAAAAAGAACAATAATTATGAAATATTTAATTAGATGTTCAATTGATTATTTTAAAATTTAAATATAAAATTAAAATTTTAAAGTTTTAAGTACTAACTAGACATAAAAAAAAAACTTTAAGTACTAGATTTGATTTTTCCACCTATATTTTTTATGAAAACAATCTTATGAGTTATTCAACAATTTATATCTATATCTAATCACAGTTACGCCATTTAAACACTTATAAATTATAATATTGCCTCTTGCAATCATTTGAATAGTCCAATAAAGAACCGGACCGTTTTTATTGTCTGGACTCTGGATTGTAGAAGTATTATTATTTTTTTAAACTAGTTAATATCAATTACAATTGAAAAATTGAATTCGGTCTATTTTATTGGAAGACTAATCATACCACTAGATTGTAAAGATTATAGCACAAACCATAATATCTTAATACTATAAATTAATGGAAATTAAAAGGATATAAATTTAGATCAAACCCATTTCTGTCGAAGTTGGATCCTCCCTACATGCACCTGCTGCTCAACTTTTAATAAATACATCATGAATTTCTCGTGCCAACCCATCACCATTATCGCTTGCTTGAAAATTCTATACGTGTTCGCTACAATATTTTGGCTTGGGTATTTAAGAATAGATAACTAAGGTGTTAGTAGTCCGGTTAACCAGTTTGTAATCTTATTTTTTTAATATAATTGTAATGATCGGTTTTTTAATATGTTGATTTTTAATCGATTCATTATAAACGATTAATCATTTTAATAGTTATCTTTTTTTTTTTTGGGTTTTTTCAGTTTTCATTTTTTAACCATTTAACGTAATGATTTCAATAAATCAAATAGATAGTTTCAATAAATCTTATTTTTTAGCCTTTACCATAAGGTTTTTCTTTAAATTATTATATATATTACAAGAATTAAAAACAAAAGAAAATCAAATCAAGGAAAAAAGGGAAAACAAGCCTTTGGGTGTATCATCGTCAACAAAATCAATTATTATATATTAACTCTTCATACATAAGATAGAACATAGTACTTTAATAAAAAATTAAGAAACATTAAACATATGTAAATTATATGTATATATAAATTATATATATAATATATTTATAATTATTGAAATAGTTAATTCTTACCCGTTGATTTTTTGTTATTACGAATCGAAACTAAAATAGAAAACCAAAAAAAATAAAAACTGTAATTCTGAACCAAAACCAACGAACCGGTTAACCATATTTTTTATTGGTTTTCTGAATTTTTCAATTTTATTGATTTTTTTCCCACTCCTAACCCAAATAGATAGTGTTGAAATTGGGAGCTATATCAAGCAATGTTTTATGCAGGTAGATATTTGACCGAAGAATCTATGTAAATTACCCCACATGCCACATCCATGACCAAATAAATATATAAAAAAATAACTCACAAAATTATTAACAATTTGTTGATTTCTAGGTTTTACAATGGACATGCAAACTTAAAAAATGTTTATGTTTTAAGTCTTGCTTTATAAGCTCTATTTATGTTCTATCTACTTGTGGAACCACTTGGCAGCAGACCGACTTGTCTTGTTCTAATGTTGCTTGTTTAATATATTTTCTTATACCGGAAAAAGATTTAAGAAAATAAAAATGTTTTAGGTTTGATAAAATTTTCATAAATTTTGGATTACCTAGGGTTATTTAGATTGTCTAACTTTTATTTGTATCTATATCTAATCTACAAATATATTTTATTTGTATTGGATTCATATCTTGATTTGTTTAATCTATCTATATAAAATATCTATTCTTTATCCGTGTTTATTTCTTGACAAACAATCTAAACTGAAACGACAGCACATTGACACGCTTACAAATCTACTAAAATCTAATGAACTAAAATGATACTGTGTCATTGGCACTTGAACGAACCTCACACAAGCCAATTAAACCCATCGGTTTGTTCAATATTGACACCTTAGACCATCTTTATCATTGAGTTATCTAAAAAGTTAATTAAAATGTCACATTAGTATCTTAAGCAACTTTCTCTATCAAGGAACTCTCCATTTTATCTCTAATTACTTCTACAGAGTTACTTAGCTATTTTTTAGAAATAAAATATGATAACATTAATTCTGATAAAACTACAAAAAAAAAAAAAAAGCAAACAAAAACAAGTTGCTTTGCAAAGCAACATTGTTTTGCCAAGATACTACCTTCGTCCATTAAGAAACTCTATCTGAACGTGTTCAGCCTTGATCTTTGTATCAAGGACTCCCGTTAAAGGTGCTCTTAAACCATATTTATTCGTAGGTTACTTACAAAATTACTTAAATATGCCATATCAGCATTTCAAGTAATTCTCCTTACTAAGGTACTCATTATCTTATTTATAAGTTATTTAGAAAGTTATCTAAAATGATTTTTTTTTTTTAATTTTTATGAGCCCTACACAACTAACACGTCCAAAAAAAAAAATTCTAACCATCCTTCCTTGCTGAAGCAACAGTGCTTGTTAAAGAAACTCGATTATTTAGTTAAGTAATGGTACTTCGTTTTAGTTTTGCTGCCAAGGACCACCGATAAAGTTGACCTTCGAAGCTCAAAGTTTGTCTAGTTTGGCAAAGCTTTCCTGATTTATAGGCTTTATCCCCTTTACATTTTGTTTTGAGTAAAAAAGTTTGAATGGTGTTGGTTGGTTCCAGTCCCTATTAGGATCATACTTGCACTCAAAACTGTAATCATTTATGGATTAACTTTAAATTATCCGCCAATACAATTAACGCAGAATATGAAAATCAAACTATCCATTTATAATAAACCATGATCTGTCCTTATCAATGAAGGAAATTTGCCAAACAGTGATTTAAGAATCTTTAATGTGGAGCCACACTAAAAACTGGTTGCACTACTCTATATAACAATAACTTCAAAGTTAATTACAAGACACCAAAGCCAACTTGGTGAATCATCTCTAGAAAGCATTCCCAAGTTCTTTCATTTTTCGTCTCTCTTTCTCCGCATGCTCCTTCAAACAACTTCATTGCCATTGTTTCTTCTTTCCTTTTCTTGTATATTGCAACCACTTTAAGAGGCTGATAGATGCATCTTTAAGTGCAGATATAGGTGTATGTTTTAAAAGGAACAAACTAAAATATATAGGGAAAATTTAAATTTCGTACCTGTGAAAAAAAAATTTTGGTATTTGAACGTTGAAGTAGTCAATTAAATATCTAATCAAATTTATTTTTTTGTTATTTTTACTACTCTACTAACACTATTTGCTTTATTATCTGACATGGAAAAAAACAATTTATCAGTGTTAGATATTGTTAGAAGAAGTAATAAAAATTTAATGATGTTGCTTCTTCTCACTCAACAATCATGGTAAATGTTATAATGGAGGTGATAAAAATAGATGTGAAAAGTTTAATTAAATATTAAATTAATCACTTCAAAGTTTAGGTAGTAAATTGCATTTATATGGAAAATTTAAGTACTAAATTTAATATTTACCAAAATAAATATTACAGCACGTGATGTATAAAAACAACATACTTAACCTATATGTGGTGGGGTTGTTGTAGTTTGCCAATCACATGCGATAAACGTGGCGTCGACCTAAGAGAAGTTCGGAACTAATGACACGTGTACAGATGTTATAGCAAGAGGCGAGGGAGGAGGAATAGGCAAACCAGTTTTTTGAGTGCGTGAGTGTAACAAAACATCAATTTAGATAGATTTGATCGTTCTTAACTCGTTCTTTGTAAAGTAGTTGCTTTTATTCTTTTTGGAGTTATTTCAGTAGAGTTTCTGCATTACTTTCGATCTTAGCAATATATAGTATTATCCTAAAATGAGAAGACAAGTATCTTATTTATAGATGTAGGAGACTGATGCTAGCCTTTAGATCACTCCTAAAGATCCGACGGTTGATATTAAAGTCTTTTTTTTTTTTTTAGTAACATGCTGAGCATGGAAATAGGCTTGAAAAGAGCTTGGGGTTGTTATAATATAAAGAAGCACACAATTATTTGAAAATAACTTATTTTCAATGTAAAAAGGATTAAGGTGTATTTTTGTCAAATAAAACCTAAATTAATCTAGGAAGATATTTTTATAATCTACTTTTTGAGCACGAAAAAATCGAATGAGGCCAACAATGAAATGAATTAGTCCGACGATCCTTATTTCGAGCTTACCAAACTAAATCTCACTATGATATCTTTTATTAGACTCAATCTTTTAAGTCATGTCACCAACTCAGAAGATCTGCCCATGTATTAAATTGGGTCAAGAATCCAATTACCAAAATGGCCATTTGCAACCGTAAAATTCTGATTATAATGACACTAGCTCTATTATACACACACATATATATCCTTTACCTATATTTAGATGCAAACCATCATCTTCTATACGCATCACATATCATGATATCTATCTCCTTTATGTAATTGGGACTGAATTTAAATTCTTTCTATACACCATATATTGATGGCAATATACGATACATATGAAATATTATTTATCATAACATTTATTACCATTTCCTACCGTTTCAAATGTAGATCTCGGTCTCCGTTTGTTCTTAGAGACAGACATACATCTTTTTCTTGCAATTATCCCCACAAATAGCCACAACTTCCGACCAATGCCAGTGGATATCTTCCAACGCACGACAACTGTTGGCCTCACCATGCCGCCTATATATCATTTCGGAATATCTTCACGTTGTCCTAACTACTGCTTTTTTCCCCTTTTCCCAAATATTTCTTTTGCCATGAAACTTAAAAGCTAGGGTTAGGATAGAATTAATAGTGATTTATAAAATTATGGCCGAGGGTACCAAGGGAATATGCTAATTATGAATTTTTAAGTCAAGTTGTAGAAAATTGAAAAAAGTTAGGGTCTTACTGATTATGTAACGAAATAAAAGAGTAATTGGCTTGCATACATTAGCATAGTGATTGTTTATAAAGAAAAGACGAGAGAGAGAGGGAAAAAAAAAAAAAAAAAAGATAACAAACCGTTACAATGAGAAAATTTTTGGTATCTCTATTTTATTTATTTATTATTATTTTTTTGCCCTCTCCCAACTTCTTAAAACTAACCGTGCTTGAAAGGCAATCACCTTGCATAAACAAATACAAACTCCTTGTGGGTTCATACAAGTAACAACTTTATTCATTTCTCAGATATTAAACACTTAAACATGCTAGTAAAGAAACATCTAGAGCTCATTTTCACTTATCTTAAGTTTGTGCACTGGAATGGTTCTAGATTAGAGTCATGATCGTAGATTTCATTTCATTTCTCATATTTGAATGTGCTTTTAAAGGTTTAGAATCATAGATTTTGAGGAATGTAATATTTAAATTTCGATTCCAGCTTTATTAATTATATACGGTTTAATTATTTTTTATCCTATCATATATTTATAATTTGAGTTTATTGCTAGGTATATTTTTTATAGCAATTAATTCAATTTATGTTTTCCTATTACTTTAAGAAAATTCTATGATTCCGTGATTAATTTTGACTGAATCTGTCTATATCCAATCGCAATCGAACCACTAAAATAATTAATATTTCAATTACTATTGCTAAAAGAAATATGGGCTTTCGAGACAACAATTATGTCTCTAAACATAGATTTCTGAGCAAAAACCATCGTTACTAATTCTATTTATAGAAACATAACTTGTTTTACTCATTTTCCGTCACAAAATTATTTCTATCTCTAAATGTCAGTTTTCTTATAGTATATATTTATTTTAACGATTTGATGTTTGACTGGGCGGCTCCGTTAACGGGACCGTACAAGATCCCTTACTTTAGATGTGTAAAACATAAAATCCTCCCATCCGCTTTTAAAGTATATAGATTAAGAAAGTAGCTAGTGTGGATATCAAAATTTGCTCCAATTCCTTTAATCATATAAATGAAGCAGTGATGGAGGAATTATTATAGGTGGAAGTTGGAAGCACAAAGCATCCTATACCATTGAGCCAATTATAGTTTTCTTTTTTTTTTTTTTTTTTTGGCCACTAGCCAATTATAGTTTCACTAAGGTCAGATTTGAAACTTTGATAAATAAATAAATATATACACACACACACACAAAACATCCTATACGATTGAGCCAATTATAGTTTCATTAAGGTCAGATTTGAAACTTGAAATATATATATATATATATATATATTAAACCATTTAAGGCACCAAATGAAATAATTAAAACTTTAACGTAATAGGTAACCCTATACAACAAAGAAACTGAGCACAATATGCCATGACTAGGAGGACTTGCTTATAAATTTTATAAATCAATGCTAAGATGTTTTTTTTTTTTTTCCCAGTAAGACACGATTTTGTTAAAAGAATTTATTTCCATAAACTTTTTGTTGGCCATCCATACCCTTTTATTCATTTTAGATATTCCAAAGATAATGCTTCTCTCTCTCTCTCTCTCTCTCTCTAACATAGATAATTTTAACCATGCAGCCAGTGACTTAGAAAGGGTTGAAAAAAATTAAAAAAATAAATAAAAGAGAAAGGATTTATATCTTTTGTAGCTTGTCATCATCAATCCAATAATTAATATTTTGTACCAATTATTTGGGGCAATAAAATCGGGATAGTGATAGAATTTCATTAGACAACGTTCTATAGCATTAATCTATCATATTCGTCATTTTCCCATTTACATTAGAAGAATTAGATCAATACAAGCGAAATATAAGTTACAAATTTCTTATTATATTTTTACACTATATATATATATTTAAATACAGAGGGAAGAAGGCCGTGCCAAAATTGGAAAAAATAATTCGGAAGTAATATGACAAAGAGTATAATTTACCCCACAAGAAAAAAAAAAAAAAAAAAAAGGCCATTAAACCTGCAAAAGGTACCATCCATGGTGACGAAAATGGATCCGAAGTCTTTTTCAGCGAATCATCTCACGTAGACTACCAGCAACCTTTGTCAATACCCTAGGGTGATTCAAATGATAAAAAATGAATGCCCTTCCATTTTCAATTTTTTTATATTGATAAGACATATTATTAAAATCTTTCGTTTGATATCCAAATAAATCCTAAAAAGGGTAACCAGGCCAATTAAAAAAACCAAAGAAGGGTTGCTAGAAATTTTCTTTTCTTGTTTCCTTTTCATATGGGGTATATGTTTCTCAAAGTTATCAATACAAATAAATTAAATGAGATGATAAAAAATAAATTCAAAATTCAAATAAAAAGAAACCTGAAAATTAAACAAAAATTAAAATTTGGTTAGCTTAAGATTAGAGGATGTCGAGGGTTGGTTGGGATGGTCGGATTTGTTATTAAAAAAAAAAATTAGTGGATCGCAATCCACAAATAAATTTGATTGTTCAACCCACCCATGGTGGTCATTCACCACTCGAATGAGACGGTATGATCCTTTTAAGTTGGCCACTATGATGAATTTTAATAAAGGAAATGAATTGAAAAACCTAATCAAATCATCTAAATTAAAAGCTGCCACACATAAGTTATGGATAAAAAAGTTAATAATATCAATAGAAGACATTATTTTTAGGATTAATGTCGCGAATAATACCTAAACTTTAATAAAATATGTAATAAAATATTTGAATTTTAAAATTGATTAATTTAATATCTAAATTTTTTCATATATGCCTATACTACTCTATAATTAGCCAACACTGCCATCCAACATGGTTTTTTTATTAATATGATGGGGTACTATTGATGTGAACATAATGTTCTTTTATGTATTAAATCGATCAATTTTAAAACTCATTTATTAAATTGATTAATTCTAAAATTTAGGTACTTAATTATATTTTATTAAAAATCGAATACCATTCGCAACATTTAGTTGATAATGACTAAAATTGTATTCTTTCTTTCAAAAATAAATTATACCTAAAATATGAGGTTGTAACTCTTAAACATACGGTTAAGACATCTCATGAAGATACCCTTTATGATATTATTATTATTATATGGGCGGCTGTTGGCTTGTTGCTCATCCAGTCGACCAATGGCTTGGTACTTATGGTTAGGCCAATCACCAAAATAATGTGAGAAGGGAAAGATAAAAGAACATTTTCTATCGGTTCTAGCTCAGCAGATAAGTTAAACAAATCGAGAATATACCCTCAAATAATTTAATAACAAAACAAAAGAAAACAATGTGTTTATTTATTTTTTATTTTTTCAAAGTACATTGAACGTTAAGTACCCGGAATATTCGGTGAAGGGGCCATCCAAGAATGAGTATATTACGGGCATATTTTTTTCTTTTTTTTTTTTTTTGTTCTATAATTAACATTAGAACTTTTAGGAACAACCACTTTAATGCGAAGTCTTAGTCTTTTCCGGCTCCACTAGGTTTGTCCTATGTGGAAACATCAAAATGTAATATTTCATGTTGTTTTCCTATCTCAACTTTATCCTAAATAATAATAATATGATATATATATAATAAAAATAATTAATTCTTTTATTTTAAAACTTAATTTTTATTTTTAAATTTATTTAACACTTTTAAATATTTATTAACTAAAATATGATGTGTACCATTTTCAAGATAGCAAATATTTTTCCACGTTCAAGTGGTTTCTTTTAATTAGATTCTCTCTTGTCAAGCCGTCACGTTTATATAATGGTTTTATTTATCACCGCCAATTGGCATGCATATGTGGTGGCTATTTTTATTTTTTTAATTCTTTTTTTTTTGAATTTAATATTTAAATCAAATGATGAATGTTAATAAAGTCATTAGTTGTACAGAAACAACTCTTTACCTTTTCTGACGGTAACTTCTCAGCTGATTTCCAATCATTAATCGTGAAAAAAAGAAATTGACTGGGTTGACCCGCAGGAAAATTCCCATATAAAAAGACTCATAGTTTTTCACCTACTCACATGTTATTTAAAATTTTTTAGTAGTTAGGTATCATATTTTGTCGCATGTAATACTCGGTGTTTAGTATGTTATAATCTTTTGGAATGAATTACAATCAAACGAGAGGGATGAAATTGAATGAAATGAATAGTAAAATAATAAATTTATTTTTTTATTTAGATAATGAATGATATTTATAAAAAAATATTCTTAGTAATAAATATGAATAATAAACATGTTAGAGTTTATCTTTAATTATATTGTTTTAGTCTTTTATCTCTTGTTTTTCTAATAAAGGGTCCTAATTACTTTTTGGATAAATGTAAGAGTTAATATATATATATATATATATATATGTGCTTTTTATCACTAATCGCACGGTATGTACACACACACACACACACACAACAATTCAATGAAAAATGAAAACCTTTTATCTATTTTGTTAATGTAATATAGCTATAATAAGACTTTTATTTATTAATTTTTTATTCAAATGAAAATATTTTGAGGTGGAAAAAATAACTCCAATATTGAATTGTCTTTCATGGTTTCAAGAAATAAGTAGTTATTTAATATTTTTTGTATCATTATAAAACCGCTATTATAGTTAGCTAAACATTGTAATAGTTCACCAATCTTATAAGTGATAATACCATAATATTATAATAGAATTGCTATTATAGCAAGATAAACGAGCAAATCATTATTAGAATTAAAGGAAAAAAAAAGGTCTAAATCTATTCCATAAAAGATTTTCGAAATTTAATTATGGAAAGAAACTCTTAAATACTCAAAAGACTTAGTACTTTTATTACTGCTTTCATTTTGATGGAAACTCAATTATTGAAAAATCAGATCTCAAATTAAATTAACTCTCAATAATGGAAAATGATATGGGATGGTGGGATGAGAATAAGATAATCCGATTAAGATATCATCCTAGACCTGTAGATCCAAGGCGATGACTTGACCGAAACATTAAGATAGAGGTGCTCCTAGAGTCTACAAAATAGACCCAAAAGGAAGGGCATGGATGGAATGATGAGGAAGCCAATTTTCCTCCCTCTGGTTGATTAGGTGGCCTAAAGTAGGAGCATTGGCTTGCACGCTACTTAATATTCCGTAAAGACAATAATAGAGCATCTATTCACTAACAATGGAATAAATATATATATATATATAGAGAGAGAGAGAGAGAGAGAGAGAAAAGAAGAGAAAATCCATCATGATATCCTTGCTCAACTTGGGTTGAGTTATGTATTCCTTGAATAGGAAGATTTCTGAGAGTCAAGATTCTTCGAAGTTCTGAATCCATCGTCATTGATTACCGTATTTATACAAAGCCAACAAAGGCATTGAAAAAGAATCCAAATCGAACACTCCACTATTCCATCTAGCCACACATAAAACATGACAGCTTTTAATATTAACTATCATAATGATTGATCACGATTGGATATAGTATGAATCGTTGGATAGACATGAAACCGATCCTATCAATAATTAATGACGAGACCATAGACTTTTTTCTATAAAATAATCATGCACAAGTTTGAAAAATATATATATTTACATCTAGGTGGTAATGCACATATAATAAATAAATGGAGAATTTGAAATAACTCCTAAATTTGTTATTTTAAAAAAAAAAGGCTCTGAACTTAAAATTAGAATTTCAAAGTTTATTATATTAAATTCGAGAAAAAATTTTTACAGTAAGACCAAAATTTAGAAAGTTAATGGTAATGAGCTACATGTGTGCGCATGATCGTTAAAGAAGCTACACCAATGAATAGTTGTTAAAAACGACTCTAACAAAGGATGTAATGAACTCATTCAAAAAATTTTCAACCAAGTGAAAAAATTTTAGAAGTTTAAATGATTAAGCCTCTGTCTGGTTCAGAGATACCGAGGGCACACTGTTTGTTTGATAGAAACTATTTGTTAAGAAATGGATATAGATGAAAAATAGATATTTTTATTATCAACAAATCAAACAGAATAGATACAAATCAAATATGGATAATATACATAGATAGATTAGATACAGATAAAAATCAGACGATCATGTAGTCCAAAGTAAGATCGAAAGCTAATGGTATACATATTGCCGTATTAGCTTTCCAATGCAGTGGATCAAGTTTGATGAGAGTTTTTATAGTCTCATCGACTGGACTGTCCAATTAATCATCTAACAAATATAACAATTAAAATATTAATTATTTTAGTAATTCGATCACGGTTGCATATGATGCGAACCATTGGATAGTAACAGGATCGGTCTCGTCAAAATGAACTATGGTTCCATAGAATTTCCCCAAGTTCGATATCCTTCTTTACGAATTATATTTGGTAAATAAACAAATAAGGACTAATTCCATGCATATATAGAAGGTTTAAGAAATAAATATTATGAAGAATCCTTAATACATATTTTATGTTTTACTTTATATTTAAGGTTAAATGTCATGAATGGAACCTAAACTTTGACAAAATATACAATTAGATGTATAAACTTCGAAATTGATCAATTTAGTATCTGAATTTGGAATTGAACAATTTAATATATAAAAGAACTTTTTGTATGTGTTATCAGTACATTTATCATATTAGTTAAAAACGCAACGTTGGACGATGGTGTTAGACAATTTACGTATACAAAAAATTCTTTTAGGTACTAAATCAATTAATTTTAAAATATAGGTACTTAATTATATATATTATCAAAGTTTATATACTATTTACAACATTAACACTGCATTAATAATACATAATAGAAAAGATATGGAAGAAAACACAAGGAAAAAAGATAAAATCTATTATGACACATTTAGTTTGTAGGAATGGATCGAAAAGAAATCATAATTTCAACTTTCATTCCCTTTTCCAATATTTGAAAGTTTTTCTAAAAGTCTGAATCTCAATTCCTTAGAATCAATGATTCTAATTTTTAGGAAAATTTTAATTCTTACTTTTTGGAGGAATTTGATTTTGCCTTGCTTTTGAGAAGTCCATCCATATATGTTATTATTTTTTTAATTATATTTTTATCTGCACATATTTATTATCTATATTTAATATGAAAGATATTTTTATAAATCTTATTAAATAATTATTTTATTACATTCTATTTTATAAATGTATTTCAATATAAAAATGAATTTATTATTATCGTATTGAATCCATTCCATTATATTGTTTTACAAAACTAGTTTAGAAAGAACAGGTTGGTCCTTCGATTTCAATGATACAAAACCGTACGCAATTACCTTATTTTACTCTAGATCATCGGGAACTGACCACGATCTAAGAATCATGTTCATACTGGAAAAGTTAGGTATTGAAATTTCCAAGTAACTGCTGTAGAAAACTTCACCATCGCAAAATAAAATCTACTAGTCCATGTCCAATTGTATTTCAAGTTACTGAAAATTGTAATTATAGTTTTTGAGATCATAAAACATATTGTTCTTTTTGGCCAAAAATCATGAAATATAAAAAATAATTTTGCTATAATATATGTATATACGAATCACTCAACCGTGTGACTTTAAACACTTAATAAAATTTTTTAATTAAAATTTAGAAAAACCATAAATAACCATTTGTGGGTTTCTTTTATTTATTTTTGTTTTGGTTAGAATTAGAAAGAAAACATAAACATAAAAAAAAGTGTTTTATTTTAACCTTTTAACCATATACAAATTAAGTGTAATCGTCCTTAGTCACAATTATCCAATTAATTTAAGGTAAGTAAGCATACTTTAGTACATTAATACCTACTAATATACAACTAAATCTCTAAACCTCTTAGAAAAATTGAATTATATTACTTAGATAATTTTTAATCACATGATTAAAGAAAAAAAGGCCATAATCACATTTTTAGAAAAATGAAAATCCTGCCATATTGACTGATAAAATAAACAAAATATTATTACTAAATTTTTTCATAAAAATTAGGATAACTTTTATGATCCCATCAATGAGATCATTTAGTAAATTAAAAAAAATATAATAATTAAGATATTAAATATTTTAATAATTTAATCATGATATAAATCATTAGATATTGACAAAATCAGTTCTATCAAAATTAATCACGAAACGGGAAAAAGCTAATAGTTTTAGCATTTTGTGAAAAAGTATAAGAGCGTCCCATTAACAATCTCATCTTCATTGCTTACTATTATTAAGCGCCTGTAGCACGTTACGTGTATGCTGTCCCCCCCTACATTAATTGCTAGCTGTCTCTTTTCCATTGTGTAAATAAATAATCCGCCCTTAACCAACCAATTACGAAAAGGCAATAGCCACACAATGATGGAGAAGCATCTTCCCACAGATTCTTATTCAAAAAGTATTGTAGCATGAGATACCAATTGGCATGCCCAGTTCCCGCTCATGTTAACCCAAAAAGCTGCATAAAAGAATGCAATGCCGGTGAAATCTAAAAAATTCTATATCCCCGTCATAGTTGAGAAGGTTTCATTGTGTAATAAATTTTACATATGATAGACAATAATAAATAAATATCAATTATTTTTTAATACAAAACTATATTAATAAAATCATAAATGATAATTATTTTAAATCTATCAACCGTACTTCCATGTATCATATGTTAAAATATGATATCAAGTTCAATATCATTTTTATTTTATTTTTAAACCAAATCAATACTGAATTAATACAAAACCAATATAAATATGATATTGCTGAAAAACTACCAATTTTACACATAAACTAACCAAACAAAACCGATACTGAACCAATACCGATATAGATCCAATACAAATAAAAATTTAACAATCCAAACACAATATTCTTCCATCTTATTCCGGTCACAAAATAGGCTGGATGGTACAATTGATGGAACGTAAGATTCAGGTAACACCTGTACACAGGAGGAATCTTAAATATAAAAACACAAACAAAAACAAAACTATTACACAGTAAAACAACGCAAGAATCCAACACAGATGATCTCATTATACCTCTGCAATTAACATTATTATTATTATTATTATTAATGTTACAAAATTTTCACTTTCACTCGGAGGAGGGGGGAGTGGGGGAAGGGGAATCACTATATATGATCAATACACAGGAGAAGCAGTGGATGTATGTGTGGATGAAGATGTGGAAGGGGAGTTACACCGAACACGCCCTCCACTGTGACTTTTGTGGCTGAGACTATCTCTTCCTTCCGAATGTGAAGGTTCGGTTTGCTTTGGCTTTGGTTGCTGTGTTACAGATGATTTTTGAGGGACTGCAGCTGATGGTGCGGCCACCGGGGCGTAAATCCCATTGGCTTTTGCTACTTCGGCCGATGTTGGGGCTCCTGTGACTGGTGCATATTCAGGAGGTGGCACCCATATGCCCCCAACCACTACGAATTGAGGTGGTGGTGGATTGGTGGTTTGGTGGATTGTTGGACTTGGTCTTCTAGTGTGCAAGCGATATTTCTGAAACCAGCAACCATAACCATTAGTTACTCACCAAATTACTGGGTAAGTCCCAAAATAGTGCAACATAAAGCCACATATGTAGGCCTAAAATTAGCCAACAGAATCAAACCAGCTAGGCTATAAAGTTCTAAGGATCACATCTGGATCAATTCTGATTTAACTTCAAACCAAGAGAAATATGAATTTGCTTCATCAAGTTGCAATGAGAATTCGAGTTTCTACTTTCCATTCAATTGGCATTATTATGATTCTCATGAAAATTGTTTGCCTCTTTAACAATCAAACATAGTTGATCATCATCTCTGAATTTTGACATCAATCTTACACATGTGTATGTAACTCCTTAGTCCTTTAATCCTAAAACTAAAAATAACAATCTGCACTCTGTCAATCGAAAGTATGGTAGGAACCGAACTGACCTGTAAATGGCTCTTGACTTCATCATTAGTCAAGCCATCAACCTTCATGAGCTCCCTAATCTGCTTAGGTGTTGCTGCTGCAAGAGAATGAATTACATCATCATTAGCCATTGAAATTCCTAAAACCATAAAAAACAGAACATACAACAAAAAGTCTTACAGACAATCATCTCAAACAACTGACCATGAGAACCACCAAGCTGTTGAAGAGCTTGTAAGAATCTCCTATGCAACTCCGGTGACCAACACCGTCTTTGCTTTCTTTGACTCTGGCCTCCTTTCTCATCTCTTCTATCATTTCCCCCTTCACTGCCACCGCTACCACCACCGCCACCGCCGCCGCTAGTCACCGTCTCTGCCGTAGAACTAGTTGCAGCAGTGTGCACCGATGACTGTGGTTTGTTATCCTTATCTAATGATTGATTGCTCTTCTGAACACCAGTTTTACCATCGGTATTAGTATTATTCGCAGCGGGATTGCTTCTGTCTCTGTGAAATGGCTGAAATGCCCCACCATTTCTTTTCACTTCCACTACAGACACCCTTTTAGGAGCACTCACATTCTGCCCAAAATTTGTTTCCAAAAAGAATCAGCTTTTTTACGTTCCAATTTCCAAATCGATCTTAAACCTTGGACAAGACAACATAGAGAGAGACGTAGGATTGAAATATTACCTTGGAGGGTGGATCTGGGGTTTGATTCCACAACTGAGCAGATCGAAGCCAATCAGATTTCTCAGACTTGTTCTTCCAACTAGAACAGCAAGTGGTGGGGTTTCCATGGGAATACAGCAGTTCATTGTTGTTCTCATCCTCTTGCTCTTGTTCTTGTTCTTGTTCTTGTTCCATATCCTCAGACCTTGATCCTGACCTCTTTATGGGAATAAACTCTTCCAATACAGGACCTTCAGTAGATGTTTGTTCTGAATTACACTCAGATTGACCCCCACCATGAATGTTGTACTCACATGTTGTTGTCCCTGAAAGCTGCTGTCTACACGTTTCAATGGCTGCCCCCAAAAAAAAAAAGAAAAAAAAACCCACAAAGAAAGCAATCACCTTTAGCATCAAGAACCAAACTTTAAACCGAAAAATATGCAAAAGGGGTTACCTACCTTGAGTTACAAGTTCTAAGCAAAGAGGGAGTTCACGTTGAAAAACAAGGATTTTACGTCTCTCTTCCTCTAATGCTTCCATGTAAGTCTGCATCTTTTCAGTGTATTCCATTTTATCTAGTATACATACACACACACATTTATGTAGAGGAAAATTTACATATGTGTTTGTGTTTTAAGGTTGTATCTAAGAAAGGAAAACGATTTATAGGATCTTTAAAAAAAAAACGGAAAGGGGGTCGTGTTGTGTTGTGTGAGAGCATAGAGAGATCCGATGAGGGAGAGCTGAATACGTGTAAGAATATGGGATCCAAATAGAATCAGAAAATGGAATATGACTCTTCTTGGGGTCCTTCAATACATATTTATTTAGTTTTCTCCTTTTAGAGTTTGTATAATGGAGATTGTCCGTCTAATCATCCATACTTAAATTCTGACAAACTATGTAATAATATTTAAATATTAAATTTGATTAATTTAATATAATTATCTGAAGTAATTTTTCAGGCATATTAATAATATTTTAATTAAAATTTTTTAAATATTAAATTGATCAATATATATTTTTTAAAATATTAAATTAATTAATTTTAAAATTAAAAATATTTAATTATATATTTTACCAAAAATCTAGTTATTATTTGTAGCTTACAATTAAATATATTAAAAATTAATATAAAAGATATTTTAATAATCTAATTATGATAAATGATAAATTTAAAAAGGTTTGATGAGTTGCAAAATCGGTAAAAAAAAAAAAATTTGCAATAAAAAATATTCTAATTTTGTTTTTAGTTATGTGAGTTTGGCAATGGTTAAGCGTGAATGAAAAGGTTAGAGAGGGAAAATAGATGGATCGGAACGTGGAGGGGGGGTCGAGGTCGGGCCGTCGCATCCAAAAAACGAATCTTTGATGGTACGGGTTAATTGGCTATGGCAGAAACAGAGAGAGAGAGAGAGAGATTAGAGAGAGAGAGGGTAGTGAGAGAATTTTGAATATTCGAAGGGTGATTCGCTTTTCGTCGTTTAATGGTATGGGCTGGCATTGACGTCACAACCTAAAACTAATCCATTGCTCATTACTCATGAGTATAATGTTGTCCAGATAAGATCAATTCTCTCTCATGAGAAAGAAACTTTAATATATTTATTGGAAATGATCCAATTATTTTTATAATCGTTAAAATAAATATAATAATTAAAATATTAATTATTTTAATAATTTGATTACAATTAGATATATTATAAACTATTGAATAATATTAAGATTTTAGAATTTGTCATACTTATTATGATTTAGTTTTATTGAAAAATCTTTAATGTGCCAAGTAGTACCTTTTAATTTAAGTTTGAGTTTATATGATATATAATTGAGATTGAGTTTAATTTGAAATTTTAATAGAGTGGTTGATTAAGCTTAGAATTACAATTTTAAACTCAATTCAAAATAGTAATAAATTTAAATCCAGTCCAATTAAATATTTTGGATTAGACTTACCAGTTATTGTGTCAAATTTCACTAAATAAGTTCGAACTCGATTAACTATGATTCATAGAAATATTATTTTGTAAAAAAAATTGGTATTTAAATCCAACTAATATGTATATTCAACTTGAGTTTAATTAGACTATGACTTTTTTTTTTTGTCGATGACTATGCTTGTTAATTATGTCAAATATTATGAAGTTCGAGCTTGATTAGATTAACTACTTGAATAGTTGGTGGTTTGAATATGAGTTTAGATTGAGTAGATCTAAGCAACTTACAAATAGTTTAAGCCAATTATACACACAGCACTAACACATCATACGAAATAATTAATGATATATAAATAAAATTTTAACATATAAAAACATTTCAAATAATTATACACCGATGTAATTATTCATTGAAATAATAAAATTACTTATCATATTTAAAAATATATTATGTTAATACTAAATGAATCTTTTCCATAACCAACTTAGGTATTAGCCTATGTTATGATCTCACATTAGTTTTTCAAGCAATTAGGGAATAGTGCTTAAGTTTAAAGAGTTTTCCCACCTGATAAACTAGTCTTTTAGGTCAGACTTTTCTTTTAGCCTTGGGTACCTAACATTTGGTGCTCTCATTGAGAGTGTTGGTACCAGTGGAAGGGTCGATTCAGGAAGGGGCTACCTAACAGAGAAGGTTAGAGTGAAAGTCGTCCAGAATAAGCCGTCAAAAGCATCGACTTCTTAAGAAGTGGGTAATGTTACTATCCTACATCGGTTCCTTAAGCAATTGAGGAATGGTACTTAAGTTTGAGGGGTTCTCCCACCTAATGACTAGTTTTTTGGATTGATCTCTTCCTTTGAGATTGAGTATCTAACAGCCTGGAAGGTATGTTTCACAAGTGTGTTTTTTTCCTTTTTTTTTTAATAGAGAAAGGGGATTTAAGGGTCTGTTTGTTTAGCTTTTATCGATAGATACAAATACTTTTTTAAAACTTTTTTTAAATAAATTATTTATTAAGAAATAGTATAGATAAAAAAAAGTTGGCAGTTCTCATAAAAGTATCAAAAAGATCAAATATAAATAAAATATAAATACAAATTGAATATACTTATAAATATCATTTCGATTAGATCCTAAATTAGATACAAATACAGATACAGATAAAAAACAAACAATTCAAATAGATCCTAAATTAGTATACCTCGCCTAAAAGACTTGGTGGGATGATAATAATAAGTTGCGGTTGAAATTTTATTGTCCTAAAAATATTAATGCTTTCATTATTTTAAATAAAATTTCTTAATTTATACATGTGGTATATATTTATTTGTTGGAATAGCCATATCACATCATTTTCATGATAGTAAATTTCCACGGCTAGGTTGCAGTACCATTTCACAGTTGAAACCGAAATATTTGCCTGCTTAACTTAGTAAGTGTTTTCATCATTAATGGTGAAAACTGATAAAGCAGTGTAACGTGGGACAAAGACAACATTTTGTCTGGTTCATGGCTATATCTACGGTTACGAGCGTTTTTGAAGTTTAATGTTAATGTAACTGGCCGGTGGCCACTGTAAGTTCAACAATCTGTTTGGGGGATTTACTTTCCACTCTTGGCACTCCATCTATTATTGATCCTGGCACTGCAAATCCATTTATCTCGAGTTCGATCCAGGTGTCGCCTCATCAGCACAAAACTCCAAATCCCTTCATCTTCATTAGTTTGCTGTTGCGGATAACATATGTTGAATTTTCACTAGCAAAATGCAAATGGATTACGGCAGGATTGCGAATGAGACTATATGATCAAACTTAATATGATAATAAACAGATTAGAATTGACTGTGCCCTGTTGGGTCTGTTTATTTGATCTTTCTTTAATTATTTTGATATCTTATTTTTATTATTTTAAAATAAATATTTATTAATAAAAAATAAATTTCTGTACTCATAAACAAATCAAATATACCAGATACAAATAATACATACATGAAAATCAGACAATTCAAATAAATCGTATAAATGTTTATGAGTCGGTCTAACACCTAAGCATATTTATGTAATTATTTATAAATCTATTCAATAAACGTGAACCACAATACTGTTTAAGTATTAATGTTAGGAATTTGAATTTTATATAGCTTGATTTTCCACTCTACCATCTACTTTATATTGTGTTTGGATTGATGAAAACCTATTAAGTTTAATGAAAGTAGTAGAAACGAGTGAAAAATATGCATTTATATTGTTTAGTACTGATTGAAATGGGATGCAAAAGGTAGAAATTAATGGAAAACTTTCTATTCATGAGTCCATAATTTTGTTGGCAAGGAAAGGGTGGAAAACAATTTTAAATCACCCATATGCACTTAACATCTAAACTTAATAAGCAATAAAATTTTTTTAAATGATTTTTTTTTTCCTTTGGTTTCTATTATCCATTGTAAACCAAACAATGTAAGTCGATTTTTTTTTCTTATTTTTCTTTTTTAATTTCCTTTTTATGTAAATAAGCACAAAACTCACAATTCTATTTTCTTTAATTCCATTTCGTTTCTTTTCCTCCCATAGCTTTCCTTTCTTCTCTCTCCAGAGCTTTCTTTCAGTTTCTATTTTTATTTGGGGTTGGTCTTTTGGTCAATATCGCTTCTCTCTCTCTCTCTCTCTCTCTCTCTCTCTCTCTCTCATCTCAGTAAACAACAATAAGAGTTTTTATAGAGTTTACTAGAACCCATTAAAAATTCTATAAAATTTTTTATCCTATTACCAAAATCTGCTCTTGTAGCTCAAGATAAACCCATTAACACCGTATCTCGCCTGGTTTTTAATGAAGCTTCTTTTTTTCCTAGCAATATCAGTTAAGATTTGAAGTAGTTAAGGTATATTTCTCTTTTTAAAATGGGTTTGGTTTACTTTTAGATATACTATTTAATTATGTTTTATTTATATATTGTGTTTGTCAGTAATATTAAGTCTTATTTTAGGATATAAGAATTTTAAAGTTGAATGCCAACTTTGAAAATTGACATTCTAACTTCAGCCAAAAAAAAAAAAAAAATCATATATGCAGCCATTATTTAACTTAACATCTTACTTGCTATTGAAAGTTATTTGGGCAACCGTCCTTCCTTTCCAAATTTCATTGTTTATATCATTAAAAGTAATAATAATAATATAGGCTTGTAACAAGTTTTAAAGAATTGCTAAGGAACTTGCTTAAAGAAAATCTACATTGAATTGGACAGTTATTTAGTACAGAAAGTTATTTAAAATAGTGATATACCATCTTATATAGTATGATAAATAACTTAGAATTAAAGATGGTCTTAGACACTAATAATGCAAGAAAGACTATTGATACCTTTAAAGTTTGGAGCATCACAAAACTCCTCCAATTAAGCCGTGTTTGGTTTTTTCATGACACATAAGATTCCATCTTACATTAAAATTTATTGATTAAAAAACACTACCTTGTAGTTTTCAACTGTTTTAAATCTTCCAATCTAAAGAGATTAGTATTCATGTTTCTTTATCATATTTTCTAAATATCATGAAACCCCTATAAACAATAATAAACTAGAATTCTATTAACAGTTTGATTATTTTTTTAACTATCTATCGATCGAGATTTTGAAAAATTACTTGTCTATAAAGCAACTTAATATTCAATGTATCCTCATCAAACTCTTTTCTAGGAAAGATAAGATTTTTTATCTTGTTAACCCAATGATGCTAGAGCAAAAATTTAATACAATTACATTATCACTCGCATGAGAAAAAAAAATCAATTTCCCTGTTCTCCTACTAGGAATGGATTGGTTCAAATAGATTTGGTTTATTTTATGAATATTTTCAAAGATAACTAAAATTTTTGGCTTATTAAATTTCAAAAGTATGACTAATAATAGTTTTTTTTTTCTCTTTCAAAACTAAAGGTAGTATTTGATTTTTAAACTAAAACAAACTATATTAATATAGAGCTTAGAGAAAGCTTAAAGAAAATTACAATGAAAACAGAGCATTATTGATCCACAAATGGTAATTACAACGAAAACAAAAATATATTGCAAAAGGTAGATTACAAAGACCAATTTTTCTATAATATCTATATGTCTAGAGGATCTCTATATATATGGTAGTGTACTAACAAGGAAGTTGGAGAGGATACTAGATGCTAAAGGGAGGATGCTTTAAAGCACAATAAACAATTCTTTTGTTTTTATTCATATCTATTTCTATTGTTTCTATTATTGATTTTTTGATGTTTTTTTGCCATGATTTATCTAATATTATTACTAATAGCTTTGGCACCAGCTCTTTTCTAACTAAACCTTTTATATATTTATTGCACTATATAAATTAATTCGTAACTATTGCTTATTTATGTAGTGCGACTATAACTTTTTAATTTTTATATATAATTTGGTGGAATATTTACATATATTTCCATCAATAGTTTTTTCTTTATTTTTTAAATTTTTATGTATTTCCAATAGATTTCTTCCATGACTGCACCAATCACATGCCATTTTATATGTTGGTGCGTCTGACGTAAATATTATACATGTTTTTAGAATTTAAGATATCATTAGATATGCCATTAATTAATCATATTATTCAATTTTATCTGTGTATATATTAATGTAGAGTCACAAAATACATGAGCTATTAATTATATTCAAAAGGACTACATATCACGAATTTAAACTGATAATTTAAATTTACTTTGGTTTTTTTGGTTTAAAAATGTCTTAAAACAAAATCAATACAGGACTAATATATATTTATTGCAAAAATCAAGAGGGAGAGAGGGACCGAAAATTCAATTTACTCTGTTTGTTTATATGTATGTATAGACCAGGTACCATTAACTTATAAATCGTCACCTACAAAATTGTAGGTGGGCCATTCAATCTTCATCCAACGAAGAAATTATCTAATTTGAGGCCCATCTAATTTACTTAGTCCCGACAGTCGACCTTGACTTTTAATAATTTCTGCGATTCATAGGCATAATGAAAGTAACAATCCCATAATATAAGTGAATTAATATAATGTTTCCATGACCAAAATTCCAAATCGTCTGCTTTTGTGTCTTTATTAGATTTTGCGAAACAGTGCGACGCGTGCTGGACCACCGGGGCCCTTTTGCCTGATCGTTTTGGTAATATCTTGAAATAAGGTCTTTGGATGTCGATAGAGATTTTCGAGATGGGGCTTGCGTTGTATTAAGCACGGCTTGTTAAGGCACGTTTGGGGAGTACTGGGTCGCCTGCTGCCACCAGTCTAATCGTCAAGTTAAGATGTATGTAAGAATTGTGAGAGATTAAATTGTATGAGATAATATACACTATTAAATATGGTGGAATATTTGCTTAGATGTCAAAACTTGTCCTTCTCATAGAGATAAGGATCTTGACATTTAGAAGGAACGAATTTCTTTATGGTCATCATAGTGACTATAAAAGGGGTTATAACAATTATTGGAGTAATGCTTGTTGAGCTACTATGGTAAATTCTTAATTTCTCAAGGATAGGGTGATGAAAACTCGGTAAGTCAACCAGCCAAGTGAGTGAAGCAATAGATCTATTAGGGTGATTTGAGCAGATCAAGGAACTTAAATTAGTATGGTGCTTTGTGGTATTATAAACGATACCTTAATTCCACTAACAATATATTTATAATATTATCGGGATGATTAAGTGTGTTTGCACATCGATGATTGACTCCTCATGTGTGGTCTTATAATTTAAACGACTATCAACAATGTTAATGATAACCCTTTTGAAAAGAAAAAAGTACTTTGGGAGGCTTAGAATTCAATGAAGTTTAAATCTCTATGTGCAACTTTTATATAACTTGTGATTTTTCCATAATATTTTTATTGTAAAAGATTAGATTTTTTACCCAATAAAGTCTTGTTTCAAACAATATACCATTTGTTTGGATGTGATTTAGTATGTATTTCATGTATTATATATTTAAAATACTTTTTAGATGCTTATAAGCTTGTAATGAATTGGGATGTTAGCTAGTAGCATTTAAGTGTGGTAGGAGTCTTTCTGGTTTTGCTAATGTAATTTTAGAATGAATATTTGTTGATTTCTCATTATGTATCTTCTTATATGAATAACTACCAAAGAAATTCTTTTGATAATTTCACTGTTTCGTAAGTTTTGGGAAACCTCAAAAGAAATAACAATTACCTAAAACTATTATAGCATTGCTATCTCTTGGTTATGCTGCACCTTTGTACCTTAAATATCTACTCGGTTAGTGGTGTATGCATTTGTGGATGTAGAGTGGACTACAGTTGTGTTTGGAGTTGTGGGTGTAGGTGTTAAAAGTTGTATTTAGAGTTATGAGTGCAAGTGTTCAAGTGTGCTTTGTTGTATTAGAACTATGTTTGGAGTTGGTAGAATCCAGACATTCCAAAATTAGATAGATATAGCAATAATTCTGCAAGAAGAAGAGATATAATGCTAAGGCCAAGAGGATTTTGTTTGACAGTGTAGTAATTTATTTAACTTCTTTTGCTTAACAAGATTTAATGCTTGGAGTTGGTAGAATTCAAACATTCCAAATTAGACAACAAAAAATTAGGTACACATAGCAATAATTCTGCAAAAAGAAGAGGTATGATGCTAAGGCCAAGAGGATATTATTTGATAGTGTAGTACTTTATTTAACTTCTTCTACTTAACAAGATTTAACCCATTAAACCAAAGCAAAATTATCCAATAAAACGCTTGTTATAATTGCCTTCGACACATTATTATGACTTTAATATTGAAAAGTTATTCTAATAAATTAACATAACTTATAGGGAAAAAATTATCTAACCAAACACTTGCAATTTTATTTATAATAAACAAGTTCATATCCTTATTATTAGTCAATAAAAAAGTTTGAGTAGTTTATATCATTATTATTAGTGTAATAACCATTTATATCAAATAAATGTCTTATAATCTAATTGGCATAAGTATTATACTTCATGAAAATTCAATATAAGGAGCTTTTACGGTCCCGTCCAGTCGATCATCTAACTGTTAAAATGAATATGATAATTGGAATATTAACTATTTTAGTGGTTCAATCACGATTGTGTATGGTTTGAGACGTTTGATAGTGACAAAACCGGTCCTGTCAAATTAATGACGAAACTATAAAATTTCCCTTCAATATAGATTTAAATACTTTCTTTTCATTATAATTATGAAGAAGAAGATTATACATCAATATGCGAGACTTATGATAATATGTGTTTCTTTTCCCTTTCATTTCCTTTTCATTTATATATCCTTGTAGGTGATCTAGATATGAATAATGTTAAGCGATAAGGAAATAGTAAAGTTTTTTTCCAATTCACTGAGTGAGGAGAATATAGCTGATCTATTATGATGGGTCTTTTGACTTGAATGAACTTGATTTTTAAGCTAATAAGAATTAGCTATAACATTACATAAGGATTTAATAATATTATTGGATTTAATAATATTATTACGCACCAACCAACCTTGCTAATTCTTGCCACTCTTAGTCACAAGTCAATATTAATTAAAATCATGCTTATCGGTCAACATCATGACAATTATAGATAGAAGTGGGATTCCAAGTATATTAATTAGGATCCTTTTTCAGAAATCTATTGAGGAAATTCTTTTCTCATTTATTCTAATTAATTGCCTTCCTTTTTTAGTTCATAGAATTTTGACTAAGTTTTGACCTTATCTATATAAATATGAGTCTTTTATTACATTCCAATTCAAGAAGAATTATTTTCTTTCATCAAAATTCTCATGGTATCAGAGCCATACTCTGAAACGTAATTTATCCTTTGCTGATCTCCCTTCATCTTGTCCAACAATGATACGAGTCCTCAAATCACCTACTCCTCACCAATATCTCCAATAATTTCTTTACTAATATTGTTGACAATTCTCATTTTCATGTCACTGGGAAATTGAAACATTGGATAGTTGATTCTGGAGCCTCATATCATATTCCTGGAGATACTGGGGTCTTCCATAGATATAGTCCATATTCAAATCTTTCTATGGTATGAATAGCTAATGGATCAATCTCAAAAGTGATAGGAACAAGATCCCTAAAATTAACGAAGGATTTTTATCTCGCATCTATCCTTTATGTTCCAAAATTAGACATCAATCTAATTTCTATTAGTAAACTTACTTGTAACTTGAACTGTGTGACTAAATTCTATTCAAATCTTTGTGAATTTCAAGCAACGGATTCGAGAAAGGTGATTGGCAGTGCTGAATGTGCAATGGCCTCTACTTTCTCAAAGGAAGCACACCCTTTATAAACAAGTTCATTTTTAAGTTGTGTTTTTTAGTATATTTCTAATTCTGCTTCTGTTTCGAATGAGAGTCTTGTTATTTTTTCGCCTTGGTCATCCTAATTTAGCGTATCTTGAAAAGTTTCCTCATCTATTTATTAATAAAAATTCCAAATTTTATTATTGTGAAATCTATCAACTTGCAAAGCATACTAGGCATGTATATCCTCGCATTCCCTATAAACCTTTGCATTATTTTTCCATCATACACAGTGACATTTGGGAACCCTCAAGAGTGAAAAATATTAATGGGGCTCACTGGTTTGTATCTTTTATAGATGATCATACTAGGATCACATGGACATTCCTTATGAGAGAAAAATCAAAAGTTGTGGCCATATTCAAATCCTTTCACACTATGATCAATACCCAATTCAAAAGGAAAATACAAGTTCTTAAGACTGACAATGGTACCATTCTTGGTTCCTACCTCTCAGATTAAGGAATCATTCATGTCAGTTCTTGTGTTGATACCCTTCAACATAATGGAGTAGCCGAAGAAAAACAGATACCTTCTTAAGGTATGAAGATCGATCATGTTCTCTAATCACGTGCTTAAACACTTTGGGGGGAAGATATACTCACTTCCACCTATCCCATTAATAGAATGCCTGGTCATGTTGTCCAGTTCCAATTACCTTGCCAAATTCTTATACAAGCCTTTCCACACATCTAAGCTGTTTCTTCCAACCTACCACCCAAGGTATTTAGATGTTCATCTTTTGTCTATGTACACCAACAACATCGAACCAAACTTGACCCTAAATCCATCAAATGTATTTTTCTGGGATACTCGTCTAATAAAAAAGAGTACAAAGTGCTATTCACTGTTACCAAAAAATTCCGCCATTCTATGGATGTCACCTTTTTTGAATACCAATCTTTCTTTCCCAAACCTGCCATTAAGGAGGAGAACTCTAGGAAATACCAACTTTGGGAAACACTCCAAGACACCCAATCCCAACATTCCCTTTATCCAAGTATCACACAAACTACTTTGCTATCATTCGAGTCACTTAAGAATCCTAGTCCCACATCCGATCCAAATGATCAATCTAAATCTAAGACTTTTGAGTCTTCCAATTTGGAAAATCAAACCATTCATGATGATTCATCTGAGTCCTTTCCACTCCAACTTAGAACAAATGATCAAGAGCTCTGTGAACCTGTAGAGGACATAGCACAAATCAAGAATTTTCAAGAGCATGGATCGGATCCCTAAGCCTTAGAGGATCCTCCTATCTCAAAGATATACACTAGTATAGATTCTTCTAAAGAATCCTTTATTCTCTTTGTTAATTACTCGGCTTTACCTATTGCTCAAAGAAAGGGTGTCCGAATATGTACAAATCATCTAATTAAAAGATACGTGGCTTATGGGAAATTAACACCTGTATATAGAACCTTTGTGTCAACTCTTGATAGTGTACAAGTTCTTAATACAATTCAAGAAGCTTTAAAAATCCCAGCATGGAAATAGGCTATTGAGGAAGAGATTAAGGCACTAGAAAGTAATGGCACTTAGACTCTCACAGAGTTACCTCAAGGGAAGAAGCTAGTGGGATGCAAGTGGATATTCAATGTTAAATACAAAGCAGATGGGAGTATTGAAAGATTTAAAGCCAGATTGGTAGCAAAAGGCCTTACTCAGTCACATGGAATTGATTATCAAGAAACTTTTGCCCTAGTTGCCGAAGTTAACACTGTTCAAGTTCTACTATCTCTTGCGGTAAATCATGATTGGTCCCTACATCAACTTGACATAAAAAATGCATTTTTAATGGAGATCTTGAAGAGGATGTCTACATAGAAGTCCCTTCCAGTTTAGAAAGTCCTTCAAACAACTAATTAGTTTGTAAGTTGAAGAAGCCACTATACGGTCTAAATCAGTCTCCCAGGACTTGGTTCGACAGATTTACTAAAGTTGTGGTGAAGAATGGCTACACTCAATGTGAAGTTGATCACACTCTATTTGTGAAATTTTCATTAGAAGGCATAAAAGTCTATTCTAATTGTGTATGTAGATGACATAAGTTTGACATGAGATGACTCAAAGAAAATTGCCATGCTTAAAAGGATGCTTGCAATAGAATTCGAGAAAAAGATCTTGTCCTCCTAGATATTTCTTGGGCATGGAAGTAGCTCGATTAAAGGAAGGGATTGTTATATCACAATGAAAATATATTGGACTTGCTAAAAGAAATTAGAATGCTCGGTTGTAAGGCTATAGAAACTCCTGTGGACCTTAACTTAAAGATAAACAAGAGTAGGAACATCATCCCAGTTGACAAGGGAAGTTATCAAAGGTTTGTAAGCAAACTAACTTATCTCTCACATACCAGATCGGACATAGCATTTTCTATCAGTATGGTAAGTCAATACATGAATAATCTGAGTAAAGAACATTTAGAAGCTGTGAATCGAATTCTTAAGTACTTAAAGATGACACCTAGGTACGGTTTGATCTTCAAAAAGTGTGAAAAACATGAGATAGAAGTCTATACTGATGCTACCTGGGCTGGAGATTTAACTGATAGAAGATCAACATCTGGCTACTGTTCATATGTGTGGGGGTAATCTTGTTATTTGGCAAAGCAAGAAACAATCAATAGTTTCTAGGAGTAGTACGGAATCAGAATATCACGCCCTTGCTTGAAGCATATGTGAAGGAATGTGGCTTCAAAGGCTATTAAGGGAATTAAGAGCATATGTTACGAAAACAAATAAAAATGTACAGTGATAGCCAAGCAACTATTAGTATTTCTAAGAATCCAGTTCATCATGATTTGACAAGCATGTGGAATTGTTCAACTGAGCACTCAGTTGCAAATTACTGATATTCCCACTAAAGCTCTTCCAAGGTTAAGTTTCGAAGAATTCAAATCCAAGCTGAGATTGTATAACATATACAACCCAACTTGAGGGGGAATGTAGATAGAAATGGATTCCAAGTATATTAATTAGGATATTTTATTAGAAATCTATTTAGGAAATTTTTTATCATTTATTCTTTTCTGATTTATTCTAATTAATTGCCTTCCTTTTTTAGTTTCTAGAATTCTGACTAAGTCTTGGCCAAGTTTTGACCTTATCTGTATAAATATGAGTCTTGTATTACATTATAATTCAAGGAGAATGATTTTCTTTCTCATCAAAATTCTCAACAATCAACCCATTTAGACAAAAAGTGTGATACAAAACATACATTATCCTAACAGACACTAGGCTTCTAAAATAAGAAGTTATCCCTAATATACTGACATAATAATGACTTATCTTGCTTCACAATTCAGGTGTAACTATAATGCCATGGGAACATTCCAACATCATGTCATATCTCCTAGAATCAAAGATATACGAAAAAAAAAAGATTATATAAATTTAAGAGGAAACATTGACACTATCAGTTCGTTCTTGAATATAAGTTGGGAGGTCCACACAATCTTATCAAACAATTATTACATTGGCCACCGAAACCACAACCTACTCCAATCTATATACATGTTATTCCTACTATATCTAATGTAAATTTTGTCATCATCAACGATTAACACTCAGGATGCACATGACATCCTCCATCATATCATTTTTCTATAGACCAAACTTTCTGTCAAGATTCGGAACCCCTTTTCTTTCTTGTGCTATCATGTCTTCAATTGATGTTCCAACTTGTCAAACTGTTTTAAAACCTTTTTCTCAAACTCCATTCCATAATGCCATGTTGAAAGATCCGCTTGTTGAAAAAAAAAAGTTGCAAATATCTCCAATCTATAAAAAAAAAAAAAGAATAGATCCTCACCTAGTACTTTTAACATCCATAGAACCTTCTTCTAAAGGTTCCCATTCCAAGAGGACAAAACTACAGATTGCTACCCAGATAAATGCGTTATTTTTTCCCTTATTGAATTAGAAGAAATAATTGATGTCGAGCCATTAAACATTATTATTGATTAAAAGCAAAACTAGAGGTTATTAAATTTATCAGATATGACAACTATAAAATTCAAACATAGTACAACTATTAATGCACCAAAACCAAAACCATATGTTGAAGCCAAAAGCATAATTATGCAATAGAATTTAGGAAAGATAATAACTTCTACTTCCTCGAGATGATTCAATATCTATTTGTATTTATATAGACAAGCACATCAGAAAAATGCTTGAAGATGCATGTTTTAAATCATGTCAATGTTTATCATATTTCTTTTTTGAATTTTTAGGAAAAAGAATGAAATATTTTATTTTTTCCACTTTGAAAGGTACAAATTGTTTTTGACAGGCACATTCTAGTACATGTACCACTAAAAAATACTATATAAAACTACTAGAACATGAGAACTACATTAATTTTTTACAACTACATAAATAACAACTACATATGATGTTATCATTGTCGATAAAACATCATGAATATATATACCCCAATAGACTTGGATTTAAGAAAGAGAAATTGTAACTTAGGAGTTACTTAATTCATGTTACAAGTTTGTAATACTATGGCACTTTGACAACATCCCAGTGATCCCTATAAGTCTACCATGTTTCATAAACCAATGAACCACAACCTTATGTAGTTTTCATTTTTAGTTTCCATTGATGCCAAAAAAACAAGAAACTTCACCAATTGATAACAAAGCAAGAGACAAAACCAAACCTATACAAAACAATGAAGAAACCTAAACAAAGATCAACAACAAGAAGATAACAATGAAATCAAAGAAACTCATTATCACTTATGCTACTAGAATCTGTCTTTACAATTCCACAAGTAGCAACTTCATCCATTAAATATACTCTCTAATAGGTAAGAAAAACCCCTTAGCTCAAGAATTTTGTGGCTTCCTTGTTCACATTTGGATTTATTTGGAGATGTTCTTGCACTTTATTTCTAAGTCTTTCCAAGTTTTGTTTCAAAACCATTTGCTTTATCCCAATCTAACAATTTGATCATGCAAAATAAATAATGTGTGGTAAGGTTACTGCAGTTGGCCAATCACGTGCGATAAGTGTAACGGTCCACTTGAGAGAAGTCCTAAACTAGTGACACATATAGGTTGTCGCAAGAGAAGCGTGGGAAAAGGAACAAACAAACCTAGTTTCTTGAGTACATAAGTGTGATAGAAGATCAAATCAGATAGATTGATTGTTCTTGACTCATTTTTCGTAGAATAAGTGCTTTGATCTTTCTTGAAGATATTTTAGTAGAGTTTCTATGTTGCTTTGAACTTAGCAATGTGCAAAATTTCTGACTAATGAGAAGGACAGCCTCCTATTTATAGATGTTAGGAGCTGATGCTAACCTTTGGATCACTCATAACGATCCAACAGTTGAGATTGAAGCCTTCTTTTTTTTAGTAATTGGTTGAGCTTACAAAAGGGGTTGGAAAGAGTATAACGACTTTATAATATAAGAAGTCTATTATTTATTTAAACTAGCCTTTTTTAATATAAAAGTACTTAAGACTTATTATAGTCAAATAAAGCCTAAATTAACCTAGAAAAATATTTTTGGAGTCTAATTTTCGCACACGAGAAAATCGAATTAGGTCAAGAGCGGAGTAAACCTGTCCGACGATCCCTGTTCGAGCCTACTAGGCCAAATCTTCCTTCGACATCCCTTATTAGACTTAGTTTTTTAAGCCCTGTCACTAACCTAGAAGACTGGCCTGTGACATTAAATTGGGCCAAAGCCTAATTACCAAAATGACCTCTATAAATAATATGAATCATTCTAACCAAGACAAATCAATCATAACTAGAAATTAAATCAAGCACATTCTTAATAAAATAATCACATCGCAGACAATGTTGTTATAGATATCAAGAGATGAAATATCAGACAGCAAAATACCTATAAATAAAGTTTAAAATAGATATTAGGATTGAAACTGGAAATGAAGTGAGCAGTTGCTGCTAAACCAGTCATTGAAAATTTATGCTCGCTCCATGATTCCATTCAATAGTCATCTATTTAGGCTTAGATTTTTTTTTTTGTGCTATGTATTCAAGATTACGGTTTTGAATTGGGAATATAATTTAGGTTGGGATGTTTTGATGGTGCGCTTTAGGTTTTTATTGTAGTCCTTGGATGGTGATGTCGACAGGACTAGAGAGTTCTATTATAGCACGAAAATTAACTACAAAGAGGAAAAAGTTCATTAGATTTGTGAGAGCTTTTTGTAAATGTGTATATATATATCTATGGCATTTTAGTACTTTTGTTATGAATTCATGGGTTATTCTTTATTTTGATTTTACCAAGTAAACAATGCATTAGTATTCGTAGTATATCCAAGTGAATAGTATAATATCAATTTACAAATTATTACATCTCTATGCAATTACTAAAGTGAATGGGTTGAAAGTGTCTTGTGCATCCACACGATGAAACTAACCTGTATTGCTGTCTTAGCTTACATATAAGTTAATATATTACTATAGATAGCCTTTGCTACTCTTGCTTTCTCAACACTATTAAAAAGTATTGAACGACGAGACAGTGAGGAAATACAATCGAGTTCCTCAAAAACTTTTTACAAGGTGAACACAAAAATCTAAGTTTTCTTCTTGAGGAGATTTTCAAAGTGATTTTTGTAACTTTGTATGTTTTCTCGTGTGCTTCGTCACAAAGTAAAATTTTTCATATTGCTTGAGACAACACTTTTGCTTAGTATTTTGTCTCTTTATTTTTGTTTTTGCTGTGGAGTAGGAATTTAATACATAGAGCTTGAAGCAACGGTCATCTTTTCACAATATGGATCAATATTAATACGTAGCCCTTTAGATTGTTTTTCTTTGATTCTCTAATAATACCAATTTGAACTGCTTCCTTTTCATTTGAACATAGTTGTTTAAGAAGTCTTCAATAATGTCTTTAGGTCGTATAATTTTATTCAGCTTGATTGCATGAGATATTAAGCAAGATATGTTGAACATCTTCTTGAAATTACCTAGTTTCCTTGAAGATTTCCTTTCTCATTCCATTTTAGCTACAATCTTCTACTTGCTATTTTTGAAACATACATAATGAAATTTATCGCCTTTATATAATGATTACAACCCGAACACATGTTAGAATCAATTTTGCCAAAAAATTCAAGCCGTAAATTTGGTATAACCATGATATTAATGTTATGAAATTAAACCTAAAGTCCCCTATGGATGTCTATGAAATTAAATTTAAAGCCCCCTTCGGATATTTGTCGAACTCATGGCCGAAAAATTAAATATATTCCTCAAATACATTCAATTCGTGAAGCTAGATCTTCAAAAATTTATTGTGCTACATAATAAAACTTCTACTTCTATTTGTGTTTTCTAATTTTTTTCGTGTACTTCTAAATCATTACAAACATAAATGATAATTAAGTCCTTTAAACACTTATAGTTGAATTGACACTTCATAGCTTTTATTCACTTAGTAACATATAAAATAATATTTATTTTTCACTTACAAAAGAGGTTCCATCATATATTTAAGACTTTCCTAATTGTATAACATTTTGTTCAGCAAAATTCATAAAGTACTTTTGATGTGAACTCATGATGCAATGCTATAATTTTATCAATTATACACAAGATATCAATTTTATTTTGGCCTATTATTTCCATATCTCTCTCTCTTTTTACTATCATCTTCAAAAAGGAGATAATGTAATCACTTTCCATAACCTACAAGGAGATAAATATGCGTGTGCGTACATATAATTAGTAAGAATACGAGGTTGACGTATTCAATTGATCTGTTAAGTCAAATGATAAATATTTTGAAAGTTTTCTATGAAAAAAAATAAATTCCCTTAATGATTATAGAGATAAACTCTGTAAAATATTTGTATCAAGAGAATAGGCTCCCCTGAAGATATGCACATCCTTGCAAAAAATTTAAATATGTCAATAAATATTACATAATATATTGAAGAAACATTTATGGAATAATTACTAGAAAATCCAAATATAGCATTACATAGCAAAAGTTATAAAAATATAACTAGTAGGACGAACAACCAAGTCTAACAAAATGTACGAGCATTTGTCAAACATCGCCAACAAACATAACTACGGGTGCAAATGAGTTAGGCTTTTAACTGCTTGGGCTCAACTCGTTTAAGTTTTAATAGGATTGAGTTAAGTCAGGCTCTTAACGAGCTTGGAATGTGCAGGCTTGGCTCGAACCCGTTAAGAATTTTCTGGCTTGAGCTCGACTTTGACCCATTTAGCTAAATGAGCCTAAGCTTGACTTGTTTAGCGTACATAATTATATTTATAATATTAATTTAATATAAATAATTATATAATATTATATTAATAAGATTATATATATGCTAGCGAGCCTTTAACACGCTTGTTCCCGAGCCTGACTCGCAAGCCCTTAACGAGCTTGTTTGTAAGCAGGCTTGTGAGCTTGAAGACAAGCTTGGTCCAGCTTATTTAGCTATAGGCTTGAGTTTAGTTTGAATCGACTTGTTTAGCTTGTTTAACTAAATGAATCGAGCTAAGCACACTTGAAACTAGGCTAGGTCAAATAGCTCGCGAGTGGCTGGGCTCGTCTGCAGCCCTAAACATAACTAACAAAACACTAAACTAAATCTTTAAACAAAACATAAAAAACAGTAGAGGTAATAGGAACAAGTGTGGTTTCAGAGTTAGGAAGGTTTGGATCAAAAGTGGTTAGAATAGGGATTGTTGAACCACATTGAGGCTTGACAGTTGGTGGAGTTTTTCTCTTGGTTTTGAAATAGACATTTCAGTAGTAGAAATTGTATAATCCTTTGGCTTAAGTTTGGGAGATTTTATCATAGTGCTATGTTCTTCATCAAGACAAACGGTTTTGACATATGTCATGCCCTCTTGAGCCTTTTTAAAGTATTCAATTTTAGAATTTACATGATAAAAAATCTCATTTGCCTGGGATTTTCTCTTGATCCTTCTGGTAATACTTCATTTAGTTCATTTGAAACAGAATCTGAATTAGAAACCACTATTTTTTTTATTGTAATTTCAAATCCCACTTGTCTTTATCTAGTGTTTAAAACGAAACCTTGGAATATATTTCATACTCTTACCCTTATCCTTCTGTTTCTTTAGAGCCTTAGACTTTTATCCTACTTCATTTCTAGCTTACCTTCGAGACAACTTATTGGTTAGTACTGTATTTTTTTATAGGTAAACACCCCTATTTATTTATGTTTCATATATCTTTATGATGCTAATTATTTTGTTACCGTTTATTTATTGAAAATTTTCCTTAAAATTTTAATATTAAAAATATAAAAGAAAATTTATAAGTTCTACTAGATATCTATACCCTATAAATTTTACGAGCTACAGATTTCAAAGTGGTTATGAAGGGTAACAATATAAATTACGGTTGCATAATATGAAAATCCATACAATATCTATGGCAAAAAACAAATAGAATTTCACATGCTACAATTTCTGCATCTCATCCATTCACCCCATCAAATACTCTCGCTGTCATTGGTATGGGCTCGCATCAACAGGGCCCGGCTCAAATTGTCTACCGATCTTCATTTCCCTCGCTTTGTTCTCCTCTATACTAAAAAATATCATCATACAAGGGAGAAAATAGATAGATAACTGAAAAATGGCCTCCACTGCCACCTCACCATTTCGAATCCTCTCGTGCTGTTCGCATGGCAACTCGGTGTGTTCGTCCTCCTCAAAGTCTTCTTCTTTCATCGGCTCGCAGCTCAAATTCTCGCATCCTTCTCTTTCTGGTATCACTCACTCTTCCTTCTCTCTCTCTCTCTCTCTAAAACTCTAATGATCTCTTTTGTTGAACTCTTCGAATTGACTAATTGAACTGGAAAGAATAAGGATTAAGTTCTCTTTATTCGTGAATTCGTACACTTTAGGAACGCGGTCAAGGCAACAACTGGTTGTCGTATTCAAAAGAATATCCGGTTTGGAGGAGGCTTTGAGAATCAAAAGGTAAAACACATATCAATATCATTAATTTTAGCGAATAATCGTAGTTTAGCTTATATTTGTGGAGACGCTGGTCACAAAGATCATGGCATAGAACTTGACACTTTGACGTGCTTAGAAAACGATTGAGAGCTTGTCTCTTTCGATTCGGAATGATTTGGATAAAATTGTGAATGAAAGGGCTTATTGATTTAGGTTGCCTACATCGGGTAACAGTAATATCTGGTACTAGAACCTTTACTAAATTTTGTTATTTAGATGAAAGTGTCAATTTATTGTCTAGCACCACTTCAAAGTCATTTATAGTAGCTTAAAATAGGCAACTGGTATAGTGCAGCTAATTAATTGCAACAATCTATAGAGTTCAGTTTAATTAGTTAATTGTAAAAATAAATAAAATATTATTTAGCAAATTGACACTTTTAAAGTTTGGGTAGTTAATTATAAAAAATAGGTAAATTCAGATACAGAAGTGACAACTGACCATTATATATTGCATTATGAAGTTAATCATTTGGATGTCAATTATGTGAAACATTTTCCAGTTTTGTTTCACTGATTTTATATAATGAAAGCATGTGAAGTTATGGGTTTTCTGTACAGACACGGTTTGCTATTGAGCACAATGGTATAAAAGCATTCGCGTGGCTGTCTTGCATTACTGTTGTGTTGTTTGTAAATTTTTACTCATGCAGTTATACTTGCTCTTGAAAAAAGTGCTCATGAAAAAAAGGAGGTTTAGGGATTATGATAGAATTTTCTAAAAGGCCTCTTCTGTGCTTGGAGATAAAGAATGGATCATAATCATACATCTGTGGTAATGTGGATAATTACCTGTTGTTGATATTTTATAGTAACTGTGTTGAACTTGACAACTGTTTAACTCTGCTTATGTGGCATTATATATAGAAAAAGGGAACTTCAAGGTACAAAGAAGTTAAAAGGAAGGCCACCACTGAGGCGTGGAAGGGTATCACCGCCTCTTCCTGTTCCTGACCACATACCAAAGCCTCCTTATGTAGGTTCACCTCAGTTGCCAGAACTTGGGAAAGAATTTCAAATTCATGATTCTGAAGGCATCGAGTGCATGAGGGCTGCATGTGAGCTTGCTGCTCGTGTATTAAATTATGCTGGAACACTGGTTAAGGTGAAAATGATTTTTATGTTATGTGTTACATATCTTGTGGTGCACATAAAATGTTTTGTTACTAGAAGATGTTGGCAAAGGATAGTTTTCAGTACTTTTACTTGTAGAGCATGCAGACTAGACATGTAGATGTATGGCAATCCTTCACCTCCAGGACGTAAAATAATATGCCATTTTTCTTGTTTGTTTTTGGGTCATTATATATGTTGTTATTTCTGTTTTAGTTGGCAGTTGAAAACTAAATGATGCTGAGGATTGCATTTTCCTAACTTAATATAGCTGTCATGACATTCTGGTAATAGAATTTTAAGGTAATTTAAGTAACATTAATGATAGAAGTAGAGCTAAAAAACTAAATGAAATGTTATTTGAATGCAGAATATAGAGCACTGTTACAAAGTCTTCTTTCCTTATTTTTGTAACAACTCTAATATGAAACCTAACCCTTAGCAATCTATCAATCTACATGCTGCAATTCTAAATGTGTTTTAAGTCATTAACTGATAAGTTTAGGCCAGCTTGTTATTGGTTTATATATATATAGTCCTTCGTATAGGTCTTTTTCCTTGAAGTTCTCTTGGGGAATCGTCTGATATGAATTGGTTGGAACTAGTTTCCTCCTGCTGATTTCGAAGTGTTAGCTTTATATTATGCACAAACTTGTCATGTTTCATTCTATATCTATAGTTGAGATGCCAACATATTTCTATATTTAACATTAGATGTAACACAAGTATGGATTGATTTTCACTGTTGGACTTGCATGCATCTTCACATATTTAAGTGCAGAAGTACTTCAATTTATATTTTCACAGGATATTAGCATCTTTGCATATGCCAGCAGTACTCTGCAGCCACCTTTTCTTATTATACCCGACTTATGATTAATACTTCATTTTTACCATCAATATGAGTTATTTTTTATTGCATCCCAGCCATCTGTCACAACTAATGAAATTGACAAAGCAGTTCACCAAATGATTATTGATGCTGGTGCTTATCCTTCACCTCTTGGCTATGGGGGATTCCCGAAGAGTGTTTGTACATCTGTCAATGAATGTATGTGTCATGGAATACCTGACTCTCGTCAACTACAGGTCTGTGCTGATCCATTTTTTGTTCTTAAAACACTTTTGTCAGTTATTAATCAGCGTTCCTGCAGAATGGCGACATCATAAACATTGATGTGACGGTCTATTTAAATGTAAGTGTTCTATCCTACTTACATTTAAGTTTTAAGTGATTGCCTGCATATTTTCTTCATCATATTCAAACTTGTGTGGAAATTGTATGGAGCAGTTTATGTTAGGCTTTGGTTTTTGAATGGAATTATGCAGATGTTATTTTGTAAGTGTAGAAGTTCATAACTTCATCCTCATCGTATGTGCACTGCTACAATCTTCTCATTGGGTCTTGGATTTGCATTTTTGGTCCTTTAGTTCTTTGTTGTGAGCTTATGCCTTGCCTATTAGAGAAACATGCAACCATGATGCATGTGCCACAAAATATGGCAGATTGAAATTGCTTAAGGTTAGATGTAAAATGATTATGTAACTTGGATTAAACCTATGATTACTGAATACATAGAAGTTTAATTTATTGGTCTTATTTTGCAAAAAAATAAAAGTTTTACAGATGCTTCTTGATGGGGGAAAAAAACAACTACAGCTATCCTTCCACTACAATAGCCACCCTCTTTTATAATTTAGGATTGAAAAATTGTTCATTATTATATGATGTGGAGTGCAATAAGAGTATTAGCTTAATCATATTGATATGGCTATAAATAGGTATCAAAATCTTCTGGGCATCCGAATCAGAAGAATTAGTTTTTACACTATGATTGGAGTAAATGAAAGAAATTAGACAGAAAGAAATTGAATAAAAAAATAGGGAGGAAAGAAAATAGAAGGAAAATATTTGTTTGGATAGGAAGATATTAGGAAGGAATTATTGTGGATGGGATGTTTTTTGTATTTTTTAAAAACGAGTTAAATTACCAAAAAATGCTTGAAGTTTAAAGTGTCTATTTAGAAAAGGTATTTTAGCCTTTTCATATACTTTTCTTCTATATTCTCTCATGTGTAAAGATAGGACTGTAAATGGGTCAAGTCAAGACGGTACAATATTGAGCTTGAGCTCTGGTTTGACTTGAAATTTTAAAGCTTGAGCTTTGTTTGAGTTTGAGCTCGGCTTTAGATTTTAAGTTGCGTTTGGCTTGAATTATATATAAGCTTGAGTTCAACTTGATTAAACTGTTTGGACTCTATTTATTAAAAAAAAAATTTTAATTTTAATTTAAATAATATTATATGCTAGACTCGTATTTGATAGAGCTTGATTAGGCTTGCGAGCTAATCGTGCTAAACAAACAGAGCTCGACTGTGGCTCAATATATTACTCAAGTAGCTCGAGCTCGAGCTTGGCTCGACTATTTTTGAATCGAACTTGAGTAAACATTAAGCCAAGTTCGATTTGTTTGTGAACTAACTTGGTTCATTTGCATCTCTATGTAAAGGAAGAAATTTATAAGGGAATAAATTTATGTGGGCCTCAAGGAAATTTTTTTACAGAAATTCATTCCCTTCATTTTCCCTTAATTCCCCAAACAAGGGACAGGTAGTTTTCCCACCCTGATTTTCTCCCTTCTCTTTCTTTCCTCCTATCCAATCATAATGTTAATGATACTATCTTGAGAGTCATATCTGTAGGCATCACAAAATCGTGCATGCTTCTATTTATTAGGCATTGGAAACTCTCTATATGGTTCTTATACTATATTTCATGGCAAATAAATACATTTTATCGTTTCTTCTAGGATCTTATAAATTTACACTTCCATCTTATGATGAATACTGTAGATTCTACTGACTGTAACCAGCTTTTGGGCAAATTGTTGATCTTGGGATTAGATGACACTATTGTCACCTTTTGGGGCTACTTACACATTGCAAGTTATACTTCATGACGTGTGTGTCTTGTGGACTGGTTTATAGCTAGCCTCTTTGGTGTGTGTCCCTTCTTAATCGAGAGAGAGAGAGAGAGAGAGAGAGAGAGGTAGGGGCTTGGGGAATAATAAAAAAGGAAAAATAAAAATGAAAAGAGGAAAAAAAAAAAAAAAAAAAACAGAAGAAAGATAGATTGATCATTTTAACTCAATTTCAAATTGCATACGGTTGCTATAGGGCTAATCATATTACAGGGATGATATGTGTCATCTGCAGCAATAAGTTGTGGTGGAGGAACCTGTGAGTTCCATATATTAATTAAAAGAGGAAAAATAAGGGTTTCAGAAAGGGAAGAAACAAGACCTATCCACTTGTTAAATATAACTTGCACTTTGTATTTAGCTTGAATAAGTGCTCACAGTGGGATTTAATCCCATGACCTCGTGCACTTAGTCATGTGGATAAAAGGAACTTACTGAAGGTGGCTAAATAGCATAATTTTTTTTTTGGGTAAATAGCATAAATTAACGAGCAATATGGTGCAGTTCACAATAAAAAGTACAAATCTAGAAAGGGAAATTTGTGCCATAAACTTTACCGGGAAAAAATTTCCTTTACCCAAAAAATCATGTTCCATGAAAGAGTGGGAGAGGTGGCTGAAAAGGATATATATGGAGACAGTAGAAATTGAAGTTAAAAAAAAAAAATAGAAAAAGAAAAAGATATGGAGATTACACTGGAAACATCTTAATGCTTTGCATGCTTACAAGATTTGGTGTTAATGTGATCTGCATTTCTCTCTCTTTAAATTTTTTTTTCCCTTTTCCTTTTTTAACCCCTTCCTTTTGTGTAAAGAATGGGTATGCTTAGTTGATGTTCCTTCTTCTCCTGTTATTAGTATGTCAATTTGACGAAATCATTATGCATGAGTTAACTATGCTTCCATACTCCATTCTGTATGCTCTAGTGTGCCTTACCCCTCCCCCACCTCCCGCTGCTGACCCACCCCTTTTCTTCTTTTCCTTTTCTTTTTTTTTTTTAAATTATTATTTTTTATTATTTAAATAAATCTTCTTGAGCGTGAAAGACGAAATTTCTCTTACAGCATTTTCTTTCATTTCTCAGGGTTATCATGGAGACACCTCTAAAACATTTCTTTGTGGAGATGTCAATGAACCACTGCAACACCTTGTGAAGGTGACCTTTCTGACCACTTTTGCGATATATCATGTTTTTCTTGGATCTTGAATCAGTGACAGTCCATCAAGATAGATAACGGAAGAATGCATGGAGAGAGGCATAGCTGTTTGCAAAGATGGTGCTAATTTCAAGAAAATTGGGAAGAGAATAAGGTTTGGTTTCCTTTCAGAAAAAAATGGGTAATATCTTGTGCAGTTATAGTAATTTTATAAGATTTTGACATGAGCAAAGTATTGCTTAGGGTAGATTTGTGATGGTATAATGATTAACCACAAATCAGTCTGATAATCATGTTTCTTTTGCCTGCAAAATTGTCACCATGACATTTAATTAAAAAAAAAAAGAAAAACCGTCACCCTGACTTTAGCAAAATTCATTAGAAATATTTTGGAATGCATAAAGTTGATTTGAAACAGGATTCACTCGATTCTACTTAGATTGTTTGGACAGTCCTTTGCTGTTAAATTTATGCTTAGTGCATGTAAATCCCTGTGCAATTTTTAATCAATTTAATTGTATAATTGTTGGAAGACCATTTTATCCTGGAACTGGAATTAATAAGAGGAGTATGTCACCGTGCACATCGAACTGTATGCATAGTTCCTTTGGAAACCAAAGAAAAAGATTGTCATTTCCTGGAACAAGTGCTTTCTTTTGTTGCATTTTATATGATACCCGAACTAGATACTGTTGCCAAGAGGCCCAGGTTATGTTGGTAATTCAGCTGTAATATTATGGCAACATAAAGCGTCAGTATAATATTATTCACTCTTTGTACACTGGGAATATAGAAACTTCATGGAGAAAATGAACATGCTTTAAGGATGATATATGCTTCATTTCTTCCAGTAAAATATTGTGATGCAAGGATGATTTGCTCCATAATTAAAAAGTGAAAAAATGAAAATTTCTTCCCATACTTGCGAACTTCTTTCATAGAAATTTTAAAGTGAATTTTTTTTCAATTGATGTTGCAGTGAACATGCGGAAAAAGTATGGTTATAACGTTGTAGAACGATTTGTTGGACATGGTGTTGGAACTGTATTTCACTCTGAACCAATAATTTATCATCACCGTAAGTTCTTTTACACCATTGTCAATTCTATGGACTGGGTTGGAATGATTCAGTTTAATATAATGCTTGGTGTAAGAATGAAGGGAGTGATGTGGAAGGATAGGCATATTTTAGGCACATGTGTGAAGAAGTAGAATATCATTGATGAGTCTAATTGATTCTCTTGTACAAGGATGAGACATGTATTTATAAGGTGAAAATGCATCACTTAACAGTACCTGATGTCACTTATCACTATATCCCAACAACCTACTTTTAATGTACAACAAGTTCAACAACCAAAATTAGTAAGACAAAATTATCCCTGATTTTAACATTTCCCATAAGCTGGAGAATGGATGTTTAAACTTGTAGAATCGTATGAGTAAAATTGCGATTTTGATAACTATGGTCCAACAATGATGAAGTTTGCTGTGAGCAAAGGCGATGTCTAATAATGGGATTTCTAGCTAGAGAGATGGCTGACCATGGAGATGTTAGACAAAGGAGATACGATAAGATACCATGTTCTGATGAGTAAAATGTGTTATTAATCCGATAGTAATGGGATACAAAGAGTAATACATGCTTACATATATGCATAAAGTTGTGACCCTAGTAATACATGCTTACATATATGTATAAAGTTGTGACCCTACTTATTTATAACACAAGGTTGAAAAAGACAGTTTATCCTTATACAAATAATTTAAACAAATATTTGACGTGTTTATTATAATAAGTTTGTTAAAGTCCTTCTATAGCTTTCTTGCTAGATAGAATAGCAACTATTGGGTCTGTTTGTTTTGGCTTTTTTCCGGCAGATACAGACACTTTTTCAAACTTTTTTCTAATAAATTATTTATCAAAAAATAGATATAGATAAAAAAAAGTTGACAGTTCTCATCAAAAGATCAAATAGAACAAATATAGATAAAATTTAGATATAAATCGGATATATTTACACATATCATTTTAAAAAAGATACAGATACAGATGAAAAACAGACAATCCAAACAGACCTATTATTTACTTCCCATTCCTGTACAGGGGTGATAATCCTTCTGATCTCTCTTTCAAATACACTGCATCACAGTATCTCCCTCTCCTAGAGAAAGAGTTCAAAGTTTTGAGTTAGTGTAGTCCAATTTTTAAAGTACAGTCTGGTCATCATCATTTGTAAATAGCAAGTTATGCTTAGCATTTTGCCTCTGAATATACTTTTGCTTATCTTGTTGGTTTGGCACAGGTAATGAAGAGCCTGGTACCATGGTTGAAGGGCAAACTTTTACAATTGGTAAGTTCATTCCATTCCCTAGAAGTTCTGGAAACATTGGACTTGTACCTTCGTTAATTTTTGCTTTTTGCCAAAATTATATGATTACGAGTTTAATCACACTTCCCATGCCCTTAGGGTGCTCTATCATCACCACTATTATTGTTTTTGGGCACCTGTAGCCTCCATAACGAGAAGGCTGGTTTTTCGGGCTATATGTTCATCATGAAATTCCTTGCTGCATATTAGTCCATTTCTACCATTACTACGCTTAGGATTTTTGTACGGTTCTTTCTGGATTTGGTACTCTCAGTAGCTTTACTATAACTATAGGACGCTTGCTGCTTTTTTTCCAGGGAACATTTCCATATTTTCTTACTGACCAGAATTCAAAAATAAATAAAACTGTGAGGTATCATGTAGGATTATCGATTTTAATTCATCTAACTGGTCATATCTTGCCAACAATAATGTCTATCATAATGCTTATTAGTTGTCTTTATTCCCATATGTATAACAGAACCAATTCTCACATTGGGAAGCATAGAATGTGTGACATGGCCAGACAATTGGACAACAGTTACGGCGGATGGCGGCCCGGCAGCACAGTTTGAGCATACTATATTAATCACTAGAACAGGTGCTGAGATCTTAACGAAGTGTTGAGCATCGCATCATTACATTCATCATTTTTTTTCCCTTGCGTACGGGGGTATTCTTAAACGCTGCATTTTCTGCATGTTCCGGTGCTGTCCCCTCTCTTGTTTTGGGGTTAATCTAACATTTTTCTTTTCATTATTTTCTTATTTAAAATATACATTATTTAGATATATACTAGAATAATTTTTTGTTGCCTCAAAAAGCCTAAGGAAACCGTCTCTAAAAGTCAACTTAATGGAGATGAGAATCGAGAAACCCCCATACACACAGCCATCTTTTTTTGGGGCCAATATATATATATAGAAGGAATATGAGTTGCCAGAATATTTATAAGATTATCTAAGTGGTTGTGCTATTTATCCAGCTTCGTTTCTAAAAGTCTTAACTCGTAATATGATTCATATATTACATGCGTTTGAAAAGTTGATATTGTAATTTGTCCCATTGGCATTTGATAATCTGTTTGTTTGGATTGGATCCGCTTGCTTATACATTAAGAAAATCCCAAAAACAAAGGTGTTTCCGTTTATTTAATTTGATATATATTTATGATGAAGATTATGATGCTTGTAGAGATAGCTTTATATATTTTTGTCTTAAATGTATTGTGGATATTATAACTGGACAATTCAACAATTAACTTAGACTTGGTCCTCTTATTTAATGCACTTTTTTTTTTTTTTTTTGGGGGCACGATGGAGGGATCTAGCTTGTTCAAATACTAAACTATAAAGGCTTTTGGACTAGGATTTGAATATCAAAAAATCTCGATTCTTCCTCAATGGTTTTATGACTCAATAACATCTTTTTTAATCTCTTAAGTAAAAAATATTAGGCTCGAATGCCTTTTTCCTCCCTCCCCTCCTCGGAAAAAAAAAAAAAAAAAAAATCCTGATTCTTACTCCAGATGAAAAAAACAAAATTTTGATAGACGAACCAAACATACCTGCCATAGCTATCATAAATTTTAGATTTATATTTATTTTTTAAAGGAGAACCAAATCTGAGGTGTCCTTGTATGTTTCTTGACCAATACAAACCAATTTGGATTAAAAAAAAAAATCCATGGGTTGTCCTTTTTCTTTATTTTTTTTCGTTCCTTTTTTCCAATTTTTTGCCAAAATCACCAATTCTGATAGCGTATAAATATTGCATTTTGGGCATCTAAGGTTATTCTGTCAAATTCTTATGTTTTTGAAGTGGAACAACAAGAGAGGTCATGTCAGATGGTTTAGAAGAAAAATAAGGCCATTTACCAAATACCCTTATTTTTTTTTAAAATCACCAACTAAAGTTGACTATAAATCATATATTTTGATATTCTGAGTTCACCTTGCCAAATTCTTATCTTTTGGGGTAATTTATTTAGTGTGATGTCTTTAGATGATTCATTACTCAAATGAGCCACTTTGGGTCACCAAAAATTCACAAGTTGTCAATTTTCACCAAGAATAGCCAATTATGTGTCTTGAGAATTGAGATGATTGATAAGCGTATAAGAATCAAATACAAGCCCAGACATCTGGAACAGTATGTTCAGTGGGATCTCAAATCTAATCAGTTTTACAACAGCTCATAGCCGTTAAAACATCTCATACACAGATTCAAAAAAAAAAAAAAACAACGAACTTATATACGATATCACAAATCCAATAGATAGATACTATAAATAGATGGAGAAAGCATGAAAGGAGTCACCTTGGTTCATTAGATTTGAACTCATTCATGAGTATTCGGGAGCTACTGGTAGCTTGAAGTCAGTAAGTCTTTCACCTTCTTTACCTCACAAAAAAAAAAAAAAAAAACACTAAAACAACAAGCTTAGTTCTTTAGTTTACGAAGTTAAACACAAACTTTTCCTTGAATAGAACCCTAATCATTTCACCGATTTGCAGAGTAATAAGTTCAAGATTCAAACATGCAAGTTTGGATATATTATCTGCAAGGTCGAGACTACTAATTCCTTGTTCATCTGCGAGTAGGAAAGTTTTGCTAGACTATAATGTAGACAATTTAAAAAGCTGGATATAGTGTCGGATTCAATAAAGTGGCTGGACCAAGATTTTTGAGTAATCGAACTTGGTTATCTTTTAGCTTATAATAATAAGCTAAGCAATTTGGTGCTCCTATTGAGTTTTGATTTCCATTCCAATAGCGGATGCCACCCGGGGAGTTCTTTGGTTGAATGAGGAAGTCTCATTGCATATTAAACAAGTTGAGGATTTAGGTGATAAAATCAATACAATGCAATCAAGATTAGCAATGATAGATGAACGGATTAATAGTGTGGATGATAATCTGTGTTTTGTGGTACAATATGTACAAAAACAAATGAAAAAAGATCAATGTGAGAATTAGGACAGAACTGATATACATGAAAATAATTTGCCTTCATCATCTTCTCATGAACACACTAGGGATTCATTCTCTTACATGAAGAGCATCAAGTTGGAATTGCCATGTTTTTCCGATGAAAATCTAGTAAGTTGGATTTTTAAGGTACTCAATTTTTTGAGTTTCATTAGGTGCCAGTTATGGATAGAGTACGATTGGCTTCTTTTTCTATGGAAGGTGATGCTTTGGAGTGGTTTCAATGGATGACTAGAAATGACTTGATTTCTACTTAGTCTTCTTTTATTTCCACGGTGGAAATATAGTTTGGCCCATCTATATTTGAAGATTTTTAGGGTCAATTTTCCAAGTTAACTCAAGAGGGCAGTGTAGCTGACTATCAATTACAATTTGAGAAGCTTTGTAATCGAGTTTCAGGTTTATCAAAGAGTTTTTTAATAAGCTATTTCATTTCAGGCTTAAAACCTGTGTTGCAACAAGATGTATTATCTTTTAAACCTTCTTCTTTATTAGAAGCAATTAGCTCAGCCAAATTGCAAGAACATAAGTTGAGTTACTTCATAAATATGAATTTGTGAAAAAGATGAATTTATAGGTTACTTTGCATTCAATGTCGTATAGTTTGTAAGCATTGAATTCTCAAGGAGTTACATATATGCATAAATAGGAATGAATACCTTGCTCCGTCTCCCTCTCTCTCTCTCGGATTGCCTATTGACTTTATGATTTGAATATTTTGGTTTTCTTAACAATCTATGAGAATTTTACAAATTGTGTATTATCAATATGTGATTTAAGTACAAACCCAGTTTGATTTCATTTCTTGTATGTTGTAATCGATATTGAATAATTGATTTCATCTATCTTCTTTACATTTTACTAGAGAAAAAAAACTAATAATATATAAATAAAACCCTAAAAACTACAAAAATATTACTTTTTTTTTTGGTGAAGTCTAGAACTCAATATTCATAACAAAGCAATGTAGAATGCCTCCTAGATATGCATTCACATTTCACGCATCCGAAAATGTATTTTGACCTTTTAGGGCTATCTTGTTAGATTTCTATTTATTTATTTACTTTTTATAAGGAACTATTGTTGAGTTGATATCATATTATTATAAATTAAAACATGCTAATTAGAGTGTTTAAAAATCCACAAGTAGTATTTTTCCCCCTAAATTTTGCTCAAAATTGCAAAATTTGATGGATTACTTATCATGGATTAGACTCTCATTGTTATATTGTCAAATTTCTATTCTTTAAAAGGGAACAACCGCTAAGGTGTCATTAGATCATTGAGTAAAAATTAACAATTTGAGTTGCCAAAAATCTATGAGTAGTGATTTAATTTTCTTTTCTTTTTTTTTTTTTCCAAAAACATCTAATTTTGATAGTCTATAGACTGTGGGATTTGAGGCTGGTCATCATATTAAATTCCAATTTTTCCAAGGAGAACAACTGGTGATATTATGCCTTTTACCTGTGAGCATTATAGTCTGTTGCTTATCTCACTCAAGTAAAATACAGTAAGGCTATCTGACGTTACCAACTGCTTTGGTTACTTTTAAAATTGTCTGAAATCATTCTTTGTTATATAAATAGTTGTGAATGGAAGATCAATCGAATATCTTGTTTTGATTTTGAAATCTGGGTTAGGATTGCGTTTTGAGAATCTTTATGGAAACCATCTCCCTTTAATACATTAATAAAGTAATAGTTTAGGGCAACATGGCCCAAATGTAAGATAATCCCAAAGTCCAATGCAAATCTTGATACATATAGGGTCCACAAGCAATATTAAAAGTAGTAAAAATCTATAAAAGTTTGTTTTAAATAATAAAATCTATAAAATTTATAAAAGGTAAGACGCTGCTCGTTATAAAAATCTACTCTTTATCCTTATTAATCTGAGTTATTCAGCACCAAAGTATTATTTGAATCGTGATAAGTAATTAATTAAATTTTTATGGCTGTTCATTAATTGAAATCGGTTTAGTGGGTAAAGAACAGGTTTAAGCTAAACCAAACCATATTGAGGTAACATTAAACCGGTTAGGTTTGTCAAAGGGGTCAGCTTTTATTTTTCATTTCTTTATTTTAGTCGTTATCGGTTTTAGAAAATCGATTCCCATTCTTGGTCTAGTTCGGTTTGCACGAACCATCCCTGGACTAATTTGATTTTTTTTTTTTTAAACTTATATTGAATTTTTGATTTTTAATATTCGAAATTTTCTTTGATGTTTTATTCATTATTAAGTTTTACAATTATTTGTCCATAAAAAGTTATCACAAAAGTACCTAGTTTTTCAAGATCAAACACATTCTTGGTAAAGTTTGTTTCCAAACTATGATCCAATTTTGGAGATTTATTGTTTACAATTTCAATTTATGATTATTTAAGATTGAATCTATATGATAAACTCTACATATATATGGTTAGCTCCAATTTATAGAAGAATATTTAATTTCATGCTATTAAATTCTTATTTCTTTTCTTTTACTTAAAACGCTTTTATAACCTTAATATCTTCTAATTGCGAACACAACCTCCAATTTAGAGGGAGATAATTTTTTTTTCTATTGTTTCTCACTTCTAAAAGACTAAGATGACATATAAGCTTGTAACTCCCTTCAAATCATTATGGTTGATAAATGGATGAAAGGCACAAAGGAAGTAAATAGCAATCTCAATTAGACCCTAATCTCACTATAAAATTTTTAGACAATTTAATAAATATATGAGGGGAAAAGAAAATATTAATTGCTGCACTTATAACCGCAAGATGACGCCTTGTCATGTATAAGTGTACCATTAAAACAATATTTCTTGGGTCTTCATCCAACAAAGTCCTCCTTTTGCCTATGAAATTGATAAAAGTTAATGTTATCGCCTCTTGCTATGTCGAGAATATTAGACCTCAGTCTCACTATAAAATTTTTAGCTAATCCAATAAATTTACGAGCAAAATTGATGATTTCGTCTTTTGCTAAGACAAATAAAGCAGTGGTTGAGAAAAATTTTCATTACTTTAAAGCGACATGATGTATCTTCTTACCAAAAGATATGGAAAAATTGATATTTAAAGGAAACATGATGACATTTCATCGGTCTAATAAAAAGAAAGAATATGGTGATGCATCGGAGCATTTTTATTTGTTGACTTCGCTGTAACTATAATTTTATTATGATCTTATTTCTTACGACGATTTTATAAGAAATTCTTATTAAGAAAGAAGGAGCTTTTACGGTCTCGCCAATTGGACTGCTAGTCAACTTCAGTTATCTAACAATTAAAATAAAAGGATTAAGTTCATTTAAAGTATCAATATTTCAAATGGTTAAAAATAGGAATCAATGTTTTGTAAAATGAATCAAAATGAGGTATCTACGTTTTGTAAAGTTTATTTAAGATATCAATACTTGGATTAATTTTCAATTAAGTTTCCTAAGTTTTTATTAATGGTCAAATATTAATACCTTATTTAATCTACTTTAAAAAACCTTGATACCTCTTTTTAACCACTCGAAACATTGATACCTTAAATAAATTAATCTCCAAGTGTTGATTACTCTTTTAAACCACTTGAAATGTTGATACCTTAAATAAATTTATTCTCAAACGTTGATACATTTCTTTATAATTTACTCTTAAAAATTTTTTTGTGGTAGTTCCAAAAATACTTACTTCTATATATATATATATATATATAAATATAACGTATTCGTAAAATATTTGGAAAATAAAGGCATATTGGGTGGCGTTGAAAGCTTTTTTGTTAGCAAAGTCTTTTGACCAAGAATTCAAAAAGTTTTTTTGTGTGACAAATAATTAATCAAACGCTAGATTAAATTATCGTAATCTGAAAATGGTTAAATTTGGGTTTTGATTCATCCGTCGTTGAGTGATTCAATTTTGCCATTTTATTGGTACTAACCAATACCATCTACTAGAAGATAAATCGTATTGATAATGACTTCATAACCAATTTTTCTATTGATTTATTCATACGGTAATTGGAATAATAACTACTTTTCACTAAAACTTATAAATGATAATTCAATACTAGAAATTTTTTTTTTCAAATTACCCGGTTTAAATAAAAAATTAATAAATCAAAATCCTATTATAATTTTATTCTATTTCTAATAGCAATTTCATTATAATTTTATTCATCCAGTGATATGAAATGAAGTAGCCGTTTATTACGTGTGACCGTATAAAGCTACTCACTTTGGTGCTGGTAAAGAAATTGAAATGGGTGCCCAAGCTATATGACTTACGCAATTATAAGTATTTGTAGAAATAGATTGCCTTGTATGTAAACTTTGTATTGGGAAGTTTAATGTTCCGTTATAAACCTTGTTATACTGGTACCCCCCACCTTAAACGTGGGTGAAAGAAGGAGATAATGTTTGGACTTCTTGGAAAGATTCAGACTATCTTTACATGAAGTAACCTAAAATCAAAACAAAATGTGACGGTACAAGGTGACTAGACCGGTTTACAATCATCTGGACTACTTATAATTAAATTTTTACTATATAAGTATCAAGACAATTAATCTCAAGGGAATTCTACTTTAATAAACTCTTTACGTGGAAGGTCAACATTCTCTTAAAAAGAATGAATTTATTTATACTTCTAACTCTATCATTGTATTTTTGTTTTATTAAACCGAATTTATTGTTCTTTATTCCTAACATTCCCTATAGAAATCATCGCTTGTATTAATGGTGCATGATGTTTGTTGAATTTGGTTAGGTGTATATCTTCCGCCATTGATCATGCATATTTTTTTAAGGCAATTATAACATAGCATTGAATAAAACTGGCCTATTCATTTTCTGAAGTAACACACAGAGAGGCCACATTGCTCGATTCCAAGTGGCTAAAGGCTAAATTTTCTTCCTTTGCCTTCTTTCACTCTTCAGAAAAATGTTCATTGCGTGACCCTCTTGTCTCTTTTCTGATGACATGGGAGATGATGACAATATAACATTGTCTTTATTTGTATAGGGAGATATCCAAGAAAAGGAAAGTGTAGGACATTCCTAAAAGGGAAAAAACTATAGTTGAAAGCGAGTAATGTTACAGTACAACAAAGAAATTGCATGAAATAGCTAGCTAATTTTAAATTCAAAGACATCTCTGAATATCTACTACATCGTGTTGGCAATTATTAAAAGTCTTGTGTCTTGCTGCTAGATCTAAAGGCTGTAGAACAAAAATATGACGTGTAACTATCAATTATATTTTGATATGTGGAAAAAATAGGTTTATGGATACAATTAAGTATTAAAATATGATTGGTATTTACTACCGTATGTGTTAATATGTGATAAAAATTTTCTTGTAACATAAACCAGTTTATTAAATATTTAAAAATCTAAAACTTGTAATTTAATCCATTTAATAGGCATGTTTTCTATTTAGGATGAATGCACTTATTCTAAATTACTTATAAAATAACTATATGTAATTGTCAAGTCTCTTTATATGAAACGCATTTAGTAAAATTTTTCATTTGTTAAATAATTACAAGGAAGCTATACAAAAACTATAAAACTACAACACGTGTAAAGATAGATTTGATCTATTTTCAAGTTAAATCATTAAATGTATTGATAAGTACAATAAAAACATAATAGTTCAATGTCGCTTCATACTTTGAGTGCTAGACTACCTTAAAAATTTTATGGAGTGGTTGTTTCATGAGTTTTAACACACAAGTCTTGAGCAAAAACTTATTCACATATGTAGGTAATTCAGTTTTTATTAACATTATCAAGTTGTTTCACTGACAATGTTAGGTTTTAATAAGGTATGCACTGCAAGTGTGTTCATATTCAAAGAGAAGCTCGAAATTGCTTTTATATGGTATATAAAGTGGTACAAATAAGGAATCTATTTTTGTGTTTATTTGTTATCTATTTAAACGTTAATCTCATTATTCAACATTTTAGAATGTTGAATCCTTATTTGGATCACTTCATATATTGTTAATATCTTTTTCTAGCTACTTAAAATGATATTCTATTTAAACTTATCTCAAAATATTAATGTCTTCGGATCTGTTTAGATCGTTAAATTTTTATCTATATCGGATCTGTATTGGCAACTTATCGTATCGGATTAGTATTGGTTTATATCTTTGTTTGTAGTTTATGAGTAAAACTGTTAGTTTTTTACTAGTATTATATTTATCGATTTAGTACCAGTTTGGTTTGAAAATAATGTTAGAATGATCAAACCAATGCACTCAATCAAGCCCATAATTTTCTTAAGAATATTGATTGAAGTAAGTAAATGATAGTGTATAAAAACCATAAATACCAAAAGGTGTAAATCTTAAATGAGTTTTTGGATCAAATTAGGACATAATTATAAAACTTGCTTATTGAAGAGGTTTAGTGCTTGACCTACATGCGAACAAGTTTATAAGTCCAAATGAATCTCACCTATTTATTAATAGCGTCACGTTTTGCTTACATTAGCCCTTTACAAGTGTATTTTGTCATGTCCACATTGACAAATTGGATACCAACTTACTGGTCTTACTATTATATGTCTTTTTACCATCTAAAACCAACTTCATCCTCTTACCATAAAACTTTAATTTTTTTGCAATACCTAAAGGAGGATGAATATTGACTGTCTCAAAATTAGTATCTCTATTATATCCTCATCTATTATAATATGATACGTAAATAAATTACATAACTTAATACAAATATTATTCATTAAAATTGTCACACGTTTAATTACAATTGGTTGGGACAGACAACAGCATCGAGAGAGTAAATATTGATAATCTAGAGGATGTTGCCTTTTCCTAAGCGCTTATTTATTGTTATTCTTTTTCAAACTTTCAAGTAGTATACAAACCTCTGTCTCACTATAGTTCCCAAATGGTGGCGATAGTGATGGCCTATAAGCTTCTAACTTGCTAGGTGTTATTTCACTTTTGATATTAAAATTAGAAACTATCATAAGAGTTTTTGTCTTTTTAAAACATTTTGGGAGACTAATTATCCAAACTTGATTTATATTATATTAATAACCAAATTATTGTAACAAAATCGTATTTTAGACATGTAATTTCTACTTTTACTCAAGAATAACATATCTAATATACACTTTTAATTATGCTATATAGAAAATCGGAGGTTATAAATAAGAATTAGGAGCATGTTAAATTTTGGAACCATAGGTTATAAATGCAAGTTTTTAAATTTTTTAAAAATAGAATTATTAAAATGTGATTTTAATTTTTGAAAAACACAATTTTATTCTTTTTCGAAATTATATTTTACTAATGATAAACAATAATTACTTTATATAAACAACATTTGGGTAATTTTTTTTTTTACAAGAATGACAAACAAGTGTGTTACACCTAGTGTGAATAAAATAACAATCCTAATGCATCCTAAGGCCCTATATTTATATGTGACTTATACATGCACAAAGTAACTAATATAAAATAATGACTTTGTACGAATGGTTCATGGTGTTCTCTTCAATTTGTTAGGTATAGATCTAATTATAATATATGTTATTGGATTTCCACCTAGTCATTCATCCATTTGCAACATAGAATATGGTACACATGGTACATCATTTTTTTTTGGGGCAATTGCACAATGATGTACTATTGAATTAACAGCCTGAAATAACATCATGTTTGTTTGCCGAAGTACACACACAGGAGGGTCCATAGGATACGAGTCCCATGTAGCTAAAGGCTAAAGTTTCCTCTTTTGCTTCTTTCTTTCTTTAGAAAATGATCTTTGCTTGATCCTGTCTTGTCAATATAAGGGACATTTGAGATAAAAAAGAAAGCCAAGGAACACTTCCCAAAAGATAAAAGATAAACCTAAGTTGAAAGCTGAGCTAACATTGATGTGAAATAAAGGATTTAAGGGTTTTAATACATTATATATAGATTAATTAGTAGTATTTTCATTTTTCTATTTTTTTAAACTCCTCAATACTACTAACATATACCTAAATATATTATTATTTGCCTATTATTCATCCTAGATCTCTTTGTTGTATGAATTGAGAAATAAAATAAAATTATAATAGAATTTTTATTTGTTAATTTTTTTTATATGGGGTATTTTAGATAAAATGAAAAAAAAAAACAAAACGATTCTTGCATTAAATTATTATTCATAGTTTAAGTAAAAAATGATTATTTGATGTTTATTTTAACAAAGATTCCTTATGGAATTGCTGTTACAGATAATCAAACGCCGTAATAACTTTTTTTAAAAAATAATGTTATAATAAAGTTATTATTATAGCAAGGTAAAGTAACAGATACTATATTAATATCAAAACATCAATAACCAACTCCAAATTAGATCTAGATTTCAAAATAAAATTGATAAGTAGAAGAACAACATTAATTCTATTCCTTTATGGAAAAATTAACAAGAAGTGTTGCTCTTCAACTAACAACGACTAATAATTTCAGCTTCTTGAACTTTTATGTAAATGAACATCAGACAAGTTCGATGTACACCTTCCTGATCCATCCAAAAACCTACCTACTTATCAACACTCCCCCCTCTTACGATCCACAAGATTGTCAGAAGAAATTCAAAAGCAAAAAAGTGAAAACATGACAAAAACATCATAGAAACAAGTCAAATGTTATAAAGCCGGAACCACCATCTGTTTCTTATTACACCCTAATGATGACATGATGTCCCCTTGATCTCTCATTCTCTTATTACCACTACCACAATGACTCTCGACACAACCACTACCATTATTAACACCAACATCAAATATATCAACTCCAAAGAGCCTAACAATCTGAACCGGCTGATTTGCTCGCGGTTTACTAACTGAACCGCTCGGTCTACTCCCCCGGGCTGGCATTCGATGTAAAGCTGCTTGTCCGGTCCAGTGGACCGGTGGAAACAAACCGTATCTCCGGCTTTCAAGTTGTTCTCCTTAACAAACCGGCTCCACCCTTTGGTTAGGACATAGCTTTGGCTACTATTCCAATACGAATACCTAAATCTCCATACTTTGCCTCCGGCATCCTCAAAATTCAACAACACTCCTTTACAAGGAGTGTTACTACTAGACAAGTGAGCTCCATTAGGGCGGTTAAGATCGTTAACACTACTTGCACTCGAGCCGCTAAGTGGGAAGTGTTTCTCCGCGTGCTGCTTGGGTATAACAAGGCGGTTGAGCTTCCCGACATCGCTTGGCGTCACAGCCTTCTCGAAGAGATCCTCACGCGCGGCTCTCCCACCGCTGCCAAAAGGGGTTTTTCGATCTTTGATAATTCTCTTGCCATCTCCATCCAACACATAGGTTTTCGTGCATTGCGCGAGCTCGTCGCAGTAGGTGTGCTTCCTCAACATGTCCACGATCTCGGCCTTGGAGCGGGACCCTAAAAACGCCGCCTCGGCGTCGTCGTTGATGGGTTTGAAGTTGAGCACCGAGTCGCGGCCGCGGAATCTCTGTGCGGCGACGTCGTAGGCGCGTGCAGCTTCATCTTCCCCATTGAAGGTGCCGAGCCACACGCGCTGGTGCTTCTCGTAGATTTGGGCACCCCAGCGACCGTTTGGCTGAGGAACGACACCTTTGTACTTTGAGGAAGGAAGCTTTCTTGACTCCACCTCACAGTCAACAATCACAGCTCCACCAACACCACCTGTTCCGCTTCCCACCCGGCAGAGACTCGATGGCGGAGACGACTTTAGTGGCGGTGGGGGTGGTGGTGACAAGGACGATGCGGAGAGGCTTGTGGCTGATGCGCTGTCGTCTGAGCTGCTCATGCCATTATCCATTGTTAAGAATAATTTATCCTTGTATATGTGTGCTTGTGTCTTGTGATGTTGTTGTTGATATAAAATAAATAAAAGGGTTGATGGCTTTTTAGAGAGAGAGAGAGAGAGAGAGAGAGAGTAGGGTTGTTGTTGCTGTTGTGTTGTATGAGTATGGGGGAGGGGATGACTATTTATATAGGGAAGCTTTTATTTGGGGTTGAGAGAGAGCAGGTTTGCTGCTGCTGCTGTGTCGTATGAATGTGGGGGAGGCGATGATTATATAGAGGGAAACTTTTATTTGGGGTTAATGATGTTTTGAAAATGAATAAAGAAGACAACTTAGGATTAATTAAGGAAAGGATTTGGGGTATACGGGTAAATTATATGGCATGCTATGGTCAACTCTTAGGACGAAGTTTGGAGGTGCTTGGAAGATTCGTCTCATGTTTATGTTGGAGAGAGGGAGAGTATTCAGATAGAGATGGATGGTAATTGATTTTTCTTTTCTTTTTTTTTTTTTCCCTCCTTTCTCTTAATTGGTAAGTAATGAAAATTTCGATAGGGATGGATTGTAATTGATTTTTCTTTTCCTTCTTTCTCTTTAATTGTAAGTAATGAAAATTATATATTTTGTTTTTGACTCCAAATTATTCATTCAAAGTCTATAAGCACTTTATTGTCATTAATTGTGGGACATAATAAATAATTATTGTCCGTTCACTTTACAATAATTATAATTCCATTTCAGTCTTATTTGTTATGAATCTCTATTATAAAAAAATATTGAATAGTCAATCATTTCCCAAACCTATAAATGGTAATTCAATACTAAAATTATCTTTTTCACCAAAATACCCCAATTTAAATAAAAAATAATAAAGGAAAATTCAATTACAAATTTATTCAATTTCTTAGTAATAAGAATTTTATTACAGTTTTATTTATTTAGTGAAGTGAACAGACATTAGGGTTAATTATGTGATAAAAAACATAGATTATTTCCCAAATGTAAATCTTTATCTTGGGTATTTAATATAAGGATTTAGGTAAAGGTGGAACCTTTTTATAATTAATTATCCATCCTTATTTTTGGCTAAAACATAGTTTCATGATCCTCTAATAAATTATCTAACCATTAAAATAATTATAGTAAATGATATATTAAATATTTTAATGATACATTAACTATAAATTTAAATTTAAGTTGTTGCTAATGATCTTATAGCTAGTCTAGTAGCATCTTCCTTAATCATTTAAGTATGAGACATTATGTTTGACTTTTCCCTCCCCATGGTAAAAAAGAAAATCTAAGCCGTTAAATGACTAATAAAATTAGTCTCATTGAAAAAGAAAAAGGAGGAGACTATAAAATTTTTCGTGCATATAATTACTTTTTGGAAGAGAGGAGACAAATTTGGTGCTTATTATTTAAATAATAAAACTTAACTTTGCTTCCCATTATGTTTTTATTACTTGTTTGACAACATTCAAATTTTGCCATTTATATAGAAATATCAATTGCTAAGAAACTCAATAAAAACCTTACAAATAATATGCAGAGGATTTTAAAGATATAGATTTTTATATTCTTGATGTATTAATTATCTTCTAGACCACTTAAACGTGCTTAGAAATAAATATGACCTATAATGAAATAATCATCTTTTTTTACAATATAATAATCATGAGAATTTTCATCATGCACTTTATCTCTTGCATATTAATAATGAATATTAATAATGATAATGAAATTTTCATTAAAAATACAAGATTCAAAATTGGCCATTTATATAGAAATATCAATTGCTAAGAAACTCAATAAAAACCTTACAAATAATATGCAGAGATTTTTAAAGAGATGGATTTTAAATGAAATTATTCTCTTTTTTACAATATAATAATTATGAGAATTTTCATTATGCACTTTATCTCTCTACGACGCATATCAATAATGATAATGAGAATTTTCATTAAAAATACAATATTGAAATTTGGCCATTTATATATAAATATCAATTGCTAAGAAACTCAATAAAAACCTTACAAATAAGATGTAGATGAGGTTTTTAAAGAGATGGATTTTTATAATCTTGATGTATTAATTATCTTCTAGACCACTTAAAGGTTCTTAGAAATATAACCTATAAAGAAATAATCCTTTTTTTACAATATATTAATTATGAATTTCAATTATGCACTTTATCACTCTGCCATGCATATTAATAATGATAATGAGAATTTTCATAAAAAATACAAGATTCAAATTTGGCCATTTATATAGAAATATCAATTACTAAGAAACTCAATATAAACCTTACAAATAATATGCAGAGGTTTTTAAAGAGATGGATTTTTATATCATTGATGTTTTAATTATCTTCTAGCCCACTTAAACATTTTTAGAAATAAATATAACCTATAATGAAATAATCTTCTTTTTTACAATATAATAATTATAAGAATTTTCATTATGCACTTTATCTCTCTACGACGGATATTAATAATGATAATGAGAATTTTCATTAAAAATATAATATTCAAATTTGGCCATTTAACTAATAATATGCAGAGGTTTTCAAAGAGATGGGTTTTTATATTCTTGATATCTTAATTATCTTCTAGACCACTTAAATGTTCATAGAAATAAATATGACCTATAATGGAATAATCCTCTTTTTTACAATATAATAATTGTGAGAATTTTCATCATGCGTTTTATCTCTTTGCAACCTTACTAATAATTAATATTAATAATGATAATGAGGTTTTTTTATTAAAAATATTTTCGAAAGGTGTTAGTTTCTCTCATGGTACCTAAGCTTTTTCGATTTAACAAAATTATACCTAAATAAATTTATTTATAAAAAAATGTCTAAACTTTTTAAATCTTTGATGCATGGTAACTTCGAATGAAAACCATCTATTTTTCCATCAAAATGATGATTTGTAAAGAAAACCAAATTAAGAAATGTTTTTCTGTCAATTTTTATTTTTCATTTTCCTTCTCTCTCTCTTCTGCACCCTCCTCCTCCTTCTTTTAACCCTAACTCTAAATAAAAAAAAAAAAAAAAAGTTTATTATTGATGGCTTCCTAGAAACTGAAATTATTATTGATGTCAAAGTTAAATGATGTTGTCAAAAGTAATGTAAGGTTGCTTTAGATGCGTAAAATCCTGTGTAACAGGCCACAGCTTTTTCTTTCCCTTTCTATTTTTCCATATTTTCCCTTCCCCCTCTCTACATGAAAATCGAATGAAATTAAAATTATATGTTTAAAATCATATTTAAGGACTTTCAAAATTCAAAATATTTATACTCAGATTAGGACTTAAATTTTGTCTTTTGGGTTTATGGAAAATGTAAATTTTGTTAACTTTTTTTTCTAAATTTTATTTTATTTTTGTTGGATTCAATCGTTTGAAAGTTGTCTTATTTTGGATTTGTTTGCTTGTGGGTATTGGAATGTTTGAGAAAGTTTGGATTTGGATGTAGGTTTAGGTTGTTGGTGGAAAAATATAAAAAATACGCATGCATAGTCTGGTTTTTTGAAAGTGTAATTAGTTATGAGTTCTTATTTAGGTGTTTGTAGTGGAGGGCGCTTTGGCTGGGTTGATGGTCGGATGTTGGAGAAAGTTGTGGATATGCGTTTGAGATTGTGGTTGAGGGAGGTCATGGGTTTAGAGCGAGAAAATCGAGAGAGATAGAGAGAGAGAGAGGAAGAAGAAATGGAGAAGGCTAGTTTAGAGAGATGGAGAGAGAGACTTAGAATTTTTTTCGAACCCTAAAAAGAAAAAAAATGAAATGATCCAAATAGATTTAAATTTTTTAGACAAAATTCAAGTTTATCATAGATTTTTTTTTCTATCGTGAGTTTTTTTTTTTTTTAATTTTTGATTTAGGTGAAGAAGAAGAAGAAGCAGTGTAGGAAGGAGAGGAGGGAGAAGGAAAAGTAAAAAAAAAAAAAATACAATTAAAAAAGTTATGTTGGACGAAAAAATGATTTTCTTAATTATTTTCGGTGCTCACGTCAGCTTTTTAATGGAAAATAGATAAAATCCATCTGGATATACCATTGATAAAACTTTTAAAAAATTTAAGTATATTTTGGATGGATTTTTTTTTGAGATATAGAAGTGGTAAATTGAGAAAGTTTAGGTACCTGAAATTAACTCTATTCGGCAGGTGGTGGGGAGAAACAAAAGTAGTCCATAGAAACAAACTCAAGCAGGGATTTGAATTTTTATCTGTTGTCGGCTTAGTTTTGAGTTTTCACACGTTACAATTATTAAAAATTGCTGCATTTGTTAATATTTTATTATATTGTCGATGTAGTCTACTATGTTTGTTTTCGTACTTATTGAGGCTATTATTTGAAATCTATGGGAACGATATCGAAGTATTGAAAAGCGATATATAAAGAACTGCCATTTAATATATATATATATATATATATATAAATACATAGTATGTTGTTTGTACAATATATATGGTTTGCTATTACTTAGTTAGAATATAAGGTTAATTACAAAAACATGATATGTGTTTTGATCAATTTGTAAAAAAAACTTATGTAATTTTTTTGATAAATAGAAACCCAAATTTTATATAAAAGTGTCAATATAATTAATTATTATTGATAGATATGTGTTTGATTCTTATTGAACTAAAAAAATTAATTTAATAAAAACTATTATAAATAAAATAAAATATAAAAAATTTAAAAAATGAGAAAATAAAAAACTATAAAATTAATTTTTATGATCAATAACATATTGATATGTGTCATTCTAAAATTATTAAATAATATTGATACTTTTGTATGAAATTTGAGTTACCTATTTATCAAAAAAATTAATACGTCATTGTTTACAAATTGATCAAAACATAGGTCATATTTTATAATAACCCAAAATATAAGATATACTGATCGACAAGATACTTCCTCATCACTATTTTGAATTAAAAGGCGAGTGAATTGAAAAAGGAAGTTACATATGGTGCATATAAATGGTCGGTAAATATCAATCATATTTGGATATATTATTATGATAATATAGATAACTTTTTAAAAACCTACCATTCTATTTTATAAACACAAAAGTATATTAGTGTTTACCTAACACTTGAACATATTAATAGTTTGTGAATTTTTTTTTTTTTGGCCATCAGTTAGTGAATATTTAAGATATATATTTTTCCAACGAAGATGGCACTTAGATTTAAATAGAAAACCAGGCCAATTAGAAGGGACACTGGGTTACTTATTGAGTGCGAAGTCAATGCATTGTGTAATTACTGTTTTGACTTCTCTTATTATTAGATGTGCAAAATAATAGTTCAACCGGGGGAAAAAAATGTCAATAACATGCCGACAGGGGTTTTATGTCAACTCAAACTTAGAACCAATGGCGCATTTGATAGTTTGGATAAAGATATTAGGTATATCTGCCGTGTCCTATCATATATCGATTATCTAAACTTAAATTTCCATCTCAAAGGTAATTTCTACATCACATTTTGACACACACACACAATATTAGTTTTTTCTATTATGTTGTTTCTCAAACAAATTATATTATATATGCTGGCCTTTTAATGTTATATTATGGAAAATAACAAAAACATATATCTTTGTTTTAGTAATTTTACAAGCAAGTGAACTTTTTTTTATTTTTGACAAATACATGATTTTTGTTATGATATTTTGGCAAATAAGTGATCCGAAATTTATTTTTAACAAATGCATAATCTATGTTTTATATTTTTACAAAAAGGTGACCTAAGTTTTGTTTTTTGATAGATACATTATTTTTTTTTTCACTTTGTAATAATAATAGATAAGAGAGACATTTGAAAAAAATACAATAGTGTATTTATCATAAAACAAAACGCAGGTCACTTTTTTGCAAAAATACAAAATACATGTAAATATTTATAAAAAATAAAATTCAACACTTTTTATCAAAATATCAAAACACATATCATATATTTATCACAATCAAAACTCATATTACGTGTTTGTAATGGCATAGAAACATAGGTCATATTTTTATATTTTTCCATTGACAAATCACACATTGTGTTTTTGCCACTCCTTTCCTATAAATATCTTTTTTTTTTATCCCACTTCACCGCAAAGAGATGAGTGCAATTTAAAGCTATCTCTCTCCCTCTCTCTCTCTCTCTATATATATATATATATATAAATATATTATTTATTTATATTAATTTATGCGTCTGAGTTTTGATAGAAAGTCATTAGCTATGCAAAATGACAAAGCAATAATATGCCGAAAACAATGAATTTGCATTATTTGGTCTTTGGTCTTTTTTAAGCATAGTATATCCTGATGACATGTTATACCATCTCACTTTTAATATCTTCCGTAGAAAATTCAGATGTAAAGAAGGAGCCAAACCGGATGTTCATGTTGTGATGGGGATACAGGAAAAGTAAGCATCAAATAGGTAACGCCAAAAAAAGAAAATAAAAAAAAGAAAGAAAACATCAAATACGATTTAATATAGCCTAATGGTATCTTCTGATGTCTCATTTAAGAAGATTCGATCTCTCACCCCATTGAAATATATATATATATATAAAAGAGTAAAGTATATTATGGGCAATGTAAACGGGAGGCCAGGACCCACAAAGACAAGTTGATAGGGTTTCACAAGACAATGTGTGGGCATAAAATTTTTGTTTGGACCTTGTTAAGGTTAGGTGCATTCCTCTTCCCTTCGCCTGGGCCTTGCTGTTTATGCTGACCGTCTGTATGGTCTCTTTCCCTCTCTCTCCCCTTGTCATCCACCCACCCACACACACACCCTCTTAATTAATACTTAATCTCTTTGGAAATAATAATATTTGAAGGCTAAATCTACAATATTATATTGTAAATAAAAAAAAATTGTTTCATTGGACATACCTCTCTCACTCTTGATATTTAAATGACGGAACTTCTACGATTCCGTGTCACTAATAATATTATCTTTTTATTGTTTATAAGATCACATATCAAATAGATCTAGAAGGTTAATGATATGATGAAACTAGTCCTATTATAATCATCATGGGACTGTAAAATTTTTCCAAACACGATAAATATATCTCATGGTCATATAGGTATTTCCGTCTTTGACATTTTAAAGGTAAATATATATGTGTGCATATATCTGTGGCAACATAAAACAATAGGATATCGAGATAGGAGTGTCCATTTTTTTATGTAATAGGAAAAATTCCATTACTATCTTTACATACAATAACTAATAGGGATAAAGACAAACCAAGTGCCTCTAATTTTGAATTTTGATAATTTAGTGTTTCATATTTATATTTAGGTAAATTAGTGCTTGTACTTTAATTTAGTATCTTTGTTAAGTAATATTTGATATATATTTATTTTAATGATAGGATAATAACAGACACTATATTGAAAATTGTTAAAATCTAAAGATACAGTGCTAAATTATAAAAAAATTACAAAAAATTGAAAGTATAGGGATTTAGTCTATCATTATTACCCTATCATCAAAATAAACATCGATAAATATTATTTAATAAAGATATTAAATTGTATATACTTTAAAAGTATAAGTATTAATTTACCTAAATTTAAAGATGATACGTTACTTGAAAGAAAATTGAAAGTACAAATCCTGACTTGCCATTATCCCAAAATAATTTGTAACAAGATATTGAAGATTTTTGGGTAAATATCATGAATGATATTTAAATTTTAATAAAATATGCAATTAAGATTGTGAAATTTAAAATTGATCAAAAACTTTTCATCATATTGATTAAAAATACCACATGATATGACAATATTAACCAATTTAACAATATATATATATATATATAATCAATGGATAAACTTATCATAATTCCAAAGTTAACTACACATATCTCAAAATAAATATGTAAAAAGGTTATAAAAAAAAGAGCTCACTGTCTCTTTCTTTCTCTCTCTCTCTCTCTCTCTATGTATATATGGCTTACACGAAAATGAAATTTATCTTATTTATTTATTAGACCAATGAGAATCCAGATAAGCATAAAGAGGGAAGGGTGGTATTCATTCTAGGAGTGGTATTCACTCTCCTGCTTCTTCCCACTAGTATGGGTAGTGGGACATTTCTGTGGATATGGATGGATAGACATGATAAGGACAAGTTAGGGGCAAGGCTCATCCTATCAGAAAGTATTCTGAAAAGTCGCAAGGCCACTTGTATATTAATTTCACTTGTTCCTCAATCTCTCCACCTGTCTTATTGGCTAGGTTCAAAAGCAGCCCTACCAAACCGCAAATGATAAACCATCGATCCCATTGGTTTAAATCCAATGAACAATACCCTCCAACTCCAACAACTTTGTTTCATTTTCATTTTGTCTCCTCTCATCTCCAATGTTCATGCATATGGGACTCGTTGTGACGTACCTAAAGATTTTATTTCCTAATTAACGATTGCAACCAAAAGGGGGAAAAGAGGAAAAAAAAAACAAATAATAAAGTAACTATATGTCGTGTTGTATTTCTTCTTTCTCAGTTCTAAAATAATAATTAAATAAAACAAGTAGATAACCCTTAGAGATGCAAGCGGGACGGGTCATTATAAGGTACCTGACCGTCCAACCAGCTAAAAACCCTATAGGGTTTGACCATATAGATTTTGGGGCGGGTTTTGGAATTAAAAAAATACCCGATAAGTTATCGGTCCTTTTGGGTTTGTTATGTAACCCGTTGAGAAAACCCGACTCGACATAAATTCAAATATTAAAAAATTAACAATATTAAGTTATTAAAGAAAGAACCCATTTATATTCTATGTATGGAAAGTAAGTGGTAATGAAGTGTTTGAATCATTTTATATGATATTATTGTTAAAATTCATTCTTTCAATATAACTGTTTGTATTAATAACTTAAAACAAAATTCTTTCTTTTGCTTTTTTTTTTTTAAGAAAAAAATTTAAAAATCTTGTAGTCGGGTCGGATTATGGGTTCCTTAAAACCTCAACAGGTCGGGTTTTGAGAATAATAAAAAAACCCGATGGGGTTTTTCTCAGGTTCTGGGACACCCATTAAGATTTAGGTCAGGTTCGGGTTTCAAAAAACCCGTCCCAAACCCACCCCGGTTGCATCCTAATAACCCTAATGGATCATACATAATAAAACCTATAAACATATATTTCTTTCTTATCTGTAATTATTGTAGTTTTTTTTTAATATTATTATTAACATCTTTTACCGTTTACATTGTTATTTTATTTTATTTTCTTTTATATGTTATTACTAGTAAAAATTCTGGCAAAATGGTGAAATTAAAATGCAAATCTCTTTAATTAAGATAAAGAGTGAGACAAGCCGCGTATTTTACCTATATTGCTCACTCTCTCTCAAGTCTCTTTCTCTCCTACCCCATAATTTTCGGTTTAGTGCCTATTTTTCCTTTATTATTAAATTAATATTTATTATTTATTTATTTTCCTTTTCTTTTTGGCAGGTATCTTACTAAAATTTACATTTAGCACTTATGAAGCTCTTTCTACATTTGAAGATTAGTCAAATATTTTTAATATTTAAATATATTTATATTCTAGTATAAATTTCTATGTAGATTATTGTATATATAAATATGCTAATTATGTTAGTAGCTTAATAATGTATTTATTTTGATAATGGTATTTAATATATGTTTAATATGTACCTTGTTACTGACATGTATATATTTGTATATAACTTGTAATGATCTAAATTTAATTTCTATTTAACTTCCATGTATATGTTTATTTGTCTTAATTATTGAACTATATGAGTATATTGATTTATGAGAGTCATGTTTAGAATAGTTTAAATGTGTCTAAGTTAGTATATCTTGAACATTACACATGTGTTATTTTGCATGTGTAATGAAATTAATGTCATGGTTTTATATATATTAATGTGTGTATAGTTATATTAATATTTGTGTCTTTTATGCATTAATATGTTTGTGTTATGTTTAAATTTACAAAATCAACTTTTGATTTGTTTAAGAAATAGTTGACAGAAATTTTACTTAATTAAGCCCAATTTTCATGCCTAAATTGCACTCAAATGAGCCTCAAATTAACTCAAATTCAACCCAAAGTCTTTTATGCCTTAAAAGTCAAACTTAAGATAATAATAAGTCAAAAATTTGCTTAATTAAGCCCTCTTTTGGTAGCCCTCTCATTTCATACGAATTTTCATCTTCTTTCTTTCCTTTTCTCATTTTCTTTCCTCCAAGTTCCAAACCCTAAACCAAAGGATAAAACAAAGCTCCTTGAGTGGTTTGGTTCATGCATTGATATAGATTGGATTGTGTTTTGTTAGTGTGTGAATTTGTTGATGTGTTGTAGTAGTTATATGAAGTGTTGGGAAGGAATAATGTTGAATTGAGTAGTTGAAGTTGAGGATAAGAGGAATGGGATTTGAAGTGATTTAATGTTCTAAGTTGCTAGGATTGATTAGTGTAGAGAGGAGATAGTATATGAAGCTAAAAATGAACTTAAAGAAGGAATAAAAGTGTTGTAGGTTAGAAATCTTTAAAGTGCAAAACGGGGGAAATGAGCTCTTTTCGAATAGGTCTGTTTTTGAACGTACGCGGACATCTGGCACTTCAACGCCGCTGGCGTAGAGGCGGTGTTGGAAGTGAACAGAATCGATTTTTTTAATACCGCTTTGAACCCCACCGACTTTTGCAAGAAAACTTTGCCAACGTTTATTTTTTAAATGGTACGCCAGCCATTTGGGCTTTAACGTCGCCGGCGTATGGGCAGCGTTGGGTTGGAACAAAATCAAAATATTTAACACCAGGTGAAACGCCGTCGGTGTATATTTCCCACGCTATCGGCGTTCATTCAAATTTTGCCTGCGTAGGAAGGCCGTGTATTCCCTGAGTTTTTCAAATTCAAACTTCTTCAATCTTCAATCTTTACTTCCTATATGATCTCCTAATGATTATATGAGCTAGATAAACATGTTTTATGCATGAATTAGATATTAAAACTATATGCAAAGCTTATTGAATCTCCTTGCATAATTAATCTAGGATTGTGATATATATATATATATATATCTATATATGTGAATTCTACATTCAATTATTGATTGTTTTGATATTCTTATTTCAGTTAAAGGTTCTTCGGTTAGTTCCTCTCCGAGTGAATATCAGATTCAGGTACGTAATAGCTTGTTTGTTGTTTGCTAGGGCTAGGCATCTCTAATTTGATTTAATTCAATTTAGCTTAATGTTTTGATGAACTGATGTCTATTACGCTGTTTAATCTGGTCCGAGGAGTAGCAAACCTGTTATGATGCAATGACATGTTAGTTAGGTGCTTACCCTAAGTCATGATGCAATGACTTTACCATGATGCAGTGGTACGCTATGATGCAATAACGATTCATTTTGGTTAAGTGGGTAGCCGATAGGGGGAATAGTATCCGAGTAACGTTTACTTAAACTTAGGGAGAAATACCATGGTTTAGTTCAAAGTTTATAGGAACTTGTGAACTAAGCTCATGTTGTGGACTGAGTTTAAGTAGAGTCGGGCAACGACTTTTGAACCCTAAATGAAGCTATTTTCTTTAAGGAATAGATATAGGAGATATAAGTATTCGGACTGCTTATATCAACCCGCAGCTACTCAGGATCCCTAAATTCCCAGAGCGTGATCCAGGGGTTTGAATACCCTTATGTTGTTTTGTAAAAGAAAACTTAATAAAATAATCACTTGTCTATTGATGCATTCCATTTGATTTAAGTTTGGGCTTGATAACTTATTCTTGTATTTTGTTATTGTGTACTGGGCCTTTCGCTCACTTTTGTTAGCTTTGCAGGTAATGGAGATGAGTTATATGACGATTTGGGTTACGGGTTAGACTTTGAGAAATTCATGGATGAGTGGGACGAATAGGACTCGAACACCCTGGATTTTGGAGAAGCTTTTGTTCAAGCAAAAGTCTTTGTATAGAATGCTTGATAGATAAGCTTAAGCTGTAAAGACCTTAAGATCTCCTAGGGTTCTTTTTGTATTAAGAAAACTTGTAAATTTTGTAGTGTCTTGTATTGACACTAAACTTTGTACATATGATGTATATATATGTATAAATTGCTTTTATTAGTAATCTTATTTTGTTAAAAGTTGTTTATAAAGTTTCAATAGTTTTAATCAATCAATGTTCATAAACTGTTAGTTTGGGACAACCTTACATATAATGTGTAAATGTTATATGTGGTTGGGGACTCGGTACTCTAAATCTCGGGATCTAGTGGGTCGAGTCTTTACATAACTCATGAAAATAAGATGTTTTCACACTACAAGAAATTCGATGTTTAGTTACATTTAATGAATGTTACAAAAAGTAAATTAAACATTACAGAAGTTTACTAGTTACGTTTATTATACGTTACAAATAAACATTACAATAGGTGTGTTACAAAAAGTAATATGTGACGTTTGAATTGTAAACATCACAAATAAAATAAATGTTACAAAATAAAAAAAAATAGTAATGTTTAAACATTACTAATAACTAACTACCAACGACATTTAAATGTTACTAAATTAAAACAAATATCCAATACAATTATAATAAACATTACTAACTTATAATTATATCCTAATAATAATTGTTATTTAGTAAGTTTTAACGTCACGTATATAACATTTTGTATTGTTTAATAATGATATATGTATCTATTGTAATATTTCTTTGTTAATTAACATAATTTATAATATTTATACGTTTTCAAATAGACTCTTAACGTAACTTTTAAGGATGATTATTTAACTTTTTAAAATCACTAATAATCTTAAAAGTTTGATGATAACCATCTCAGAAAGGAAAATTTTTATTACATTGTTGATTGTGTAATTAATAATTTAAACATTTAAAATAGTAAATAAAAATAAAAATAAAAATAATATTTATCTTACATAATGAACTTATTTGAATAAAATTATGGCATAACCAATATACAAAAAGAATAGGAAAAGAATGAATTACAACATTCTTAAAATTTATCTAATAAATAAACATTTATTAAATTTACCTAAATTATCATATTCCGTCTATCTTCATGCTCTTTATCATCATCGCAATGAAGAGGTATTGAAGAAGAAATAAACTTTCTATTGGTTGAAATTCCTATTACACAAAATACTGAAAATATTAAAATAATTCTTTTATTTTAAAATATAATAATTAAGATAGTATTATTTAGAAAGTTACCTAAATCGGATGGTAAGCTATGAAAAATACCTTCATGATATTTTGAAATGTTGATGTAACTGCAATAACATCACAATCAAAAGGATAAACTTTGAATCAAGCTAAGAAAAAAGTTAACAAATCAAATAAAGTCCTCACAATCTAAATAAAGAATTATGTTCATCAACAATGATTAAAAACAACATTGAATCATTAAATAAATTATTCAATAGAAATAAAAATGTGACAATAAATAATATACATATAAATAATCTAACAAACCATAGTTATAATCATATCTCAAATTCCTTTGATTGTTTTGACAATATTTCATATTTCGAATGATAATGGGGGAGAAAATCAAAATGGTTATTCATAAAAGATTCATAATTTATCTAAAACTCATATAAATTTAAATAATCTTTCACATAATATGATGATTTGTAGATGAAACACATAGGTATTTTTTTCTTTAGATATGAAATATTTAAATAATTGAACTATAATAATGAAGGAAAAAAAAAAGAGATCAGTCATATCATATATTGATAATACTAATTACATTTAACGAGGGAGGAGGGAGGGGTTGGGGGGAAGGGAAGAGGAGAGAGGAGGAGGAGGAGAAACCTTGCAATATGATGGTTTCTAATTGTTCCATCAAAAGATTGCTAAGGAGAGAGGGAGAGAGTGAGAGGGATGAATAGAATATAATATAATATTGGTGAAAAATTAAATGAATATCTTTGAATAATTAGTATTTCTAAATTTGCTTACAATTACATTGGCATGTAATCTTTAAGAATTGGTAGAAAGAAAATATTATATTATTTTAGTACAACGATGCCACATACCAAAAAAGGGTACTTAAAGATGGTATATAATTGTTTGTATCAATAAATGACTTATTTAATATATTGAGAAAGTGTAGATTTTTTTTCCCTTGATACATGACTTATTTTTTATTAATGAAGATAATATATTAAAAATACATATTAGTTGATTTCTTTTTACTAGACACATGTATTGAAAAATATATAATTATTTAATTATTTTGAGGTTGGGTAAGCCATAAAATATTTTTTTCTCTACTTATTTGTTATTAATACAAAAATCATCCTATCTAACTTATTCACCCTTATTGTAAGTTTGTTATTTATTTTACTAATATCAAAATAAATATAAACATATGACACTAAACCCCTTAATGGTCTAATATTACTTGTAGATGAAAGAATATATGCATTGAAATTATGAGTAACACAAGGTTATATTGAGAACAATAATAAATGTAGTATTGTATATTAAGGCTAAAAGTGATTAGTCTAAATTCCTTATATGATTATTTATTATAAAAAAAACAAATAATAATATATTAAAAATATCAATCAATTTGAATATTACAGATTTTATACACAATTACTTTTACACATGCATTAAAATGCTCAATTATCTTTACTCTTTATTATTATACAATGATACATTCATATTGCAAGTATAGAAAAAAGAAAAAGAAAAGAAAAAATAAATGTAAAAAACCAACACATTTAATTTAAAAAAAATTGAAAGAGAGACCAATCATAATATAGATTACAAAATAAAAAAAGAAATGTAATGAAAATCATAAAAATACAATAAAATATTAACAATATTGGTAATCGAAGCTAGAGTTAGGTTTTATAAGATAACGAATTGTGTTATTTAATAAATACTTTATTGAAATAGTTTTTATCACTATAACTTAATGTTTAAAGAAAGAAGATAATTTTTTATAAAGCAAGCTAGGTGAACATGTAAGAGTCTTTTTTTATGATGTCTACCTTTGAAAACGTCACAAATAATATCGTATACTTATATATTATCACTACGATAATAAACGTCACTAATAGAGTAGTTTATGTAACATTTATTAAACGTCACTAATATAATTACAAATTAGTAATGTTTGCAAATTTTGTAAATGTTACTACAAGTAAAAATTATTGTAGTGTCATTTCTTAATGTTAATGTAGGATGCTAGCATGAAATCAACACATGACGCGTGATTTGATAACTGCGCAATATGGAAATGGGGTTAAGGGTTTCTTACAAGCTCTGCTGAATCATAAAATGGCATATTGATTGATAAGATGCTTATGTAGAGACTGTCTCATCAACATGTCATGATAGGTTATTGATATGATCGAGTATCACTTGTTGACAAAGGGAATGGCCTAGGCCTACACGAGGAGGATAGTGAGGAGTCTAACAATGGAATGGGTAGCGAAGATGAGGTCAAGAGCAATGTAGTCGGTAGTGAATGGATATACACGAGTACCCACTCTTCGAAGATCAAGTTGATCATCAACTATTGGAGGATTTAGCTACTAATACGAGTGACCCTAGTAGGACAACATCGATAGCAGGGATGAAAACAGTGAAGCCGATGGAGAGCGATTGATAAGAATGTTTGAAAATGGACAAAAGTCCGATGTATTGGGTTGTACCAAGTTTTTATGTTGTTTGCAGTATTTCAAATGGTGAATCTGAAGGTTGATGGAAAACAATCGATGAAATCTTCAACAATTGCATTGCGTTTATTAGAAGTTTGTTATCAGATGATAATTGTGCTATCCTCATACTACGATGCACATAAGATGCTAAGGCAATTGGGCATGAATGCAAACACGATCCATGATTGTAAAAATGATAGTGTGATGTTCCAGAAAGAATTCCACGACCTCGATATTGCCTAGTGTTAGTAAAGTAAGGTGAAAACTCCATTTAAGAAGCAAAAGACTATGTCTGTCATGGTTTTGCGACATTTTCCACTAATTTCTAGATTGCAATAGTTGTTCATGTGTTAGAAGATGGCTTCGGAGATGATATCGCACAAAAAAAAAAAAAAAAAAAACTGTTGCTGAGGAGGATATGCTAAGGCATCTTGTGGACTAGGATTGGATGCCAAATACCCCTAGTTTGTGTTAGATCCCTAGAGTGTGAGATTGAGACTTGCTACAAATGGATTCAATCCTCATGCAAACATGAACACAACATATGTAGCATGTTGCAAGTGATTATGTTTGTATACAATGTTCCATCATGGAGAGATCCATGAGAGAGCCATATTTGATGATGCCACTTTTATTACCGTGCCTAGATCTCTAGGTAGAGACATTAATGTGTACTTATAGCCTCTTTTGAAAGAGTTGGAAGAATTGTGAGCAAATCGTGTAAAGACACTAGATGCTGTAGAAGGTCGAACATTTTGAATGCACGTTGCATTGTTGTGGACAATCAATGATTTCCCAACATATGGTGATATTTAAGGTTGGGTGAACATTGGATACATGTAATTTAAAGTGAACATGCAATTATGCAAACATTAAGTTCCACTACATGGGTCATAAACAGTTCTTGCAACCCAGACATCAATGGCACCGCGATAATGCAAGTTTTGATGACATTGTCAAAATGAGGCTCTAACCGAAGGATTTTACTAATGAGGACATAGTGGTTTTGTTGAGTCATCATGAGCATATTATATTAGGAAAGGGCATAAGAAAGGCTTAGTTGGCGGAGGAATGAAGATGGTATAAATTGGTGTAAAAAAAGTGCTTTTCATATTGTTGTATCTACAGGGACTGCATATACAATATAACCTCGATATGATGCACATAAAAAAAATATATGTGGCAACTTGGTTAGGACTATTTGCGAGCAAAAGGGCAAGTCTAAGGACATAAAAAAGGCGAGACTCACCTTTTAGGAAATGGGTATTTGCTTGGAACTACTTTTGCAAAGCTCTAGCAGTCGAATATTGTCCCAGCAAATGAGAAAGGTCTACAACTTGATCAGAGATGTGAAGTTGCCAAATAGATACGCTTTAACATATCCTCCTACCCAGGTGCAAATGAGTAAGCTTAAGGGGTTTGAAGAGCCACGATTGCCAGTCCTGGTTCAACAGATTGTCCCAGTGGTCATTTATGGTTTTATGACAACCAAATTTATGATGTGGTTTTTGATAAGTCTCGTTTCTTCAGGGAGTTGACTATTTGTTTCTGCAGGAGGATCATTTGTTGTGTTGGTCCCCGTTCTGTAGGACAGAGATTCTGACTTGATGACCCTTTGCTAGCCTACATAACAGGGGGGGTAAATGAGCTAAATTAGAACATACTATCCAATGCGACATTCTTGAGGCATCTCAGGGGGTGAACCCCGATGACTCAGTGCCAATGGCTATTAGGTAGCAAGAGACTGTTCAAGTTGTCAGGTAGGAGGATGCTGATATCATGGTGAGCGAAAGGTACTGAAGCATATATAAGATGACTAGAGTGGAGGAAGAGTTTAGTAGAACCAATTACATGCCAACAGTTAACCATGTAGGAGGGATATATGGGCCCCGTGTGCTTGCACGTAGAGGGTTGTGTTAAAGTACTTGCTCCTTCATAGAGCATCAACTAAATTGGTAGTGGAAGATGGGGGTGGTAAGGCATAGTCAGCATTCCTAGAGGTCTGTCATGATTGCTTTGTCTGGAGGGTTATGATAAGTTTATTTTCCATTTGACACATCCTTATGTGAATTATGTAAACTTTACCTATTCACAAAGACAAAGATTTTGTGTTCAATATACTACAAAAGTTTAAAATGCTAGCTAATTGGCAAAGCATGTGAAAATGGTGGACCGCCTTAATTTTCTAGCCATTAAATCATACAAACAGAACCGTTATAGGTTGGAGTAATAAATAAAGAGGGAGGGTAGAGTAGAGGAAGTTATGAATAGACCATCATCGAGCTATGACCATTGGTTAGAGGAGAAGAGGGAGTTTGTCCACTTCGTGGGGATATATACAAGTTATTTGGTATGTATGTTTTATAAATACTATTGGACATGTCTCCACTCGTAACAATCTCCACAACCACTTAATTGATCCTTTTTGTTTTCCTTGTAGCATCGATTTAAGGTGAACATAGAGAACAAAAAGTAGTAGAAATCGATGCATACGAGGGAGCAGAGTCCATGATATATCATGCAATAACAAATGTAAGTGATAGTTTCCATTTCAAGTGCATTTCACTATATCCATATAGTGTATGGATTTATGTTTCCATTTATTGATCTTTTCTTTTCTTTTATATTTTAGAAATAGAAGCCATAAAAATTATTGATTCGTGCATGTGAAAAAGAGCAAGCAACAACATGTCAGTGAGAGTAGGAGAAGTCAAAAAATAATTATGTAAGAATATTCGATTATTACTTTTATGGTAGTAGACTATATCCATTTTTATACTATTGATAACACTATTGTTCCTTTGTTGCAACTAGGCACTAATTCTAGTGAGGAAGGCGAAGGAGGATGTAGCTGCTTAGACGGGTTAGATGCTTATAAGTGATGAGACTATTATTGGGGATGTTTTAGAGCATAGATCCATTATGCTAATTGCGAGAGGTGTGCCTATTGATAAAGACAAATTATACTCATCTTTCATGGAACAAACCATATTAAATTATTATGGATTTTATAGAAATCATGATGAGTTGGTACTTAAGTGTGCTTAAATGTGTTATTTCAGTCTTAAAGGAAACATAATATGTATAGAACAAGTTTGGACAAGTTTCATTGTTGTAATGTTTGATTGTTTGATTGTTGTAACGTTTGTGGCACAATAGCATGAATGATTATGATATAGGTAATCGATTTGTGTTATGAGTTTATATAATCTGATCTAAATAGGTCATGCGTTCGATTTGTTGGTCAGAATTGATTGTCGCTCTTGTTTTTTATGATTCTGATAAATTAAACATTAAGAGCTTGTTTAGTCAAAAAGAGAAATAATCAAAGAGCTTGTTTTGGTTATCGAAAAAGTAAGGAAAGATAGGTTGTTAGGGCTTGTTAATAGCCATAATCAATTTATCCAAGATAAAGAGTAGAGATTTTTACATCAATGATCAATTCTATGAACTGAGTTGTAGTAATATCTTTGGTTAGGAATTCTTTGATATTGAATTAATTCTTAAACTGTGTTTGTTTGCTTTATATATAATCAGTTTTCTTTGAATTTCACAACCTCCCTCCCCCCTTCTTTTCTTCTTTTTTTTTTTTTTTTTATTTTGATCTCTGTATGGAAAAGATTTTACCAATCTCTATGGATTGACCCTGCTCATTACTATATACAAGTTATATATATTTTAAGAGTAGGAATTTATATTTGTTGGATTCAACACCCATCACCTATCATGAGCAGCCTGGATGAGGATGTTGTGAACTTGTAGTGGGATAAAGATGCAATGATGTGTCGAATGGATGAGAGACGTAGTAGTAGATTAATTCTTCGATGAGTTGAAAAAGGTGCCAATCTACTGGTAGTGCCCACCATACCTTCAACCTCTAGCACCTATAGGCTATTAAAACTAGGTAACACCTAATGAATATGGATTATGCACTAAAAACGATTTCCTTTTAAGCTCAAAGACTAATTCATGTACAATAACAATAATAATAATAATAAACAATGATAAATTAAGAGATAGGAAAAGAAAATTGCACTACAATATAACGTGGAGTTCGGTCCGTCTCTTAGTCTCCACGATCCACAATATTTCCTTTAATGGAGGACTTCACCACTTTATTCACACCAACAATTTATCTCAAAGAGGACTTCAACACATCAACAACACAAATGCTTGAGTTGAGTCTTTACAAACTTGAACACATTAGACTCAACTTAAGACTTTACCAAATTACTCACAACTCATTTAGTGTAGTGCTTGACAAATGATAGCAATAACAAAGCACTTAGCACTACACTTAGCTCTCACTCACACTATATTACAATTTACAATTAAAGCTTGTAGAGAGTATTTACAAGGAAATGCTTGCAATAAATAGGCTCTTGAACTTATCTACAAGACCCCAAACACTTGTATTTATAAGATCTTCAAGCTTCCTAATTGTTACTCACAAAACACACAAAAATAGTTGGAAAAGAAAAGCTCCAACAGCTATATTTTTGCAGCTTACCGTCCGAATGGTATGCCATATCGTCCGACCGATAAGCATCATCTTCACATGGTGTTCGGACGAAGCTTGAAACATGTACCGGTCAGACTCTAAGTACTACCGTTTGACGGGTAGTAACAGAGCAAGCACAATTTTGCTCTCAGCATGAATTAAATCAACTAATGTCTGGACACCAAGCCTGCAGCATCTAGATGATAAGTGTTTGTCATGACACTTCAATTAAGTGTAACTTATGATTGAGTGATTAATTGTGTATTTCATTTTCTCATCAAAATGCACATTGAACACACAAGTTCAACATAGATAACACTAATAGAGGCATTGATCGAAGTTAACCGAGCTTCACTTTGGCATTATTTACATCGACCGCTCCATATCCATAGTCATGCCATGGATATTACGAGATGCCAATCTAGCCATCTAGCTATGCTTCAACCTCTAGCACCTATGGGTAATGCTGCTAGAGGCATTCATCGGAGTCAATCGAGCTTCACTCTATCATCGTTTACATTAGCAACTCTACATCCACAATCATACCATGATATTACAGGATCTTGATCCGGTCATTTGGCTATGCTTAGGTGCTGCTCGATCCCATAACCGGATCTTTGGGTAGCTTTGCATAGTAGTAAGGCCATTCTCAGGTATAAGGTTTTGCACCATGGGTAGAAGGGAACTTTCTGGCCGGTCTTCTTCGTAGTAGCCCTTCTTTGGCCCATAGCCATTCCTTGGCATAGCTCCATCACCTATGTTGAGTTTATCCTAGTTTTTTCCTCCACCACCTAGATAGAGTTCATGCTAGCTTACTTTTGCATTGCTACCACCTCATTAATTGTATGCACCCCATACTTTCAGATACTATTTAATACCACCCTCCACTGCTTTCGTGAAAGCATCCCACACGAACTTCATTACTGGATCGGTTAACGCTCGACAGCGTCAGGCTTATAGACATTAGGCTAGACATCACCACGGGGTGGTTCCGAACCGCGAACCGCCCGAACCGTCACCGGCAGTTCCTGTCCCAGGAACTGCCCTATTGGTGACTGTTCCGAACCGTTTGAGGATCCGTCGGAACCGGCAGGTCCAAACGGTTAGACATGGTGGAACTGGCGGTTCAACCGGGTCCGGAACCGCTATTCCGGACCTGGAACCGGCTGTTCCAACCCGCCAATAAAAAAAAAACTGAGGAACGAAACAGGAAAGAAAGGAAAGAAAGGAGCGGGGGGAGGGTAGGGGCCAGTGGGTAGATTTGACAAAAAAAAAAAAAAACAAAACAAGTCAATAATTGTAATTGTTTACTTTGGGTATAAATAAGTTGTAATTATTTTTGTTGATTTTAGGGTTTTTGTTTACTTCTTAAAAAAAAAAAAAGTTTCATGTGGAATCGGAACAGGAACAGCCAGAACCAGCGATTCCTTGGAACCATGAACCGTCTCGGCTCTGGCGGTTCTGGTTCTGGTTCCACGAAATGTGAAACTGTGAACCGACGGTTTCGGTTCGGGTTTGGAACCGACCCGAACCGTGCCGATGTCTACACTAGGCTTTTTAGGGTTCTATTTTGTCAGTTTGTCTTATTTAGATCATTGATTTTTACTTTTCCTTGACTTTTTTTTTTGCTTAGTACCATCGAATTGAGGATTTAGTTTGTATTATTATTTATGCGGTTGGACTATTTTTTTATTTTGATGATACTGCATTTCTAATTTTCAGATTTGACAAATCTAAATATAGATTAAATAAATGTCATAATGGAAAATACTATGTACTTGAAATTTAAATTATAATTCAGTTTCAGTTTACAATAAATTAATCGTACAATAATAATGAATAATTACAAAATTATATAAGAAATAATATATATTAATATATTTATAATATAGTAATATGTACAATGTATAATGGATATTACTATATGTGTTATATATTATGATATACTATATATTAATATATAATAAATATTTATATTAATGTATTAAATATATAATTTATAATTTATATATGATATGCTTTATGTATTAAATTTATTAGATTAATCATTTATTTCAATATATTTTATATATACTATAAAATATATGGCGAGATGGATGAGGGAGGGGAAATTTTGAATTTCTACACAAAGAGGCGAATTTGCCTTCATGACTAGGACATAGAAGTGAAATTTGCCTCTTCCCTTCCCATGTATATTATACCATCTTGCCCTAGTTCATTCGCACGCCCTCCATTTTGAACTCTTGTGCCCACTCAAATTCTCTCAGCTCACATAACTCCATCTGGTTAAAATTTTGGCAAGTTAATTTTTTTTTATTTCTTATATTACATTTAATAATTTAGTAACTAATGATATTTTCTTGATGTTTCAGGTGTTTGATTAATTCACGATTGCAACATTTCCTTATACGAAAATTACTTAATGGTAAAATAACATTTTAACATACATTTAAAGTTTATTTTTTTAATTTATATTCTTAATTTTATTCTGATTTCATTATTTATAAAACATGTGTATTATATATTTTCTATATAAAGGATGCAATAATTTGAATTTCTTATTTAAGATAAGTTATAGAAATAAAAAATAATATAATCAAATTATTTGAAATATATTTTAAAATACCCAGTTAATTTTAATAATTTAAAGAAAAAACCGAAATAATATATAAATGCTCAAAAAAAAAAAAAAAGGTAAGAGAGTCCCCCAAGCTTAAGTACCTTTCCATAATTTCTTATGAAAATGAGGTGGGATCGTAACATTGCCTATCTCTTAAAAAGTCGACGCCCTCGGCGGACCACTCCAGACGACCTACTTTAGACGGCTTTCACTCTAGACCTTCTTACTAGGTAGCCTTTTTCTAGGTCTCTCATTCCACTAACATCAGTCTCTCAATGAGAGTACCGAATGTTAGGTACTATGTCCGTACGGAGAGCCCAACCCAAAAGACTAGCCAATCAGGTGGGAGAACTCCTCAAGTTTAAGTACAATTCCCCAATTATTTGAGAAATCGATGTGGAATCGTAACATTACCTACACCTTGAGAAGCTGAGGCCACCCACTCTAGATGGTTTTCACTCTATAGTTTTGCTAGGTAGCCTTTTCCCGGGTCGCTCCTTCCTGGGTTGCCCCTTCTGCTGGCATCAACACTCTCAACGAGAGCACCTAAAGTTAAATACTAAGTTCGAAGAAAGAGCCCAACCCAATAAACTGGCTTATCAGGTGGGAAAGCCTCCAAACTTAAGTACCCAATTTCATGTGGAATTGATATATGATCATAATATTTCGCCTTTTTATACTAGTTAGAGGCGAAACTTGCCTCTTAATGCATATGTTGTCCCATGTCAGATACAAAGGTAGGCTTTGCCTCTAACTAGGATAAAGAGATGAAACTCACTTCTTTGTTGGTTAAAGAGTCAAATATCACCTCTTTTGCGAAAATTTGGTGATCCTATAGAAGAAAAATTATTGAGGCAAGAGCCGTGATGCTTTCTCCTCAGTAGGCCAAAAGAGGAGAAGTTTTAGCCTATTGAATGCAAAAATTTTTGCTTCCTTTGACCTTTATATTACTAGCGCATGTCATTAGTTTTATCTTCAATTATGATGCTTTTACTTATTCCATTTTTTTTAATTCTATACCTTTATTTAATATATTTGATTGGAGTGTTTCAATGATGCAGCAATTACCCGATTAGCTATGATAATTTTTTAATAACAATTTAATATAAAGGAGATTGACTGGCCATCTTCATTCTTGAAGATACTGGAACATATGTCCACATTTTAATAGCAATATTAAAGGCAAAATAATTATCTGGTTATATTACATGTAGGATATTTTTTAATTAGAATACACAGCAATTTTATTTTATTTTTTGCCAAAATTTTATTTGTTCGCAAGATATATGGTTAATAAGATAACTACTCAAAATATAACATTCCTTAATCTTACTAACCACTTATTTCAACTTCTACTAAATTTTTTAATTTATTAGATAATGAGTTCAATTGCAAAATATCTAAAGAATCCTATTATTGAACAGTATAGATATTAATTCTGTTTAATAGAAAGAAAGAGCTTTGTATCCTACGTTTTCATGATGTATGGAAAAAGGTCCCATGATTTCTTTGTGTAAAAAAAAAAAAAAAGAAGGTAAAAAATGAAATAAATTACTAAAATAAAATTTTTTGGCCATAAAAAAAAACTAAAATAAAATTTGTCAACTAGCCATAATCAATCACATGTTCAGGCAAATGGTTAAACAACTTGTCCCACTTGCAACACTACTTGTGTGTATCGTGATAGGCCATGACAAGCCTCATTAGTAAAGGTAGACTCTATGTCATTAAACCTCATTGAGCGTTTAGGTAAAGCTATAGCTAGCTATAATGCTCATAATAGTGGGAAGTGAAAAACAAAACTGTAATTGAATTCCATAGTGATATTATTAGAGGTGAGTAGGTTATAAAATTTTATACTCAAAACTTATCCTGCATCATTTTATATCCATCATGTATTTTTGTATCTTGTAAAACCTACAAGGTACAAGATACCTTGTGAAACTTGTATTAGAGCAAAATTACTTTTGGGGTGTAAAAAAAACTTAAATATTATTTAATATCGATACTATCACTAATTGCTTTTGCATGTCAATTGAAGTATTTTGATGTACTTTTTTTTCTTCTCATAATCTCATACCATCTTTGCTCTGATTTATATTAATAATAAACCATTTTTGTGTACAATAGTATTAGAAAAAATCGAATAATTTTAAATTTTGTGGACGTGGAATAATAAAATAAAAATTCACAAAATATAAAAGTAGTGGTATGAGGAAAATATTAACGTTTTCTCCATACAAAAAGGCAATTTCTTTTAAACAAAAGGAAAGAGGGAAAATAATAAAAACTGTAAAAGAATGAATAAATGTACCAAAAATTTATTAAAATATTTGTATTTTAATATAATTATCAATTGATAATACATAAAATATTTTAAGTTTGACGATAATTAAAGCATTATAGCACTATTAAAAATTGTATTGTAAAAACAATGAAGAAGTATCGCTATCTTAAATAATATTGATGTTAAAAAAAATTATTGTAAATAAACACAATACAATTTTATTGTTAATAACTTAATATTATTTTATATAATTTTTGTAAGATAGGTACATATTATTTAGGAACCTGTATCCTACATTTAGTAAAGTACAGGTTCCGAGGTGGTATAAGGTATGAAAAGCTCATATTCATACCCTATCCTATCCTATGGGAGTACGTTCCAAAAATTCTATACACGGAACCTACCCATTGATTCTTAATACCTATCTGGAACCTACCCGATCGAACAGAGTCTGGATGGGTACCTATATGATAAGATTATCTGCTTAGCCTAAGATATTACTATAATCTTCACTATTTAATTGAAGGGATTTAAATCAAGTAATATATGGCATGTTTAGAAGGAGGCACATCCAATTCTTTTGCTATTTTTGACACTAAATGTGCATGATTTCGTAACTTAAAAAATTGGTAAACATTTTATTTTATCTATTTATTTTTAAAGTTTTTGGAGACAAGGCATTTGGAATCTTTAGAAAACGATGATTGTGGCATTTTAACTAAATTATTAAGATGTAATCATTACGCTATAGGAAAATAATATGGAAGAAAATCCATATAGAAGACAATATTGTGGGCAACTCTTGAAAATGAACGCATGGAGAAATAGAAAAAAGAAAATGATAATTTTATATCAACTTGTCACCAATAATTGTTGATTGCAATGAGCGATTATTGTCTTTCTTATTGAATTACACAAGAATCTATAAAATGTCATTTCAACTTGCTATTTTCGTTATAATCATTGTACTTAGCATCTTTGCAAATAAATTCATACCACATGTTTAAAATTGTGAAATAATTTTAAATTGGTAACCTATATGACTTCGATAGATACGTCTTCCATTATTAGTTTGATAATATAAAAAAATAATTTATAGGAATTCGTAGAGTTTATTTGCCAACCCCACTTATTGTAAATCATTAATATAAACAAGAGGTAGGTACTACAAATTAATTTCAAATCTTAACAAAAATTATGACTCGCTTTTGAAAAAAGGAAAAAAATCATCCTTGTGGATGGATAGGAACTAGGAGAAGTGTCCTATGATGCTACTTAAGCAAAAAGTATTATTGGTTTTACAGGAAAATTATGTACGGACGATTCTCTTGTTTCCCACAAACAATTTGACGAAACTAATTGCTTAATAAGACGGTGGGTTGGGTCATTAGCCTTGAATCGGCTTTCGGTGGTATTCAATTGATTTTCTTTGTATTGATCTTTGCCTAAATGGATCCCACTTTAGCGATTCTCTTCTTCATTATCCACCATTTGTCCACCGTTGGATTCGTGAGATCTACGACTTGTTCAAGGTGTGTATATTATTCACGGTTTTCAATGATGCATCAGCTATATATATATATATATATATATATGTATATACATATCTCAGATTAATTTTGTTTCTTAGATACTTCTATATGCATTTCAAATCTTAACAAAAAAAGGATAACGTACGGAATCGGATCCCTGCATAATTACCGGCCGTACATATATATATATCATATCATATTATATTGTCACAGCTCGACTATGAATTTTGTTGGCCCATGAAATTGCAGCAATTTTTTTTAAATTGTTAGTTTAGATCTTTTTGGATTATTCGATTTTTATTTGTATCATATTTATATTAAAATTGTATCTATAATTTATTTATATCATATTTGTATAATATTTGTATCGCATTTGTTTGGTTTATTTATGAATAAAACTATTAACTTTTCATACGTATCTAATTTTTTAACAAATATTTATTTAAAAACGATAAAAATATATTACCAAAATAATTATGATGAGCGATATTTCTCAAGTAGACATTGTCACGGTTCTAGAAGTGAACCGAACCCGAATCAGAACCGCTGGTTCCGGGTCTTGAAATTTGAGGAATCGAAACCAGACCATCTCCAATAGTTTTGGTTCGGTTCCATGGAACCGCTAGTTCCCGATTCGGTTTTGGAACCTCGGAATCGTATTTAAAAAAATAAAAAAAATTTAATTTAATTTTTAATAAAGTAAAATTTAAAGTCAAAATAATTATTGGATCTAAAAGTATTAAATTGTTTAACCAAAATTTAAAAAAAAATATTTAGAATGCCCAATTATATGTATACAAACACATTCAATATCAATTATAGTTAGTATTATGATATTGTAAAATACTTTAGAAGATGAAAAGAAAATTATAATGCAAAAAATAGTCTCACATTATTAATAAAATGAATTTTTCTTTTAGGAGAATTTTATTTAAACTAATTATATATGATTTAAAACTATATTTGTTTGTATTGTTAATAATAATATATTAAATATTATGAATAAGTAACAAATTTATTATATATATAAAATAATTTAAATATTAATAATTATATATTTAATATTATTTTTTATTTTTATATTTTCAATGGAGTCGGGTGAAACCGCTAGTTCCACCGGTTCTAGGCCAAAGAATCACCTAAGAACCTTAAAACCGGTAGTTCCATAGCCAGTTTTGGAACTGCCAGTGATGGTTCTGGCTTGGTTCTCATTTCGGAACTGAACCATATCTATATCTACTTGCAAGATATTATTGTCTATCTTTAAATAATTATTATTTTTCATGATAAGGATGCTCATCTCTTTATTTTTTTTTTTGGCCGAAATTTTTTTGGAATATGTCATTGCGTGTGGTATGTAAATTTTAACTTGAAGATTTTTTCTTTTTTATTTTTTTTACTTTCATTACTGGTGAAAAAACCAAGGTTCTCGTTTGTTGTAGATCTCAAATGTAACATTTGGAAATTGATATTGGCATTAAGGGGACAAAAAAGGATTTAGAGAAAGTAAGAGTTTATTTGCGATAAAATTGTCTCAATTATTCCATATGTTATTTTATAATTATTTTTTTAATGAATGATAGCTAATGAATGTACTCAACAATATCACATTTGTTACGTGAGACTTAGGATTGTTCATTGAATTGACCAACCTGAACAAAAAATCAAACCGAACCGCAAAATTCAATTATTTTATATTTCGATTGGTTTAAGAAGAGTCTAAACGGTTACAATTTGGTTTGAGGGATCGAACCGAACCGAACCAAACAACTTGAATCGAACCGAACTGCTTCATATTAAAAGAAATAAAAAAATAAAAGTCATTTTATTTATTTGTAACTCTTAAACATTAGATATTAAAATCACATATAACATATCACTCTAATATCACATATGTATATAATATGTTAGAATAGTCTTGAAATGAAATCACAATAAATTCTAATAACATTCTTATGTTTAGATGCAACTTTGAAAGGGAAATGAGCAAGATTTTAATTTATAGATTTATTAGGAAAAATTGTAATTTTGTTCTAATTTATGAAATTCAAATTACATTTTTAACCACATTAATATTATTTATAAATATAAATGTTGTATATATATATTTTCATATTATATATTTTACATAATATACTATTAAATATATTATATATTTAATAATATTAAACAGCAATCTTTTACTCATCTAAAAATTTTCTAGTGCATTTTCATATTTTATTAATTTTAAATTCTTCCTAAGATTAGTAGACATGCATCAAATTAAAATAAAAGCGATATAATTGAGTTTAGAATATGCACAATCATTTAATTAGCACAACATAAATTTAAATATGTTACAAAGGAAGAATATTATGAATAAATATGGAATTAAGGTAAAAGAATGATTTTATTTAGTTAGAGTTATAGATTTATTAAAAATATGTGTTACTTTAAATTCACATTTTAAAATATTTTAAAACGGAATAATATGTATATATGAAATTATTAAATACACAACCTGATATAGTGATAAGTAACTTTAATTCTTGCACAATATTCCTCAATCTAAATATTTTTTTCTTTTCTTGGGAACTCAAATGACTATTAATATTTTTTATTAGAACTAAATGCTTTTAAAAGCTGTTTGAACATAATCGAACCGTATTTGAAGCGGTTTGGTTCATTAAAGGTTTGAACAAATCGTTTCAAATACGGTTCGATTAGGTTCGACTCCATAACCAAACCGAATGGAACCATGTATAACCCTAGTGAGAGTGAACCCAAAATAAATTTGCGATTTTGAGTTTTATCCTTATTCTCATGTTTAAATACATTTTAATAAGTACCAATTAGGGTTTCTTGGGAGAGGGAATTTGATTTTGCTCTTTGCTTTCATTTCACCCTTATTAATGACTATTGCTATAATTATTATAATTATATTTTTCAAGAGGCTAATTTCATTCTACTACTTATTCCATTCTATTACATTTCTCACATTCCAATTTATTCTATTTCAAAACAATTCAAGTGACAGAAATGTTTTTTTAGGTGACTTGTAATATTTAATAATTTTAAATTTCAAGTATAAAATTTAAAATATAAAACTTAAAATGGGTATTGACATTTAAGAATTTCTAACCCAAAAAAAAAAAAAAAAAGAAACACAAAATTCAGGAAGAAGTTGCCCAAGGTTCCGTCAAAGCATGCACAATATGCATTATTTGGAGGTAAATATGGTCAAAAACCGAATGCTGACTTCTCTAATACGCGTAATAGATGGCCTATGTTATACGAAGAAGAAATGGATTAAAATAATATAATTTAGGAAACTTCGTTACAATCGTTGCATAGGTGAAATATTTCATAAATATCTCGTTGGAGCTTCTGTAAATCAATTTCTTTTCAACTCTAAACTCTAAATTGCTTGCCCCGATGCCTCATGTTAAAAATAAATCATAAATAATATGCATGTTTTATTTCTGCTGATATGCAACATGAAATTGTGTTTGTCTGAGTCATCCCAATATTAAAAGATTTTGTTAATTGAGTGTTACATAGTATGGGGAAAAAAAAAAAAAAAATTTGGGTGTTGCGTGAAACAATAATATATGTTCTGCAACATGTAAATTGCTTAGAAGAAAAGGGTAGTAGCCTACTCGACCGGCCTCTGTCTATAGACTATACAAATCATAGGTTTTAGAAGGTTTTACACTTTATGATAGGTATAAAACTTTAACATAATTTTATCAAATTCAAATTGTGCAAAAGATTATGAATTATAAAGAGAAGAACCAAAGGTCAATCACATAATTAAATCGAACCCTGACGAGCGGCACCAATTCATGAGCTATTAGATTGTGGTCCGAAAGTTGACCGTATTTTAAAAGTAATATTAATTGGTTTGATTAACTTTTTATTTGGATTAATTTTTTCTATTCAAATAGGATTTCTGTATAATAGTAAATAAATCAAAGCCATTGATTCTGGTGTACAATGAACGTACTAGATTTAAAGTTGATTTATATAATTTGATCCTCTCTCCATCTATTAGGGTCATATAGATAAAAGTAAACTATTCCATCAAAGATCTCTTCCACATTAAGTTTAAGGCTAAGGGAGAGAAACCAATTTTAATTTAAAATGTGTCAATCTAAAGCCTAAATCCGATCAAGTTTGTCTCTTTCTATAATCATGTCGAATTTCGCATCAAATAAGTACCTTTTGTTTATACATAACATATTATTTATTTAAGATCCTGTATTATAATTGTTGCATGAGCTAATTTTCGCCGGTAGAGATAACTTCTGCAAACATAGAAAAAGCGGTTAGAGGGACACTGGGGGGTTGCTCGGCACGGCCATTCCAATGCTTAAGTACTGTGGGTAAGAGTAATATGTTTGTGATAAGGTAAAAATCGTCCTACCCTTCCTCCAAGGTAAAAGGGATATTTATAGTGTTTGGGGTCATATTAGGATAGATTTCTTCCCAATAGCTGACCTGCTATTCAAGGTGGCGAGAATACTCAAGTTAAGGAACTATGCTTCTTGAAGTGTGGCTGAGCTGATTGTGTCCCTCTTAGTCACAGGATGTGACTGGAGAACTTGCTTTGATTGGAGATTATGAGGCTGTAAGATCGAGCTTGCCGGTTAGCTAGATGATGAGCTCAGCTAGCACTTTTCAAGCTGAGGATTCCTAGGGAGACCTTGCTCCATATTCCTTGGTGAAGTAGTGGGTCTTGCTATGGGAGAACAAAGAGAGTACATAGTTCACGAGGTCGTTAGCTCGAGTTGGCTGTTACCTTTATTGGGCGAGCTACGTTTTTCATTTGAGTTGTATTCATCATGTCGTGAATGTTTGGTGGGGACCATTTAACTTCCTGCTGGGTCTCCCTGACATATCCTACTTAAAATGTTTTGTTGAGGCCGAAATCATGCGGTTTTCTTGAGAGGCCTTGATGATTTGAAAGTTCTTAGTAATTATTAATCCTTGGGATTCGACGGTTGCAATTATTGGTCGTGACATTAAAGTCCTGAGGTTTGCTCACGTGTCCCGAAGGATTTAAGCTTTCCCATCTCCCCCACTACTTTATAAATACCTGTGCTTCGTGGGGATTTTTCTACAGCACTTTTGTACTTCATTAAGAAAATCATCATCTTAGATCCTTAGCGCCTTTTCAATACTTTTGCCTTGTCTAACTTGGATTTTTTATTTTCCAGTTTAATTTCTTTTAATTTGATTTTTACCAAACCCCTAATCGATTTGATATAAACCCTCGACTAAGAATTAGAAGAAACTTGATTTTCAACAATTTTAAGAGTCGCCACCCAATCAAAATCGGGAAAAATTTAGAACTTAAAATCAATGTGTTGGATGATCTTAACTTAGCCACCAGTCCATGAAAAAAATTGATTTGAAAACCAACTTTATTAATCTAGAGATTTTTGGATTCGGAGGCTACCTATTAAAACCATATGGTTACCACTTGAAATTCATAACTTAAAATTTTGTCATTTTAATGCTAAAAATTTTACTAATATATAAGCTATTATATTTACAATTTGTTATTAAAGTCACAAATCTAAAAAATATTTACTATAAACAATTAAATAATTCAATATTTACAAAAATAAAAAAAAGTTTTTTCATTTTTTAAGTCACCCTGGAGGTGCCTATGTACTCATTAATCAGGATCAGACAACATGTAGTTCTTTTGAGAAAACTTTAATTTGTTGGTCAATTTTAGAGTTTTAAAATTCTTCTCACTTTAAGTTTATTAAATTTTAAAAATTTCTTGTGAAAATGAACTTTTATTTGGAAACCTATAAGCTATCAAATTATTATCTTTTTATTTTTCTTTTTAAAAAATAGGATTTTCTAAGTGTGGAAAAAAACTTTTTTTTTTATATATATTTTTTATATTTTTATTATCCTTTTATGTATTTATATGTATTAATATCAACACACGACATACGTATATATTCGAATTAAGTGGGACTTGTTTGAAAAAAGAGTTGGTGAAGCGTGCGAATATGAGCTTCTGGAACATGTTTGGTGAAGCTTGGGCTTAATAATCTTCGAGAAGGATTATAATGAATTTGGATAAACGTTTCTAGATGCTTAGATGGAAGGTGAAATTCGAACATTGACTTCGCACATGAAAACACGATTTTTTACGAACTTCGGATAAAAAAATGAATACCAAATCATAAGTTTTAGGACTAGATTTGGATCCAAATCTGTAGTATCTCATGTTTTTTCAAAACCCCTCAATCAATTTAGTGAAAATTAGAGCAAAATCGGGTAAAAAAAGAGCTTGAAATGAGCTTATCATGTAAGAAAATTTGATTGATCAGGGGAAGAAGAAGACGTGCATGTTGAACACGTGCAACATATGTGTGCTACTCGCGAGTGCATGCTATGCAATTGCCTAAGTGAAAAAAAAAATCCATGCGCTCGCACGGATTTGATCTTAGGTAACATGTGTGTGTGTGTGTCTTATCCAATAGGTTGTTGGCCTATGCCTTGGTCATGTCGGCCACTCAAATAATATTTGAGTAACATGGACCGACCTCAAAAATGTGATTTTTTATTTTTTCCTTTGGAATTATATTTTACATTTTTATTTGTTATTATTTGTTATATTTTTTAAACCAAATTTTATATTTTTGTATACATATTCTATTTATCATTTTTTTTTTCTTTTTTCACATGTCATTATTTATTATTGTTATTCCGCTGATGAGTGACGAGGGGGGAGAGGGAGGCGAGCATTGACTCGAGAGGGTTGAGTTCACAAGGTGACGTAAGTACTTTGATTGGTGGTAAGGGCTTGTTAACCAAATGTCAGGGATAACTTGATCGGTTTTGGCCCTTATGTGGGTTGATACATTAAGCTTGTTGAGGTACGTACCGAATTCCCTTGGATAAATATACAGATGATGGTAAAGGGAAAGGGCCTTATAGTACCTCTACATAGCAAGATGGTTGCTGGTGATGCCCTTTACAGAGTTTATAGCATGCTTGTAAGGTTGGAGCTTGAGGAATATCACATAAATGAGACGCAGTGCTGTTCTAAGGATTGGGAAGTTATTCTCCCTTCTTCCCTTAGACCACATATGTTTGATGGAATGGTGGGCTTTTGCCTTTTATGGTAAGGCCTTCAGTTTCGGTTTGCCGATGCAATTTTCTACTTTTCAGAAGGAATTCTTCAACTACTAATGGCTATCTCCAGTGCAGTTGCTACTGAACGCTTGGCAATTGTTGGTAGCTTTCAAGGCCTTGTGTCTCAACTTCGGCGTTAGGCCTACTTCAGTTGTATTCTGGAGATACTACTACTTTAAGGAGTCCAACAAAGGGTGATGATACCTCGCGAGGCAACCTAAGAGCTCATTTATGCTCTTTAGTGAACTTACAAGCTCTAATGGTCCTCATTGGAAGAAAAAGCTCTAGATCATTCAAGCTAAGGAAGGCACCCAACACCTGTTCGGTTTTTGGATAGACTAGTGCAAGCCTATTCATAACATGATGCTACCGAAGTTAGGGCCTCGTGATGCTAGTGCCTAATGGGCTATTGATGGATTTATGAGCTCTCAAGGTGAGAGGCAATTGGATGTTGGCCTCATAATGAAGAACTTCTTGAGTGGGAAGCCAATCGTTGATGGAGGTATGTTTTGAGTCTTCATGTGATCATAGCCTCTCCCTCTCCCCCAATCATTCGTATAGTCGAGCTCTGGAGGGTGGACAATTTTAGAAGGATTCTAGATTTTCGAACTTTTGAGCTTGATTGAGAAAATGTGTTGTTTTTTTGTTACTGACCCTTTGTTTTCTTTTTTCAGAGCCTAAGATGCTGGTGATGGTGTTAGTACCATTCTTGCTGGTCCATTGAATAAGTAGAAGAGGACTTCAACCAAGAAGAGGGCGGCCGGAGAAGTGCCTTGTTGAAGTCGAGCCTCAGGCCGCTAAAGTCATTGTGTCAACTATTGATTTAGATGAACAAGAGCCGGAGGTACTGTTGCCAAGCTTGGAGGTGCTGTTGTCGAGGCAAGAGGTGCTGTTACTGGAGTTAGAGGTGTCAACCCTGATGTTCGCTTGGTAGGGCCCCCCATCGTGCTCGATCTCGTGAGGAATGGAGTTCGACATAGTATTCACTTGTGCCTACTCAAGCTTGAAGTGTACCACCTCTTGTAGTGGAGGTTGTTGGGATCAACAATAGTGCCTCAGGTGATTAGGCTGTGGTTAGGGTTTGTAGGAGTCAGTTTGGAGAGGAGTTCCTAGAGGCCTATTGATTTTATTGAAGGGAGGGCTTGAAGTAGAGTGATGTATCTATGGAATGACCTTCCTTTAAGGAGATAGCCCATTTGGAAGATAGGAAAAGGTTGAGCCCCTTTTATGGTGGACTGTCAACCATTAACTTGGCTATGGACTTTTCAGCATGGAAGATGTACGAGGTGAGGCTATTGTTTTCCTCGTAAAGTTTGTTTGTGTTGTTGGTCATTTCTCAACTGTTTAAACTCTCTTGTTGTTTTTTTTCAGGCTTTAGTGATGACTGTCAAAACTTTTAGAATGCTAAGGGGGAATTGTGAAGTCGTACATTATATTTTTTCTTTCTTTCTTTTTTTTTTTGTCGAACTTCCTGTTATTGTTTGTTAAGCATTTTTTTTTTGTTTAGGGTTCAAAGGAGCTCAAGACATTGAAGGCAAGCTTGGAGAAGGAGCTTGCCGAGGTCAGGCAAAGGGAGATGAGATTCAAAAGCGAGTTGCTTGTGGCGATGGGTGGGAACGAGAGACTACGTAAGGAGATGGAGGATAAGGTCTTATGGTGTCAGGCTGAAGTCCTCAAGGCAAAGAAGTGGCTATTGCACGTCGAGGTTGCGGCCACAGAGTTTGAGGACAAGTGGAAGTGCATGAGGCAATAGCGAGATACCTTGTCCCAATAGTTGAGTGATGCCTAGTTGAGGCATGCAAGGCAGAAGCGAGAGTTCGACCTTGCCACTTTGGAGATTAATAACCTGTGGGAGAGTGTCCTATCATCCAACTTGGAGCGGGAGAAGTTGAGGGTTGGGTTGATTTGTTGGTACATGACTAACCATCATTACTCAAATTTTGGCTTCATTGTTTCCTCATTGTTGTTGCAGGCCTGCATGAAGGACTTGGAGGTTGGTCAGCTCATCCCAGGGGTGACCAAGAAGCAAGTTTTGAGGGAACTCTTCAAAACCGAGCAATGGATAGGTCTAGGTCAATTTCATTTCCATGCAATAACCAAGTTAATAAGGAACGTGCTGCTAGAAAGGTATCTAAACGTGGACTTTAGTTTTTTGGCTATGCGTTTGGGTGAGGCTCTTGCAAATGCTTCTGAGGACAAAGAGGAGGGAGCCGGACAAGGTGAAGTCAAGGTCGGTGTCTTAGCTGAGATGGGCTAAGCTGAGTTTGGTATTGTTGTTGAGGCACAGGGAGCTAAACAGGGTGAAACTATTGCTGTGGTCGTGATTCAGGAATCCGACCAACAGATAGCCGATGATACTATCGTGGTCGAACCCTAAGCCGGGGATTAGGTTGGAAGAGGTCAAAGTTCATAATGGATCCTTGACCAGTGATGAGTAAAGAGATTTTTGACGATTATGGGCTAACTGATCTCGATTGTCATTAGTTGTCAGAGAGCCATTGGTTCTTTCTCTCTCTCTCTTTTTCTTTTCTTTTTTTTTTTTCACTAGCTTTGCTGCCAACTTGTTCCATCTATTGATCTATTAGTAACCTTTTGTAATTTTTTCTTAACCTGATGTACTCTCTTTGATTAATATATAGGTGGTTTAGTTCTTTCTCGAGCACGCTAATTTTTGGCACTTACATTTTTTATTGCATTTTCGGTTTAGGGCTTAGTGAGGTTGACCATGTTGGTTTATTTTCCTTAGCCTATTATTTCTCGCCTATGTTAGATCTGTTGTTTAGCTCCTAAGTTAGCAGTAGGTCGTTGGTACGACTTTCTATAGTAGATGATGTTACTCTACAGGGGAGGCTACAAGTACCAAAAAACTTTCCTTTCCAATATTCATAGATTCCCTAGGTGTGATCTGACAGCTGGGATAAGCTGCACTTGAGATCCTCAAGATTTGGTAGTATTGAATACGGGTTCTGGTAGAGTCCTTTGTTGCCTACAAGTAGTGGTGACGGGTAGATAGTTTCTCCATGAACCCAATTTATTCCTTTTATTTTGCTTGATAAACCTAAGGTTTCTCCTTCGCCCTTTAGTTCCTAATAGTCAAACAAATCATGGATCTTCTTTTCGTTAGCATCCTTTGGGTTGAGAGGTCGAGCCCTTGAAGGTCGTAAGTCGTGTTGTGTTGTTGATGCTCTGCAGTCTTTGTTTAAATAGGTTAGATGCTTCGCAACCCCTGTTTATGTGGATCTACCATTGAGGTCGTGTAATGGGTTGGGCATGTTGCTCAAGGCCTATTTCCCTTTTTTCACCTTAGCCGCTCGATTTAGGGCCATGCTTCATTTTTGTGGTCCTCAGGTCGAGATTGCCAAGGTCTATTACTTGGTTGAGACGTCGTGGTGACCATGATGGTGCGTTTCTCATGAGTAGATGCTCATTAACATTAAGATTAATTTGTTAGTCACCAAAGTGGCCAAATTAATTTTGAATGTGTGGTCACATAATTTATGAATTTTATGGAATGTTATTATGAAGGTTTATTGGTTGATAGAAATTAAGGATTTTACCCAAAGGTAAATCAATATTCTATAACTAATAAACATAAAGAAGGAAACTAATATACTTTTGTCACACACATACACACACACACACATAGTTATCCAAAGATGCTTTATGTGTTTGGTGAGGTTTATTTAATTTCCTTATAAAGTTTAAATGGCATTATAATTATGATGATCATATATATATATATATATATTGTTGTGTTTGCCCAAAGGAGACCTCCAATATATTTTATGTGCTTGATTATTTGAATCTGTTAATTTAGTGAGCATTTATGTATTTGCAACTGTTCCCTTTATTCAATTGCTAATCTTGTTACTGTCTTTGACTGTTTAAACTTCTTTGAATGGCGTGAGCAAGTCAATTTCCATTTAGGCGTATTAGACCTTGACTTGACACTTTTGGAAGAAAATCTTGCTAACATTATTGATACAAGTAGTGAGGCTAACAAATTATGTCTAAATTTCATGCGGATGACAATTGCCAATAACATTAAGACCACTATTCCAGAAAGTATAACTGCTAAGGAATACCTTAAGCTTGAGGAAGAACGCTTTCATTTTGTTGATAAGTCACTTATAGGAACACTAATGTCTGAACTCATGACCATGAACTATGATGGGCTGTGAAGTATGCAACATCATGTCCTTTATATGACTAATATTGCAGCAAGACTTAAGAGTTTAGGTATGAATGCGGGTGACTCATTTTTGTGTAGTTTATTTTGAACTTGTTGCCTCATAAGTATGGACTATTCCAAATTAATTATAACACTATTAATGATAAGTGGGATGTTAATAAATTGTCTAGTAAGCTTATTCAAGAGGAAACAAGACTAAAGGCATAAGGAGTTCCTACAATAAACCTAATAAGTCAAGGAGTTGGAAAAGTTCTCAAACCAAAATCCAATGAATTTAAGAAGAAAGGACCTGCTAAAGTTCCATGGGTCACTAATGGTGATAAGAAGGAAAATAAGGCAGATAAATGTCACTTCTACAAGAAGGAAGGACATTATCAAAAAGAATGCTCAAAACGTAAAGCTTAGTTCAAATAGAAAGGTACATTTAATGCTTATGTATGTTCTAAATCAAACTTATTTGAAGTTCCTTCTAATACATGGTCGTTAGATTCTGGTGCCACTAGTCATGTTTTCAATGAGATGCAAGGATTCCTTACAATCTAGAGCATAAACCCAAGGAAAACTTTCTATTCATGTGGAATCGAATGAAGGCCCCAGTTGAAGGCATATGGACATATTATTTTAGATACTGGGTGTCATTTAGATCTATTTCAAACTCTCTATGTACCTTTGTTATCTAGAAATTTGGTTTCCATGTTGAAACTTGATGTTAAAGGGTTTAGCTATAAAGGTGGAAATAGATGTTTTGATTTATATAATGAAGATAATTCCTTTATTGGTTCTAGAATTGTCAATGATGGTTTATACAAATTGAAACTTGTTGTTGATTTCTTTGCATCTTTAATGTGTGTTCATCAAAATATTGGTATTAAGCATAGTTTGGCAAATGAGAACTCTGCTTACTTATGGCATAAAGTTTGGATCATGTATCCAAAGAAAGATTTGAAAGATTAGTAAAGAATGAGATTCTACTGAATCTAGATTGTACTGATCTTGGTTTATGTTTGGATTGCATTATTGGAAAACAAACCAAACATAACAAGAAAGGAGCCACAAGAAGTACCTAGCTTCTTGAGATAATATACACTGATATATGTGGAACTTTTGATACTCCATCCTTTACTGGAGAAAAAATATTTTATCACCTTTATAGATGATTATTCATAGTATAGATATGTCTATTTACTGAATGTGAAATCTCAAGCTGTGAATGCTATCGAGGTGTTTGTTAAGGAGGTTGAAAGGTGATTGGACAAAAAGGTGGAAAATGTAAGATCTGATAGAGGTCGTGAATATTATGGAAGGTATGATGAATCTGGAAAAAAATGTAGGTCCATTTGCAAAGTTCCTTAAAAGACATGGCATATATGCACTGTATACTATGCCAGTTACAACTCAACAAAATGAAGTGGTAGAAAGGTAAAATAGAACATTAATGGATATGGTTAGGAGTATGATGAGTAATGCTTCATTACACAAATCCCTATGGACGTATGCACTTAAGATTGTAGTGTATTTGCTGAATAAGATTCTTAGTAAGGTAGTTCCTAAAATTCCTTTTGAGTTATAGCTGAAAGGAAACCTAGTTTAGGACACCTGCATGTTTGGGGATGTCCAATTGAAGCATGAGTATATAATCCACATGAAAAGATATCGAATTCTCGTACTATTAGTGGTTACTTTATTCGTTACCTAGAGAAATCCAAAAGGTATAGGTTTTACGGAACAAACTCTAGTTTTAGAATTGTTGAGACAAGTAATGCCAAGTTCATTAAAAATGGTGAATTTAGTAGGAGTGATAACAAAAAATATGTGGATATTAATGAAATAAAGGATGATCATCCATCACTTATAAATGTTCATATAGCCACATTTGTTCCAAATATTATTCTAGAAATACAAGAACAAAATGATGGTGAATAATATTTGAATGCAGAAGCACCTCATGAAGAACCTAACTTTCCATCAACTGAAATAAATGAGTCATATGGAATAGCCTTAAACAAACCTGTAAGGATTACAAAGCTAGCTATTTCTGATGACTATGTGGTTCATTTACAAGGGTTAGACTTTGATTGTGGCATTGATAAAGATCCTATTTTGTTTTCATAAGCCATTAAAAATGATGAGTCTGATAAGTTGATTGATGCCATGCAAGATGAGTTGAAGTTAATGGCTGAAAACAATGTCTAGGATCTCGTTGAATTGCTAGAAGGTTCCAAACGAGTTGGGTGTAAATGGGTCCTTAGACGAAACATAACTTAAAGGGCAATATCGAACGATATAATGCTAGACTTGTTGCCAAAGGTTATACTCAAAAAATTGGGATTGATTATAAAGAAACTTTTTCACCTGTTTCAAAGAAAGATTCATTAAGAATCATTATGGCTTTTGTAGCTCAGTATGATTTAAAGTTACATCAAATGGATGTGAAAACTGCCTTTCTTGATAGGATCTATAGAAGGAAGTTTATATGGATTAACTCGAAGGTTTTTCCATAGAAAGAAAGGGTCACTAGGTGTGTAAACTTAAGAAATCAATATATGGATTTAAGCAAGCTTCCAAGCAATTGTATCTTAAGTTCAATGATATCATCACATCTTTTAGTTTTCAAGAAAACACTGTTGACCAATGCATTTATCGAAAGATCAATGGAAGCAAGTTTATATTTTTGGTTCTATATGTTGACGATATCTTGCTTGCTGCTAATAATTTAGTTATCTTGCACGAGACTATAGGTTTTCTCTCTTAGAATTTTGAAATGAAAAAAATGGGAGATGCATCTTATGTGATTGGAATTTCAATATTTAGAAAGAGATCGCAAGGATTGTCTTACAATGCTTATATTGAGAAAATTCTTGAGAGATCCAATATAAACAAATGTTTAGCAGGTGTTGTGCCAATATAGAAAGGGGATAATTTTAGTCTTATGCAATGTCTAAAGAATGATGTGGAACCTAAGGAAATGGAATCTATTCCATATGCCTCTGTCGTAGGTAGTCTGATGTATCTGCAAACATATATGAGACCTGATATTAGCTTTGTGGCTGGGATGATATCAAAGTAATCTTGAAATGGATCATTGGAAAGCTCTAAAGAAAGTCATGGCATACCTTCAAGGGACTAAAGATTATATGCTCACATTTAGGAGATCTGTTAGAAGTGATTGGATATTTAGATTCAGATTTTACTGGATGTCTTGACAGTAAAAAGTCAACATTTGGTTACTTGTTCCTATTGGCGGAAGGAGAAATCTCATGGAAAAGTGCCAAATAATATGTCATTGCTGCTTCTATTATGGGGGCAGAATTTGTAGCATGTTATGCACCTACAATTCATGCATTGTGGCCGCGGAACTTGGTTTCAGGACTTGGGGTTGTTGATGCCATTATCAAGCCACTGAAAATTTACTGTGATAGTTTTGTAGTAGTTTTCTTCTCTAAAAACGAAAAATATTCTAGAGGTGCTAAGTATATAAGAGGAAGTTTAGAAATATAGAGTATGTATTGAACATATTAGAACATGTCTCATGATTGCTGATTCGTTAACTAAAGTTTTACAACCAAAGACATTTAAAAAACATGTACATAGGATGGGTGTTGGTTGTACTGATGATTGATTGTGTTGATGTTAGCACACTCATGAGCTCAATAATGATATAATTATGATTTTATCAATTATTTCTTGTTCCTTTATATGCCTAATGTTTGAGCACGAAATTAATGTGTCTTTAAGACAATTATGCAGACATTATCTTATTTATATAACTTATGTGACTTAACATGATAAGTTGCTAGTATATGGAAGGAAGTATGCAAATTGAAAGTGTATGAAAGAATGGTATTAAGAGATTTATTTATGCCCACCTAATGTTACATTATTAAATATTATGAACTATTGGACCAAGTGGGAGAATGTTAGAATGTGGTATAAAGGTGATCATATTTTAATATTAATGTTAATTGGTTTGATGAACTTTCCTATTTGGATTAAGTTTTCTTGTTCAATTAGGATTCCTATTTAATAGTGAATAAATCCAAGCCACTGATTATGGCATATGATGGATGTACTAGATTTAAAGTTGTTCTATATAAATTGGTCCTTTCTCCAACTTATAGGGTAACACAAACAATATTAAACTATTCCATTAAAGTTCTCTGCAACATTAAGTTTAAGGTTAAGAGATAGAAACCGATTTTAAGTTAAAAGATGTCAATCTAAAGCCTAAAGCCAATCAAGTTCATCTCTCTCTATATTCATGTTGAATTCTACGTCAAGTAAGTACCTTATGTTTGTGCATAACATATTATTTATTCAAGATCCTATATTATAATGATGTTTATGACTCTTAAGAATTAAATTTTACATGAATATATGCTATTAAATGTATTATACTATTTATATCTTATTGCTACAATTATAATACAATGTCTATGCACTAAATGCAATACATTGAAAAAAAAAAAGGACAATAAAGATGGCTAAAATATATCTGTATCTAGGTACATCTGAGTAAGTACTAGATCTCATTTCACCTTATATCTTGAAATACCCTATTTAACCGGATAGAATCTAGGTAAGTAAAAGTGATAGGATAGATTTTAGATAAAAAAAAAAAAAAACCCTTTGAAACCTATTCCCATAAGAGGATACATATACAACAACTCGATACAATATACCTATCTTGGAACTTATACCAAAAATATAAAAGGTATAAGTTTGAAGGTAACTTGTACTATATAAGAATGATTATACAATGAATTAGGTTTCCACCTCTAAGTTCTAAATTCCATTGCTTCATACTTCAATAATTTATATAGAAAAGTATAGTGTACTATCAATTTTTCACAATCCGGTGTCTTATTTTTAGAATTTGGCAAATTAATACTTATAGTTTTAAAGTATATGCTATTTAGTGTTTCCATTAAATAATATTTGATGGACATTTATTTTGCTAATAGGGTAATGGTAGATATTTGACTAGAAATTGCCAAAATTTAAAGATGCGATACTGAATTTAAAAAAATTATCAAAAATTGAAAACACATGCAATTGAAAACAAATAGACTTGGTTTGTCATTATCTTATCATTAAAATAAATGTTTGTCAAATATTATTTAGAGAATACACTGAACCACACATACTTTGAAGATATAAATATTAATTAACCAAAATCTAAAAAAAAAAGATATTAAATTGTTAAAAATTGAAAACATGACTTGCCATTTAGTATGAAATTAATTAATAACATTTAGATATAAGTGGAAAGACAGCTAAAATAAATGAGAATTTCAGTTTCATCAATCATATGTTTTGTTATAAAGTTTTATTTTTTATTTTTTTAACTATTTGTGTAAGTGAACTGACTTTTATGGTAATTAAGTTGGTGGTTTAACGAGAATATGTTTGCTAAATAGTCATTTATTTACCAACACATTTTGAAGGCGTATAACTTTTAAGATATGACATATGTCAAAACATAAAAGACGAGTTATCTGAAACCTGAAACTTGTGGTATACGAAGTAAAATAATTGAGGCAGGTGCAAAATGCTCCCTATGTTGTATTGGCAGCTTTTCTATATAATTATTGCCTTCGTCGACAATAAAAGTGGGGGCGACTCTTAAATTAAGGATAAGGTAAGGAAGTTTACATCATGAAACTGGAGAAAATTATGCGTGTTGAATCTGCTCGACAGAATAAAGTATTAGCCAGTCTTCTTCAGCCAGCATTCTTTTGATGATATCACCGGTTTGCATGGCAAAGAGTGAAACATAACCATATTATAAAAGTATCAAGCGTGGCGTGGTCCCGAACCTTCGTCCCATCTAGTCTATTTTTCATCCATTGGATCGTTTATTTTTAAAATATTTGTCAAAGAACATATATCAATAAAAAATTAATAATTTTACTCATAAACTAATCAAATAAATTATAAATATAGATTAAATATAGATACGATACAGATAAAAAACCGACAATCCAAACAAACCCATATATATATATCTATGTACTATGTATGTATATTTGGCCACAGTTGTTGTATAATTTAAAAGAAGGTCTGCCTGTCCATGCTTCTTTTATTTTCCAAAAGATTTAAAAGTAATTCCCTTATCACATGCAATTAATGGCTGATATTATTTTAAAAAGAAAAAAGAAAAAGAAAAAAGATAACATTGATATGATATTACAAAGTCCTTTAAAGAATTTTGACAATTTCAATCATTAATCAGTATGTCTAAAGAAATTGAGAGAAAGAAGGTTCCAAATTTCAAAATGGTTTAGTTATTAATCAATGCAGCAATATCAGAGTACCAATTAAAAGATTATTTAAGTAGGGTCTAAGTAGAAGCAAATCCCCTCATAACCACACCGCTTATACAGGAGAATTCATTCAGGGTTATCATTGACTAATTTTTAAAATAGTTATTTTTGTAGCTTATACCAAGCTGAGGTAAATGTGTGACTCAAGATAATCTACTCAGGAATGTCAAAATAAAAAGTATAGTTTTAGGAAGAAAATACTCCAATATTTATGGAATTGTTAAAAAAGGAAATAGATCTAAAAGATCTCTTGCCAAAAATAAAATTTGAATCAAATTTCAATATATATAAATTAATTGAATTATATTTATAAATTAATTAAATTAGATTATTAGAGTCAAAGAGTCTATGACTCATCCAATCACAGGATCCTTAAAGTTGAAGAGTTAAATTGTTTTGTATTGGATCCACTTCTCATATCAGCCATTAATGTCCCGGCCGGTCCACTGTTTTTTCTCTTAATACTGTCTTTACCAATCTTCTTCTTCTTACATATCACATATGTTTCAAACTTTGCCAATAAACACGGCCAATTAGAGTGTTGAACGTGTGACTAGGTTGGGTAATCACTGAGAAGGACAAGCCGAGAAGACAACGGTTGAAGTTCATTAAATTCACTTGTCTTGAAACCAACGGAAGGCCACACCCATGAGAATTAAAACAAAGCACAATTCATGAACCCAAACCTTAGTCATATATATTAGTGTATACAAAGTCCTTTGTTTCATTCAATGCACAGGGGAAGTTTCTAATCTTGACATAGTAATTCATGCTATTCATTGTGGAAACAAGCACCGCACTCTATCCACTTTGTTAAATTGATGACCCAAATACTAAGGTCTCTCGAACATTCAAATTTTGTTGTCTTCAACTCAAATAGTTTTGTAGCGATTTATAAAATGTTCATATAGTAGACAACTTTTTTTTTTTTTTTTGCCATTACAATGGGATGGAAGATTCGAACCTGGGACCTCTTAGTTGAGAGAGTAGGGAGATGTTATAGCTATAATGCCATTGACATATAACGGACAACTTAATATTGTCCACTTCGTTTATTTTTCAAGGACAAAAGAGAGAAAGAGGAATCCAGCACTACTAATCCAATAATGTAATTATATTATTGATATGAAAGATTTTACTACTGTAAAGCTTACATTAACAAACAACATTCTAGGAAACTAATTGATGGGAAAATTAAATAACAATTAATATCAGCCTTAAGATGAGACTAACTCTTAAATCCATCATTCCAACTCTATATATAGGATTAAGATCCTCACTCACATTTCACTTAAATAGGATAACCATTTGCTATGAACATAGAGAAGAGCAACAGTTGGAGGTCACAACAAAATCCAAATTAGAAAGTTAAAGCACCAATCTCGTAATATTGTTTACAGCTATCTAAACTAAAGAATATGGTAATCCAAATATAGGTCAAACAAAAACTCGGAATTCGCATAAAACAAATTATAAATCAATCCTAATTAATTTGTTCATAATCAAATATAAAAGTATTGTTGGCATAATCACACTTTACTTCTAACCTTAACTTATATATTACTTATACAATATTGACAAAATAAGAGGAAAAAAAACAAAATTTACCTTAAAAGTAATGAATTTAATGTTGTTGGCTTCAATCAAAATTTAATTAATAACATTTAGAATAAGCCCTAAAAACTTGGCTTTAGTAAGGTACATAAAATTCAAAATTTCAATAGGGTAAGGCCCTATTTGTAGAACAAGACCTTAAAAGACCATAATAAAGACCCTACACATTAATTTTGGCAAATTATACGTAGAAAAGTAGAAAACAAGACAAGACACGGCCTAATCATACTAGCCTTTTGACCGGCCCTATTAGCCAGTTGATGAACTGCGCAACCATTTGATTGCCACTCACCCAATCATTAAATTGCTACACCTCCTAGCATTCAATAGCCTTAGTGTTATTCAATAACCATTTTGTCCTCTAAGCCTTCCACCCCAGCTGCCACCTGCCAGCTACAGAATAGAACTTCACTTTATTTCTTTCTAAACAATTCAAAGCGTGTCCTTAACCTTAAATCTTTTATTATAGACTAAAAGCTGTAAAAATTAACTAGAAGTAAGCTCCATATAATATATACATATTTTCCTTTCAAATATATTATCTTCTGTTGATTATTTACAAATTTATTAGAATTAACTGGAAATAGAAAAAAAAGGTCTAAAGGGATCAATTAATGGCTATCAAGTGGCAATAAATACTAGTTCTACTTTTTCTTTCTGGCTCTCTTTTATTGGTTTAGTTGATAAATTTTCAATATCATTCGGTAGTCGAAGGTTATCATGGTATTGTTTGTGGTATTAGCACCTATTGTCATATAATTGGTTAAGGGGAGAAAAAGGACTTGTAATTAGAAATTGATGTCACCATAATTAGGATATATGGGAAGTTAATATAACAAAATCAAGGTAATATGGGATTAAAAAATTGGAAGGAAGCTATGAATGAAATGAAATTATGGTATATGTATGCTTGCATGTGGTGTGGCACGGTATACATGCTTAGATAACATTATTATTATTGCACTCCATAGCTCATCCATGTAGAACTCGTTTTATAATGGTTCTAAGTACAAAAGGGCTGTAAATCAAGAAAATAAGGAACTTATAGGATTTTTGTAGTCTTGTTGTGCCTATCTAATAATGTCATATTTGGTACATGGGAATCATCCGGAATGGAATGGATTGGAATTGAAGGAATGGGACAGAATCAACAAGGGAATGACAAATCCATTCTTTTGTTGGATACAGATACAGAATGGAATGGATATAAATTAGTTTACATTAGAATTTATAAAAATATCATTTACAAAAATAAGATAATAAATTTATATAGAATAGAAAGGTAATTTAAGTAAAAATTCCTAATAGAAAGGGAAATGAAATCGCGATTCTGTCTTCTCAAAGACAGAATTGAATTCCATCTTAAAACTAGAATCGTCGATCCTAAGAAATTATAATTCCGCCTTCTCATAATGGTTCCAAAACATAGAAAAAGAATGAAAGCCAAAATCGTAATTTCATTCCAATCCATTCCTGCATACTAAACAAGCCGAGTACCAATATGGTTATTTGCCTCTCAACTACATGCTTGAAAGTGTCATTTGTGGTCTTCATGCCCATCCAATTTCCAAGATGCTAGGGGCCACTAATTTTTTACTAGATGGTGGCTCACCTTCATTTTCATGAAATATTGGCAACCAAGAAATTCATATGCATCAGCACCCTTTTGAGATATGTTATACCAACAAGAAATATTAGTTTATAGTTAAATTTGTGAGTGACTACAGTTTAATTGTAACATTTGAGAGGCAAATTATACATATATATATATATATATAAAGAAAACATAAGTTATAAATTTTTGAGGTTATGAGTCACAGCCAACGAAAGGCCATCAGGCCCTCGTGAGTTGAATGTAATATCAACATATATGCATCTGGGTTCAAAATAGTACTCCCTCTATACCTTATCTCCCTCTTTGACCGAAGATAATAAGGCTGTCACATTAGCTTTTAGGGGCTCGTCATATCATATTCTCACAAAGAAGATATCGAGCAATTCCCAATATGACACTAGTGCGCACATGTGAATAAGATTGGTACATGTTCTAATCCTTTTCTCAGTTTTCTTCGTAACACTAATTCACGAAATCTAATGCAATCATTAGCATATATAATCAACGATTGGATAGAAATTTGTTCTATCCAACTTTCAACTATATTGTTATCCTAATAAATAATAATATGTCATGTGTTACTAATTTGATTTTTAATTATTTTATATTTTCTTTTACAAGTGAGAAAAGATAATACGAGAAACATTATTATCCCTTGAGATAGTAATATGACTACAAGCTTGACATAACAAATATTCATTTGTTAAGAATTTTTTTTAAACTTCTTGTTTTTCTTTTTTTTTTTTTTTTTTCCCTCCTTCCCTCCCTCTCTCTTTCAATTATTATCTTGCAAATAAAACCATCAAATCAAACATTTCCCAAAAGGTATATGACTAAATTTGTACATATTTTTATGGCGGGAAAAGTATATTTCATTTGACCTTTTTTCTATTTAAGTTCTTGATCTTTTATTTATTTATTTTTTCCTATTTAAGTACTCAATGTTTGTCAATCTGGACAAATTAATACTTTCATTGGCACTGATAACTTGTCCATCCATATTAAACAAATGGAAACTTATGGTTTATCCAAATGATTGATTTAAATTAGTAATAAATTAATAAAAAAAGGTAGAAATCAACATAACTTCATTTTCACATATCCAAACATAAATATAAAATATTTACCATGAATTTCGATCCAAATCGAATCAAACAAAGATTAAGAGTAACTGTTAACTCACAATATCTATTAATATGTTTGATCAAAGCATCAGACACTCGGATATAATGACAAAAGTAGAAAATAAAAAAGATAGAAAATAACGAATTCATGGCATCTATATAATTTCATTGTCTGCCATTTTTTCTTTTGATAATTTTTCTAATTTTTAAATAATGAAATTATATAGATGCCATCGGTTTGCTATTTTCTTTTATCTTATATTTTCAATTTTTACCTTTGTCATTATATTCGAGTGTTTGATGCTGTGATCAAACATATTAAATATCATATGCTAATTGATACTCTTAATCTTTGATTGATTTAATTGGATTGAAATTCATGGTAAAGATTTGATCTTTACACTTAGATAAGTGAAAATGAGTCACGTTGATTTTTTTTACCTTTTTTCACTTGGTTGTTTTATTTTCATGATTTTTTATTATATTTATTATTTTGTTTACTTTATAAAAACTAATTATATTATAAATTTAAATTAACCATTTGGAGTCAGGATGAACCATAAGTTGTGCAAAGCTCAGCTTTAATTTATAAAGAATGATGGAAAGTCTTAATTTATAAAGAATAATGGAATCAGGATGAACCATAAGTTTTAACATATTATTAATTATATTATAAAACTAATTAAATTAATAAAATTTATCATTTGGAGCAGGATGGAAAAATTAATGGTATTAATAAAAGTTTTCATTTATAAAGAATGACAAACGTCGAGGACTTAAATTAAAAAAAAAAGGGTTAAAAACTTAAATAGAAAAATGATTATACGTTGAGTACTAAAAATAGACCTTTTCCCTTTTACGAATTATAAATTTCCTACCGGGTCCATTTATGCAAATGATGCCTTCATAGTCTAATGTATTCAGGCAGTAATCCATGTAAGTAGATTTCCATTTACGCAATGAATAAAAAATTTAAATATAAAAGATTTATTTGTATTAATAAGTTATGTGTTTGAATAAGTAATGGGTAAGTATTAATATAATTTTATTAAATAGTAACAATAGTAGATAATTTTATAAAAAAAACCTCTGGCATATTCGTTATTCATAATCAATCTAAATTCACAACTTTGTTACTACAATGTTTTATTCGTTGGAACCACATAACTTATTTAAGGGCATATCACCTAGCTTGCTTAGACTTGTTTGATCAAGCACATCCGGTGGGAATTTACAATATATCATCGATTGGATCCAAAGACACGGTTGGTGTATGCATATTACTTTTTGACCTTCTATTACCAACAAAACCTTGAATATTTAGTTAAACACAAAACCAAAGTAATAAAATAAAATAAAAATCTTTTAAAAAGAGTTAGGCGAGTGTGTGTGTGTATGCATATATATGTTATAATAAGACAATTGGAAAACAATAAATCAACTGTGTTTGAAAAATTCAAATGGATGCTATCACAATACTCAATATTTCAAATCACGTGCAAATTAACGTTAGTCTTCTTGTCAACCTTATTATAATAAGCATTTTCCCAAGTTGAAACATTAAATAATTAAGTGGACGTCTAGCATATGGGGATATTTTGTCGACATGACAACCCAGAAAAGCCATCTTGGCAAATTAATCCATTTGTTATATATTTTTTTAGTCATTTTGCAATCTTATTTTTACTATTTTTAATAAATTTTTATAAAAAAAAAACAGATACAGATGAAAAAAAAAAAGATATTTTCACTCATAAACAAATCATATATGAATAAGTTACGATACAGAATAAACAAATAAGATACAAATATAAAACAAATAATCCAACCACATCCTTAATTTTGGGCAACTTGCATGGGATATACCGTTGGCTGGCAATACCACCTAAATTGTTTTTGTTGACTTTTTCTATTGAAGATAAGCATTCTTATCACTATTTATGACCTATTCGTCATCCACGTACCCTACCATAAATACTATTTACATATATATATATATATATTACCACTTGTCTATTTTTATTTTTATTTTTTAATTTTTTCAAAAGAGAGAATTTGCCACTTTAATACGAATGCCTCCTTGTGCAAAGCTCATATTTTGCGGTCCTCTTAGTTTCAAGACTTTGATCCCCATTATACCAACATCTAAATTAGATGATATACATTTTAGGTTCAATATTTTAGTAGTTTATTGAAAATTGATGGACTTATTACATTAATAAGAATGGCCCATATATATATTTATATATGTGGTTGAGAAACCACCACATGAGGGCAATAGCTTATTGCAATTTATTACATATAACAAGGTCTTATAAGAGGTGATTTTAAATGAAATGTGATTGCTATTATTAGCAAATATAAACAATTTTCATGCATGATTTTAAATAATAAAATAGAAATATTGTTTCATTTCCCAAAAAAAAAAAAATGAACATAATATAATTTTATCATGGTTCCATAAACTCAATTAGAATGATATATATTTAAATCCCCCGTCTAATCGTTGTGCATGCCAAGAGAGCTGGAAATTCCGTCCCCGCCGAAATGCCAGAGCCCACCTTATTTGAGCGGAGAACCATTTTTCCTTCACCAAAAGCCTTCGAACGAACATGAGGCGACGGCTGAAAGATGGCTACGAGTTAAAAAATTAATGATAACATTAAATGCCATGTATATTACTCATCGAAACCTTCCATTCGTTGAAGAGTTGAATATATATTATTGATATATATATATATATATTCCTCTGAATGTATCAGGTCTGATTGAATTATCAGATTTTTGTCTCTGTGCTATATATATCTATAACTTATCTATGTTATATATTTATCGTATTTATTTGGTTTATTTATAAATAAAATTATTAATTTTTTAATTAAAATTTGAATATTTATTTAAAAATAATAAAAATATAATTTTAAAATGATCAAAATAGATAAATATATATATTTCGATTGCTTATATCATCATCAACAATTATTTCTTGTTTTCGTTGCCCCAATGCATATTTTATTAACAAAATCACGGCCTCATAAATCGGAGATCGATGGAGTAGACTTTGCTTTGCAGATATCGAGGTCAATCAAGTCAACAAATTTCCACAGAATAATTTGCCTTACTATTTGTCTGAAGCTGACACTTGATTGGACTCCACATTACGCGTTTTCCACTGAATAACAACGTTGAAGGTTTGGCCTGTCCTTTTATATCGTTGTCATTTTCTTTTTATTTATTTATTTATTTTAAAATTTTATCCTAGTAGTTCTCATATATATATATATATATATATATATATTTAAACAAAAAGATATGAAGTCAAAGTGTGCTGCGTTATGGTCCTGAACAACAATTAGTCATAACTTGGGATATTAAATAATGGGATTAATCTTGAATTTGTTATAGGCATTAGCTGTGGGATTACCTTGGGTCCAGCTTCAGCCAGGCCATTCTTTAAGTCAACTTGTTCAGGTATTTCAAAATTGTCGTACCATGACCCTGTTGATCAGACATGTAAATACCATACTAAATTAATATGTACGTCACATTATACAAATGAACTACTTGATATCTAATAAAATATATTAAGGTCAATTATAATAAAAAGAAAACATACACAACAATACAACTAGATTTTAGATAAAAATTTATTTTTAAACATAAATTTTTACCACAAAATCATCATCGTTAATTCAATTTATAAAAATATAACTTGTTTTAACCTATTTTCGTTTCAGAATTTCAATCTCAAAAAGGTAATTTTTTTGTTGTATATATATAATGTTTTTCCCTCTTATGGAGACATATATACAAGTACAGTAGCGTATACGTATGATACAGCATATAAATCTCTTTTTTGGTATTTATAGTAAATTTGTATATAATTATAAGTGGTTGTTAAATGTTGAAATTTTACGTGTAAGGAAAGACTTTAATGTGCAAGAGTCAAATAAATGAAAGGATATAGAGTTTCCACGTCTTTTCTTATCCCACGTCAAATAAAGAGCCACGTATAAATAAATAGGAAAAAATTTTATGCCCATGCTATTAATTATGATGAGACCAGTCTTGTCATGGCTCACATTATATTTTATTGTGATTGAATAATTTAAATAATTAATATTTTATTTATTATATTTATTTTAACGATTAAATTAATGATAAGACGGTAAACCTCCGAATGTAATTAACCAAAAGATAGTCATTAAAAAAAAAAGTAGTAGTAAAGTACAAGTTTGTTTCTGATTGAACCTGAGATGTATGTCGGTTTAATAACACAAGTAAGCAATTTTTTTTTTTTTTTTTTTATAGTTTCAGATGTTTCTTTCTTTCTTCGCCCTAATATCTGTGTATGTAACTATCCAAATAATTATCATAAAAAAAATTCCAAAAATACATGAGTCTTGTAGAAGAGCAAATTGTATGATATACTTCTACGAACCAAGTACAAAATTAACTAAAATTAAGCATTAACTTATTATTTAAATTAGTCATATAATCTGCAAAATAATTAGACCTATTTTGAAATAATTTAGAGGTTGTTGGATTGATCCAATAGGAATAGAGTTTATTTTTTTTTTCCTTGCTCATCTTTTAACTTTTCTCAACAAGTCAATGTATCACATGGTTCCATTACATACAATTGGATTTTGTTCTTCTATCTTAAGCCATTAATATTATTAAACCCATTTTTTCATCTTCTTCATTTCTAGTCTATAAGATCTAATGATAACTATTGCTTATTATACACATGTTATAGAAAAGGGCCCTCAAAACCTAACCCATCCATCATTTCATTTCTTACTTAAATTATCTTTCTATTTTATACTATTGCAATTAGGGATAAGTGAGTGGATACTGGGTAGGTACGACATGAAGTCGTACCATGCCTTACCCTATAAAATATAAAATACCCTGTAAAATCTATAATTTTTTTTTTTTTTAAATTTTAAGATTATCGTAATATATATAGTTTTACGTAAGATAACAAATAATCTTGTTTTCAAATATTTACAATAGCAAACTTACCTATAAAATGTAGAAATAAATTTATAAGTAATATTTCAATATTACAACTATTTTAACATTTAGAATTTGTTTATGAGGTAATAGGAGAACAGGTAATATGAAAGTTGAAAAATACAAGTTACAACTAAGAGCATATATTATAATGTAAAAATATTATAACATTGAGACTATTTTATACTAACTAGCCTAAAAATATAACTAACATTTTTTTTATACAACTTGTTTCTACAGTTAATATCTAATATTTTTCTTTAGTCTTCATAATATAAACTTAAATTTTTCTTCGTTTAATATCCAAAATGTCTTTATCAATGAAACTTGTCTAAGTGAAGAAAATATTAAAATAAAAAGTTGCTAGTATGAAATATGAAATAATGCAACAAAATCGAATAATTGTCAAAATAAAAAAAGAAACAAAATATTAATATAACAAAAACTCACTACTACCTAATTAACATTGATATTAATAAAAAAATTAGTAGAAATAAACAATACAATTCTATTATTAATATTATTTTATACAATTTTATAGATTAGGTGCAAGGTACCTTAAAATTGTACCCTATATATGATAAAATATAGGTTCTAGAATGGATACATAATATAAAGATCTCGTACCATTATTCTTACCCTATCCTATCTTATAAGAGCATATTTCGAAAATTATATACCTGAAACCTATTCGCTGACTTTTGTTAACCACTTAGAATCTATCCAGTTGAGCAGAGTCCAAATAGATATCACGCATGATAAGACAAAGGTTACCTGCTTGCCACTAATTGTAGCACTAACATTTTTGTTTTTGTCCTTATTCATGTAAATCATATGGATGCACCTTGCAATACTCTAAAAAATTATTGCAGCTATATTATTTTGATGACTCCACTCGAAGGGGAAGTAGTCATATAATAGATTGCTTATAAATTTTATAATGCAGTAAAGAAGATGATCGTTGTTGGATTTTAGTGCGCTCCAATTTTCAAAGACCCACCAAACAAATTTATATATAGCAGTTCGACCAATATATATATATATATATATAAAACAGAATTCAGAGTGTTTGAGTACATGCAACTAAATAATAAATGAATAAAGGAAAGAATAACTTGTTCCTTTATTGTTGAAGATACAAAGAAACTATTATCAATCACTGATTTTAGATGCCATGCTAGATAACAACGTTGCACCTTTGGCTATTTATTTCATATGTTTTAAACTCAAAATTAAATAGCGAGTTTGTACGAAAATCCAAGTACATATGGATATCCATGGAATTGGGATTTTTGAATTCTGATAGAGCCTTTCCACCTACTCGGCCCAGATCTGTTGAACTTTTTGGGAAAAAAATAATAAACCCTAGCAAATACCTATGTCATCTTCTACATTTCTCTAGAATGCTCTCCAACTCGCCTTCTTTTGTTCTCTGAGTTTCAAAACCCTAATCGTTGAAAAACTCTCACAACCTCTATTGTTTTGAAAGTAAATGTGGAGATTCGAGCTTCCACAGGCTCTAAAATATAATTTTTTTGGGAGTACAAATCAAACTCCTTCGTTAATTTTATTTCCTTTTTATAATAGTGCATGTACATCAAATGTGTCATTCTTGGCATGTACAGATCATGACAGCTATGTTTCCTAATTTGTTATGTAATCTTGCATCCATGATGGATGTTACCTGTTTCGTCTTTGTGTTGCATCAGTAGATGGATGTTTCCTGTTTCGTCTTTGTTTGCATCAGTAGATGGATGTTTCCTGTTTCGTCCTTGTGTTGTATCAGTAATCTCTGTAGATGGATTTTGCTTGTTTCATCCTTGTGTTGTATCAAATTCGCAATTTTATTTGTGAACCCAAATATAATTAAAATTATTTATTTCTATTTTTTTATTTTGAAATTGGTAACCCTTTTTCCATATAATTATATAATTTGGACAAAAGGCTTTCTCCGTTATTAGATTTGTTTTTTAATTTTTAGTTCAAGTATGTTTATTTCTCTATTTTAAAGTTTGATGAATATATGTTTAATAAATTGGCATGCCTTTGACAAAAAAAAGAAACTTATGGTGTATATATAATGCTGGAAAATATGAGTTTATTTAAAAGATTATCATAGTTTATTAGGATAAACAAAGCCCACAGACGTGATTTTTCTTTTGCATAGGAAAAAAAAAAATAAAAAACCACCTAAGTAGGCCTAGAGAGGCAAGTCCACTTGCCTCTAAGGACTCACCTCTTTATGCTTCACCAACTCTGATTACATTGAGGTGCTTTTTTTGCCTAAAAAACTAACAAAAATCGATTAAGTAGGCCTAGAGAAGCGACTTAACTTGTCTTAAGGACTTGGACTTGCTTGCTCTTATGCTTCACCACATATAGGCACTGTGAGGTGAGATTCACCTCTAGCTATGGTAAAGACCAAGATTTACCTCTAACTAACAAGGATTGTTGTTTGTTTGTTTGTTTGTTTTTTTTTTTTTTTTTAGGGGGAAAGGGTGTGGGGTTGTGAAGCCATAACATTCATTAAATGTAACACAAAATCATATTTACATTGCTACCTAGCAAGAGCTAAAAAAAAAATCAAAAGGAGCAAATTAAAGAACTAACTGACTACACATGCACATTGCCAAATAAACCACATGACATAATGTCATGAGTTCGCAAATATCTTATACTATCATGAGGATGCTCAAAAACCACTTCTTTGTCCAGTCTTTGCAAAAGTTGCTAATGCATCAACAATTTTATTCATCTCCTTGTACTTGTGGTTTATTTTTCATTACTGCAATTGCGAGATCCTTTCCTTACATAAACTCAGTATATTATAATACTTCAATTTGATATTCACATTTGGATATTGTATTATAATACCACTTGCGAATCTACATTTATTTATACTTTTAGAATATTTTTTTGGATGCAGAATTTAAAGCCAAAGTCCAGTGCCATCATTTAATAGCAACAATATTTGTTTATCCTTTTTGTCTTTTCCTTTTGCATATCTCATAACGTGACTTCCAATTTCATCTCTAATAATACCCCTTACAAAAGCAGTATGAGATAACATATCACTAGAAACTAACCGTATTTAATTTAAATTACCTAGGACATGGGGGTTGCCAACGCAAGTTGCATCTTTCGACTGTTGGAGTTTTTTGGTTTTCCTCATATGTAACCAATATTCATTTGATTTTAATCGTATGGTCTCCTTTAAGCTTTCAATTGGTCCGTTAACATTATAAATTAATTTGTTCCTAGAATGCTATATCTCTCAAAACGTTATAGCAAAAACAAAATTTTTTAGGGGTAAGTAGCTGATAATTATTGCGGTAAATTCCTCAATTTATTTGTAATAGTCATGCCTCGAGCATGTAGGCATAACGATTAGGCCACACATATTATTGCCAAGTGATATGTGTAAGGCATTCCTTTATAAGATGGTTTTTAATTGAACTTTTAATTGGGAAATTGTTATTAATTTTTTATAAAAATTTCAGTAAAGTATTGTCTATTTTTTCAAGATTCAGTTTATCAAAGGTTGTAAAACTAATATATTCAAGATATATATAAATACATCATAAAAACATTTGTTAACGAATTTTGCCCACAAGACCCATAAAAAAAACATAACTTATGTCGACAACATTTTGAAAATAGAGGTCCATTTGATTAATAATAATTTATAGTTATTTAAATATAGTCATTTAGCTATACAAAAATAACAAATTTACAACAAATTTTCGAAATACATATAGAATTAGTATCCCGAATTGTGCTATCTACTGAAACATCCTTTGAAGTTCGCATCCCTAACAGGACATTATCATAACTTGACATGTTAAAGTATGAGATGCAAAGCCCAGTATACACTAAAAAAAAAAAAAAAAAAACACATACTCACATGTCATATGTACCCATGCTAATGCAACATGCACAATTTATGTTAATTAATTTTAAGTTCAAAAGCAAGGCATCTCTAGTGGCCTAGAGATACCAAAATGCACAAGAGTACTCATGTCTCTCACGAAACAAAAGGGGAGGGTTCCCTCCATAACTTGCTAGAAAAGATAAATAAAAGGAATATTTTCCAATTCATCCCCTAACGGTCAGACATCAATGAGCAAGGTCCATTGCGACCTCTTTTGCAAGGCCCTACACCCCTACATAACTCCATTGCAACTTTGTTCCAACTCTAATTGATCGTTTGGTCTCAAAAAATTCCCATATCAATTACCCACCTAACTTTACCACACACTCCATGGGGCCTTTAGACACTTGAAACTACCACATCCTTCCGAAGTTACGATTAGGCTTAAAACCTAGTTCAAGGGTCCCTTTTCTTAAGGTAAGTGACAAAGCGCAACCAACAAGCAATAAGGCCAAGTTTAAGTTTTAGTCCAGATAATTATTTTATGCTAACAAGTAAACACATTTACTACGTACATAATAGTTGGTTTGAGCTTTCAAACCCCGTTTTTGAAGTTCAATGTCTAATAACTATTTGCAATTGAACTTGGATATCAATTAAGCTCAACTATCTTCGTCACTATTCATTATTCTCTATCATTCAAGCATAGTTGTCAAAATCATGATTTTACTTGTACAATTCTATGTGGGAGGCCTTTTCGAGTCGATTTGTGCATAAAGTTTTTTTTTTATGTTAGAATCTTACAATTTTAGTCGAGTCTATACATAAACTTAGTAGAACCTTGTTTTTAATTGGGTTTACCAATTTTACCTATGTGAGTCAAATATACTAAAATAAAAAATACAATCATGGTTTTGCAAGTCGATTAACCATTAGAATGATACACCTTTTTTAATGCATTTCAAATTTTTTTTTTCAGATTATCTCTATCTTTTTCCCTCACGTGCCAACTCCCCAGTTATATATTTATAAAATTCATTTAAGTCGATTTATAGCTATAAAGTTTATAAGAACACTTTATTTATTTTTTATAATTAAAATTTTAAGATAAGTTGAAAAGTTATATCTTCCTTCGACTCGTAACTTCTTTAAAAAAAATAATAAAAAAGAACTTAATATTAACTATACTTGTACTTTTTTCTTTTTTGTATGTTATATTATAGATTAAGGGTTATTATGAAAAAGAGAACTTAATTTGTTTATTTTATTTAACATACATTATATATTTTAAGTTCTTTATGGATTTTATAAACATATCTATAGTTCTTTAAATATATTTTGCATAGGTTGTAGAACCTTACATTTTTATGTTTTGATATTACGTTTTGATTCTATATAACCTCTCACGTTTCTACATAAGATTGCGAGTATGACAACTATCACACTCTTACGGGGTACCCTAATAGATTAATATAACATGTAATAAACTAAAGTCACAGACATCTATGTCAATCTATTAAAGGCCTTCATAAAGATACATGAACATAGCACAACCATAATACTCTAAGGCGTGGACAATTATAATAGATCAAAGTTTAGCTACAATAAGAAAAATATTGCATATATATAAGTCACATACAAAAAATAACATTTCAACAAGACCTCAAATATTACATGATAACTTATAACCTCACAATCTTTAGCTTCAAAAGACTTCATAATATTAAAAATTTACATCAATTAGTCTTCAAAAGACTTCTTTACACGTATACAAAGTGCTATCTCCAACTCATATCTAGACTTATTAATATTGATATCTTTAACTCGCTTCCACTCCTAAGACTTGATCCTTTCTATTGGTTCCTATAAACAAACAATCTAATGGAGCATGAGCACAACAAGCTTAGTGAATAACAAAATCTTAACACGATTCAAACACAGTTAACCGGCGTTTAATTACCAAACATACCATCAACAATCAACCATATAACAAATACAGTTTGGGTGACCAAATCCAAAACAATGGAGATTTACACCCTCTCTTGGGGGTTGAAGGAACTAGCTCTAGTAAATTACGCTTAGGAGAAATTAAGAAATAAGGAATGAGAAGTTCTTTTCAAACCTATTTATTATTTATATACATATAAGTAATATAATCTCAACTTCATCTCAGAACTCAAAAACTTCACTAAGTATTAGCCTTTCATGTCAACGCCAGAATTGATATTCTTTTATACCTACTTAGTTCCTATGGAATCGACCGAACAGTAGAAACCTTGTGTAGAATTTCTTTTCAAGCTTACTTATTATATATATATATATATATATAAGTAATATAATCTGAAATTCACCTTAGAACTTGAAAACTCCATTAAGTATTAGCATTTCATGTCAACACCATAGGCGACGTCATTTGATGCTTGCTTAGTTCCTATGGAATCGATCGAACAGTGAAAACCTAGTGTAGAGCTAAAAACATTTCATTTAGAAAAACCAAGCGTAATCAGATAATCAATATTAATACGTAGTGTGATTACTATGCAAATGTCAGTTATGCTGTCGTGCAATGCATGTCCATTTTATTTAATGGTCATATAAGAATTATGTCATATTACTTGGTGACTATACAATTACCAAACAATCAACAATACACATTACGTAATTCCTACCAAGCAAATAGTTATCACTCTTGATAGTAAAGCTTGTCATTTATCAAATCACCATTCAAATATACTATTTCCAATCCCCATACAGATATATATATATATATATATATTTCAATTATACTTTAGAATACATGTCACTACATTACAATCGCAAACCATGTCAGAAGATTCAAGTTACTCACCCGTGCGTCTTTTCTTAATTGTCGTAATAATCTATTGAAAAGTCCAGTTCTTGATTTATGATTCCTATAAGATAACAAACATGCATTACTAAATATATAACTAAACAAAACTTCATACTAGTGCCTAAGTGTCCTAAACTCATGTCTTAACTGCACAAATTTTTTTATCTTTAAGGAATTATAAGTCGCAACAAATATAGCTGTTTTGTTAGTCAGTTAGAGGACAGGGGTCAAGGGGACAACATTGCTTGCAAAGTTGAGGATAGTTCCCCTGAAACAAAACGAATTTGAAGATTTTGTTTTAAGAAATCTTAAGAAAAAGTTACAATTTCAAATCATAGGGTGAACCATGGGCACCATTATTGTAGCCGTGATTAAATGGGGTACTAAATCATGGTCGTTCATAAAACTCATAACTTAAACCGTGAGTGCGACCCAGGCTACAATTGAAGCTATGGCCAAAAGAGCTTCCCTTCGATTTCATTCAGCTTCTACCACGGTTCTAAACCGCGAGCGAGATTTGGCCGTGATTTCCATAATGCACAAAACAGTAAACTTAGCTCATTCTACTTTATAAACTAACTTTCTTCAACTGATATATTAAAACATGGCTAAATATAGACTTAACATAACTACTCCAATCATATTATATCTAACAAACTTACTGATTAAACTTAAATCTATCAAAGGTTTAAATATGAACATTTTGTGTAGTTTTGCTTTGTTTTATCTCATGAACTATTATGTTTGTGTTTTTTAAGTAAAATTATATTTGTTTATAAGTTTCTAGCAGTTATACTACAACTCTTAGATACGGTAAGAATTACAAAGTAAGTATGTACATATCCTATTAGTTCCTAGTAAGGTTAGTTTTAGTTCATTAACTTAGTATACCTGTTAAACTTAGTGTTTTACTATTAAATAGTAAAATATGTAAGTGTGCTAGTGTGTTTAACTGAATGAACTTACTTAAACTTTAAAATAAAACTTACCTTAATTTGTGAATGTGTTTTGTGTGATCAATTTATTTCTTCTTTAAAAATACCAAAAGTAGTGTTAGGGGTATGAATTTTTACAAATTTTCTAATGTTGAGAGTGAGGGTTTGAAGAAATGATTTGTGTTTCAATTGTAGACATAGGTAAAAATGAAAATAAGGGTTTCATAAAAAAGTGAGAGCAAAAGAAGCTTGTGTTTATCTATTTTTATGGTTGATAAAAGATATTTTTGTATTCATTATACTAAATTATATTAGTATAGTAGATTTTAAAACCTTTTGTATTTATCTTATCGTGATAAATAATGTTCAACTGTTGTAAATTTTCAAATTATAGCTACTTCTTTTATAAGCAAAAAAAAGTAATACAAACTTAGTTGAGAAATGTCATTGCCAATATTAATGCAACGAACTTTATCAAAATTGGCCAAGTTTATCCTCTCCATTTGTTTTACGGTGAAATATATTTACAAAGCATTATAGGTAGTTTTGAAAGTAATTTGGTGTAGTTGTTGAAATTTAAAGTTTCTAATGTATATAAGACCAACAAATTATGATATCAAATTAATATAAATTAATATACAAACACAACATTAATTATTTTAAGACAATAATATTAAAGATACGGCTTAAATTTTATTCTCATAAAAATAATTTTTTTATTAATATTTAATGTTTTGTACTTGCATAATTCATTTCTAGCTATCATTTACTCAACATACACTAAGGATTTTGATGGTTCACACTATACTCTAGTATTATATATTAGACATTAATATAATTTTACCTATATCATGAAATCTTGTCTTTGGTATCTTTTTTTTATATTTTTATTTTTTGAAATTTTAACTTTTTAATTTCTAAACTTAAGTTAAGGAAAAACTCAAAGATTATAACAACCTTGCATTTAAGAGGCTTTGAGTTTGGTTGTATCCATTTAAGAATCTCATTACAGGTTTATTAGACTTGAAAAAAGGAGTTAAGGAAATGTATGAGTCGAGTACGAGCCCATGCAAATGTTCTAAGAAAATACACTGCTAGGTACATGGCTCATGCAATTGATCGTGCTCCTTTTGCACGACCAAGATTATGGCCCACGTATTGGGTCATGTACTACTAGGGAACACAGACTTAGAGACTTGAGAGGTGCATGGTCGAATACGTGATCTCGTGTATTGGTTATGTACTTGGTAGGTTTAACGGGTGAGAAAGTTACATGGTCAAGTGTATGAGATCGCGCATTGACCGTGCATCTCTATGGATGTCATATGTTGAGGTACACAACCTATTGCACAAGCTCACTCACTGTGCATTTTTAAGTAAAAGTTTTCTTTTTTTTCCCTTTTTTTGTGGGGTGGGAAGAGGGTCATTAGAGGGGGTTCAAGGTTTATAGATAGGCAAAATTTCCTAGGTTTCTATATCATTTGTTTCATATAATCGAGTTATCTAGTTAATTAGGTAGGTTAGGGTTGGTTTTAGGGTTTAAGTTAACAAACCCTTAATGGGCTATGCTTCCATGGGTTTCGAGATAGATTCCAATCCATTAATTCCATATAGTCCTTGGAATTCTATTCCAGGTATAAAGTATAAATTATTTTAGTTTGAGTGAGACATTTTGAGAATAATGCGGTTACTTGATGTGTACTTTTAGATAAGGTATCATTACATGTTAATTCATGGTTTGAAGTCTTTAGGACTTTCTTTAGGTTAAAGGAAAGAATTATATCAAGTTTCATGTGATTTAAGTAATGATTGGAAAAGTTACGAGAGGTTGGAAAAATCTATAGGTAGGTCAATGGGTTCATGTATAAGTCATGTTCTTTTATATGGTTAGATACATTAGCCTGTGAGGGAAAGAGAGATTTAGGGCAAAAAAGGTACACGACCAGGTATATGAGCTCATGTACCGACCATGTTTTTTAGGAAAACCTTAAAACTCTTAGGTTTTCTAAGGTCAGAGGGTTATGTGTTTCATCTCACTTTATCATTCAATAAATATCAACTCTTGCTCTAACTAATAGATTTCACTTCGTTATTAACCTGTTACCTATCTAAGTGCTTTGCCTATTGCTTATACATAACTAGTTATTCAATTGCCTTGGACCTTGCATTAACATTGTATTTCCTTTCATTTTGGACAATGAACTCAAACTATAAACGCACGTCTTAAAATTTCTATCATCTTTAACACATGAATCCATCATTCATTGAATCTTATACCTTATCCACACCTAAACCAATGTCTACGTTGTTATATCCTTCCATAATCAATCTCATTTCATCATTTAAACCTATAACTCATCATTTAATCAATTTTCCTAGCAAAACTCCAAGTTTTAAGTTGTAACACATTGCTATTATACCCCAACATAGTAAAAACCATTTCAAATAACCAAAATCTACAACATATATAAGAAACTAATTTTAGTGTTTTCCTTCATTCAAAAGTATCCTCTTTGTTGTTTCAGCTGTGAGAGAGATCTCGACCTTCAAAATTACCTCAAAACTTGATTTCTTCACACTCCAAATATGCATGAACTCACTTAAGTTAGTTTTCATGTTTAAATGCAAAAAATCTCATATTACAACATATTAAAATCCTATGTTTACCTCAACATGAATTTTGCTAGGTTTGTTGGTCTTCTTCTTCCTCTAGCACATCTTCACTACTTACATTTCCTAAAGCCAAATATGTAATCTTAGCTAATTAGTGCTTAATCTCTTGCTATGCTCCTTCATTAATCATTAAATAAGGTTGGTGTTCAAGATAGTCTTACCTTAGGGTTTAGAGAGTGTTTTGGATAAAAGAGGATAAGGTTAGGGTTTTAACTACATGAGCAGGTGTTTGCCCTAAAAGCAAACTTTTTAGTTTTCGTTCCTTCTTCAAAGGTGCCAAGTGGCATGATCCCAACCCTTCAAATTTGATAAGGGTTAAGCTAGCTAGTGATTAACTCGTTTTAGGGTTTAATTAATCTTTTGGGTTAATAATGATTTAAATAGTTCAAATAATTATAATTTACATATGTTAACTAAATCTTAAATTTTAATTTGTATATGTTCATGGTTAGGGGGCAAAATTGTTATTTGCGAAAATTTGCTCTTAAAGGCATTATTTTTAGTTTGCTTGTAAGAACTCCATCTAAAAATATTTTTAGACTTTAACTTATGTCATTTTAGTAATATTATTATTATTTTTTATATATTTGGGTCCTTGATTTGGGGCAAAAATTGAAATTTGAAAAAAAAAATGATGTCATTTAAATGCCTTTATAACTTAAATTGGCTTCCATTGGCTTCAATGATTTTGATTTCTTATGATTGTTGTCTAAGTCATTTCATTATCATAATCCATGCCGAAAACGCTAGCTCTTCATTTGTGTTTAACATTTAACTAGATACGATCTATTGATTATGTTAGCAATGTAATGACATGTTATAGATTTTCATTCTCTTACCACATTTGGGATAAGGGGCATCAATGGCCAATCCCTTTTTATTTATATTTGAATAATAGGAAGAGAATGAACTAATACTCTCCATAAAAACATTTTGGTTTTTTAAGGAAAGCAAGATTTTCATATCAATTTCCATTCATGAGTATTACATTTAGTTAAAGGTGGGCATATAGGCTAGGCTCGGCCGACCCGTGGGTAAAATGGGCCTGCCTATTTTGGCTAGCTTTTAAACGAGACAAAATTTCTTGGCTGGGGCCCGGACTCGGACCCAACACGCATTAGCCTACAGACTAAACGGGCTGAGCCGTAGGATAAATTGAATTTATTTTTTAGTTTTATTCTTATGTTAATTTGTGAGAAAATTGGAATATTTATGTATTTTAGTTTTACATATATCAATTATTAACTTTATTGCTATTTTAATTACTTGTATATATATATATATATATATAAAGTTCTTTAAATAATTTTTTGGATATAATATTACGTTTAAATTAAGAAATATGTAATTAAAAATAATGTTATTGTGCATGCATGTGATGTGTGTATCAATCAATCCTCCTTGATAATATAGCATAAATAATCACTAATATATTGTTATTATTATTTTTGTTATTAAAATTTTTCTCTTTTTTTTCTTTTTTTGTTAGGTTCGTAGGTTAAATGGGTTGGCCAATTTGGCCCGCTTTTAAATTAGTCAAAAAATTAGCTACGGGCCGCGGCCCATATGCCTAACTCTACATTCAATTTTGGGAAATAAAATTTCATAAATACTTTTTTATTGAAGATTCCACTCTACTATCATTCTGCATCCCATAAATGTCCTTTCTATTTTTTGATAATCCCGTTGGGCTCAAATTATTTAGCAATATTTTTGTTATTTCCAAACATAATCTTATCTTAATCCTATTTTAATTTATCCAGCAATCTTGTATAGTTAATTGCATTTACTCTCTAGCAATAGACCTTGAATAAGAATAGGAATAGGAACTGTCTTGGTCCACCTATCAAACAAAATCTAGCTGTAACACCATCTTCTAAACAACAAAAACCCTCATCTTTTATCCATGCTTTAGAGTTTATTTTCTCCTTACATAGAAAAGATCTTAAGGTAGGAGGTTGATTTAGCCCATTCATCCTAAAACATCTGTATTGTGCTAAACATAACTTTGTCCATCTCACCTTACCTACTTTTCATTCATTCCATCTTTTTATTTGAAATGTCTTTTTCTAATTTAAAAAATAATCATACCTAAACCGTCAACAATAACTGATTATCATCTCTTCTATAAATAAGTTCCGAAGTGATCCCGGTTTGAACTCTCTTGGACACATTTTGCTATGTTACACTTCTAATTTTTTACCAATTTAAGTTTTGAAATGGACCACACTAGATCGCTCCGCCATCAAACTTCATACTGTTTATAGGTCTTTCTTACAAATTCAAGGTTATCTTTGGCCATGTTACCTCTAACCGTCTGCCAGTGAACATTTGTACCAACAGCACTAATACGCAATCGAGATACCGATTAATTGGTTCATAACGATGTGGATAGAACCATGCATGGAAATTTTTATCATTTACCATTAGGAATGAAACCGGGACGGGTTTGGGACGGGTTTACTAAAACCCGAATCCGATACCCAATAGATTTCCAAAACCCATCCCAAACCCTATAAGGGCTTTTGTCCATGAACCCAAAACCCGCTAGACAAACCCGATAGGATATTCGAACCCGAACCTGAAACCCGATAAAAATTTAAATCATTACATAATAAAATATTTAAAAACGTCATTATAAATGTTTTTTCATCTTTTTTTTTTATTTCCGATCCATTCTCACTTTATAGGCCAAGAAAAAAACTCTTATCATTACTCATGCAATCCTCTTCATAAAATCTTAATCATTTTCAAGAAAAGAAAATTGTTGAATGAAACAGTGGGCAATGGAAGTGAGAGGCTTGAATTTGACGAGAGTGAGCCAACTAAGATTGAAAGTGGCGACCATAGAGTATTAGTCTACTGTCCTAGGATTTTTTACTTTTTCTAAATGATTTAATAAAAAAAGAAAAAAATAGCTTTACAATTAATGAAGCACAACTGATTAATTTTCAGAGACTAAGGCTAAACATAATATATATTTATATATTTAAACAGCTTTGGGTTTTCCAACGGATTTTATGCTTGTTCCAAAATCCATCCCAAAATCCTATAGGGTTTTATTATTGATCCCAAAACCCATCCAAACCCTATAAAATATTTATCGAATTGAACGGATCAGATACATATAAAAATCTACCCGTTTGCATCCCCATTTACTAGGGTGGGCACGATCGGTTTGGTTCGTTTTTCCTAAAAACCTAACCAAACCATAATTTACGGTTTGGTTTTTTTCCATCCCAAACCAAACCATTA